>VDFB02270651.1:640112353-640674712 GCA_007258455.2 Sequoia sempervirens | reverse complement strand
ACCAAACCTGCAAATAGTCTTAGGCCATGAGTAGAAACTCACAAATAAAAAATTTTCAAGATAGGAAACACCCATCAATACACAAAATCAGTAAACATTTGATTATAAGGTGAAAACACACCAACCATGAAGGTTTCTTTAATGAAACATTTGAAAAACCCTCTACTACTCCACCCAACAATTGAAACATGCTTCATTATGTGCAAACTATTTTGAAATCATTTCTAGCTCCTCTACATGTTGTTTCCTTAAACCCTACTTGAAAACGCCATTTTTTAGAATGAGAAATTTTAGAATTTTGTTCATGCAATAGTATCCCGACTTCTTATTTCTATTTCCCCCTGCCACACACATCTTCACATTGAAAATACACTAAATATGATCCATTCCACTGAACTACTATCTACATCGATTTGGAATGGCTAAAATCTTTTAGACTCTATAAACAATTCTAAGAAAACCATGGTGAGACTTGGAAACTAGGGTTCAAAAGTGAATTGATTATTTGAATTACAATTCCTACAACTTTCAAGAATGAAGAAGTCTCTTTCATGACAAGAATCAAATCTTATAACATGCTTGAATCACTATGCAACCTGAAAACAAGAATAGAAAAGGTTTCCAAAATAACTGAGCAGAGGTTTTTTTATTAATTTTTATGGATTTTTGGGATATAAGATCTTCCTTTCTCGAGCTTACAATTATTTTTAAAGGTGTCTAAATCAGTTGAAATAACTACCTCTTCATCTTCATCAACCCATCCTTGCCCTTCCACAAAAAAGACTCTTCACCTTCATGCTTTTGTGCAATTTTACATTTTTACAATAATTGACAACTTTTGTTATAAAAAGCAACTTTTTAATAATATCACCTAGTGACCTATTTCATGGTGCAAATACATTGAAATTCATCATTTAATGACCTTCACTCATCATATTTACTTGAACATTACAAATTGAGCAAATTATCCTTTTGAAGGAATTTCATGACCTAGGTGCTCCTGCACTAGTTTGTCATGTTACAACCTTACGTTGTTAATGGACATTTTAAATCACACAATTTGATATAGTTTCCTATTAAATTTTTAAACCACATCTCTTTGAGGCATTTTGCTAAATTTAACAATTGACTTTCTTTGTGTATGCTTCCAAAGCTTTCATTGAGTTATGCTTCCAAAGCTTTCAATTAGTTAATTTGACAACTTAGCACTTTTTGCACAGGTAAAATTATTCGTCATGCCAAAGAAATGAACTATTAAAAGGAAAAAACTAACAGATGATCAGCTCCAAGCCATCAAAGATAAAGATAAAAAATAGATGAGGGAATTTCGTGAAAAGTGGAAATTGGGAACGATTGATGAAAACAAGCTAGTTGAAGAGGAACCTCAACTGTCAAAAAGAGAAAAGAAATTGGCAGCACAAAGGGAACGAATGCGAAAGAGTCGTGCTAGGGGAGATGCAAATACTGTAGTTGGAGACACACCATCTACCAAAATTGAATACGAAGGGACACCATTAAGCACAAGCGAATATGGAGGGGCACAATATACCACAAGTGAGTATGGTTAGACACCATCCACCACATCTGAAGTTGAGAGTACATCATCACTCAGAGTTGAGGAACAAGGTATGCCATCATCCCCACGTGAACCTCAAGGTATGTCTTCTATTCCACCCTCGATCGAAGGTACACAATCTAGACCACCTCAATTAAATATTGATGAAATTGCTAATGTTGAGATGTATGTACCTAAGAGAAAACCACCTAGAATTTTGTGTAGAAAGCCAAAGTTTTTGATTAATATTGATGAGGATAGTTTGCAGCACATGGAAGGTATGATTCTAGAATGCACTTGTAGAGGATATGCTGATAAGATTTGGAAAATGTTCTTTGAAAGGCTAAATGAGACTGTAAGATGTCAACTATTTGTTCAAATGATGTGGGGTTTAAAGTACAAAAACATCATGAAGACTCTTTGGTTGAGAACATCTAATGCATCAAGTGAAAACACTATTGTGAAGAATCTAATGGATGCTTATGACAGTGTGGGTAAGACCTCACGCTCAAAGGATAGTAATGTCACCCGACGTGTCATTACATCGACTTTGGTAAGCTATCAAACAAAGAGATCTCACCTCATTAAAAAGACAAGTGAACATATAGGAATTAGTAGAAAAACTTTATCAAACGCCGTTCAAAGGCGGAAAAGAATTGAGGCCACCAATTCAAATGAATTATGGGCATTCTCGGGGAGACTGCCACACAAAGATAAAAAAAGTTGCTGAAGCATTGAGAACACTAATTGAAGATTATTGGAAGAATAATACAAGGCCATCTCCAAATCAAAGGGATGTCATAAGAAGGAGAATCAGTAGTCGAAACCATGAGCCACATCCAAAGCATTTTTTGGATACGACTCAAACCCAATTTTTTCATAAATTTCAAAATTCTTATCCTCAAACTATTATTTCTCAAATATTTTTTGAAATGATTAAACCTTTTTATGTCAAGATAAATCACACATGCACTACTTGTTGTTGTAAACTACATACTGAATTCTCTAACCATTATGATATTTATCATTCTATATGTTTACATTTACATACTAACGATGTTTTGTAGGATTGTGGCATAGAAGCCCCACCAAAATCTTCAATATAGTTCTTATCAAAAAAATTATGTGAAATAGAGGATGGCCAAATATTCTATAGGACAGCATGCTTGGATAGTTCATGCGAGCATTCCGGTGGCTTGCAATGAATGCTAGTATGTCAACATATGGAAAGCACATATGAGACGAGACAAAAACTAGTAGAGTTCGGGAAGTATAAAACAGTGGCATATGCTACAAAAGATGGGTCTAAAGCAAATTTAGAAGATTCCAATGTATCAGTTCATGTCCATGTTTCATGAGAATCTAGTGTGTGAGTATGCATGGCATACCCATAGAGCCCGATGGCTGGACACACAATTCAAGCTATGCAACGACACCTTTCCACTTTGTAGCATAGTATCAGTGGTTGAATTTGTAGAGAACTACACTCTATAGCCACCGTGTGAGGTGCAGTCACAGTAGTACAACTCCACAAAGGTTTTGATATTTGTGCACATAGCATTCATACATGTAGCTGAAAGTAAAAAGGACGAAAGGAAGGTATTGAGGGAGTATCACTTTTATATTAGTGATGATCGCATGCATTCTCCAGATTTTGTGCAAGGTTGCTTCTAGATGTTCTACAATCATTTGGCTCAAAGGGGCATATCATATGATCAACATATAATATGGTTAGATAATTGTGTAGCAGTTCAAGAACGCGCGCATGTTCTATTGGTTGTGCAGGATGCATCTCACTACACATGTTCAACATATGTGGAACTTTTGTGAGGCCGGACATGGAAAGGGAGAGCATGATGGTGCAAGAGCATGCATGAAAAGAGCATTAGCATGAGAAGAGTTAAAGTATAAAGACAGTGCACAGTTGATAGATGCAAAATCAATCGTCGAGTGGTGTAATGGTTCGATGGGTCTAAGTAATGAAGGTACATCTTTAGTTCGTAGATTTTTTTGGTTGATGGATGATACTAATATTTCACCATATGAGGATTGTTGTACACTAATAGGATTGAGTGAGTTGTACTCTTTCCTTAGCTCAAATGCAGGTCCATGGAGTATCAATACACATAAGATGGCATGCTTTTGTTCTTCATGTACAATGCAAGCCTGGAATGATTGTGAGTTAGGGGAGTGGGTTGACAAATGGTTGACAAGTTATCTTAGCCCACTTCACATGTATCACCCTCTAATGACATTGGAACTAACATGGATGGAATCATCGGTCGACTTTGACCATGTATCAGATCTATTTCAACCAGGTAATATATCTACTTTCTTAGTATTTGAAATTCCATATTGTTATCTTACTTTGTATTGTATTCATAATGTTGACTAATTTCAAGATATATGCCACACATATAAATGCAGGGCATGTTTATGTAGTTATTGCAAATGAAGACAACGAAGAGGGTACAGACTATTACTTGTGTCGTGTTGAGGCAAAAAAGAAATTGGAAGCCCCAATTATAGATGGAGAAAACATTGAATACCCTAGAGGCTCAGTTGTTGTTACTGGAACATGGCTGAGAAGGTACCCACATAAGAGTATTAAACATTGGTTGTTTGAGGAATTTGACACGCATCGTAACATTCTTCATTACTCAAACCTTGTCGTGGCATCCAATGTTCATTTGAGCAAATATGGGGGTAGACCTTTGAACAAGACCTTGTGGAAGGTCCGTAAGTCTCACCATGTGGCAATACTTGACACAATAAGAGTAGAGCAGACCCAGATGGTTCATTGGATTAATTTTTAAGTATATGCACATCGGTTCTTATTAATTTACACTTGCATCCACGTCATTTTGGTTGATGCCAATGCTATCATCTTATTTTACTTTGTGTATCTGTATGTAACCAGGAAAACATTGATTGGTGTCCCCTTGCATAAAATGGATATTTATGAGCCATCCAAGAGAATCTCAAGCAGAAAAGCAATGCAACATTCTTATTTTGATGATCTTGACAAATCTCAATTATGATTTTAAGCCATTAAAAAAGTGTGTGTGAAGCTTGATGAGGCAATTTCAAGTTATTCATTTGAATTTAACCTTATCATGACCACCTATGATGTAGACATCATAAGAGCATCTTGAATTTCAAGAAATTCTATTCATAAGAGCATAGAAAAGGCAGTGAACTCTTTGAAAAAATTCCTCAAAGAAATGTGGTATCATGGTGATGGAATGTCATGACGAATGCCATGACAAGTAAATTGTTGTGGATTGTCATGGCATTCCATCACCATTGAGACCACATTTCTTTAATTTTTCAAATAGTTTGCTGCCTTTCTATGCTATTGCTTATTAGTATGCTTTGATAGATTTTTTCCAAGCATCCATAGCTTTTTTGGAATCACCTATTTTAGTCTTTTAGCCATAGAAACAAGGAAGTGAACTGTTCGATAGAATGCTTTGGTAAACATGTATGATAAATGTTTAGCATAGAGAAGGCAATGAACTGTTTGAAAAAATGCCTCAAAGAAATGTGGTCTCATGGTGATGGAATGAAATGAAAATCCACAAAAATTTGCTTGTCATGTGATGCAAAGGGGATGGAACTTTAGTAAAAACTCAAAGTTTCAAGGATTACAATGATGCAATCTCAAACACTCTTCCAGGCACCCTGATGGATACAAGCCTCAATAGTGCACTTATAACTTAGATGATTTCCTAATGGATCCAAACCCTTGGAGTGATCTCAAGGAACTAAAAAAAACTTGTCTTGAATGGTTTCAAAGCCCCAAACCTCTATCTTACACAAAACTCACTTTTTGCACCTTGATTAGGCTTCTAGCAATGGTTTTTTGACTTTTCACTCAACTTCCCCAAAGGAATCCTCAATATAATGACTGATTCAGATGTGATTCATGATGATACACAACATATCAAATCATTTATGGCACTTGTTTTGGATCAAACCTACCAAAATCTATTGTTTCCTCAAATTTAAGGCCTAATTAGCCCACTTTTTCAAAGAAACCCCTCTCTAAACTTATCCCCTGACTATGAAACTTTCAAATATGGTTTAAAATGTTCCTAAACCAAATATTTTGAAGGTATTAGTCTTATTTCACACCCTCAACACCCTAAATCACAAAACCCTCAATAAATTGCTCCAAAACTAGGGCCTCTTGAAAATTAACTTTCCCAACACTTCAAGAACCTTATCTTGGAATTTTCACCAATAACTCAACATATCTAAACTCCTTCAACTCAGAAATATACCCATTATTAAGGTAGATCTCCTGCTGCTACACTTTAGACACCATTTTCATGCCCTTTTTCTTGCTAAAACTCGGTGTACACCCAAGAATCACTCTTTCCTACATAATAACTTGTTACATATGTATAATACAAGTTAGATATGATAAATTTCACAAGTTTTCAGTCACACTCTCCCATGAAATGGATCATTTATTCATGAAGACTCTAAAAACTAGTGAAAAATCTGTACTTTTTGAGGACAGTCAGCAATATAACACAAGAAACTGATTCCCAACATTATTCAGGTCATTCAAAAGGTTAAATGCATGTAAATACAAGTTCTTAAACCATCCAAATGAGCATGACACCAAAAGGAATCAAAGATTCATCAAAAAAACTTAAGAAAATGCAAAAAGATTGAAGTTTTTATTGATTTTCTGTAGCAGTCCATACAACACTTGCAATATCAGCCAACCCTCCATACAAATGCTTTCTCCAAGCTTATAGACTCATCCTATAACTGTCCCAACCAATTAGAATTGATTTTATTACATTAATGTGATTAAAACAACTAAAACTCACTTTTCCTTCCAAAGTTGGATTTCAAAAATTTGAATTTCCAATATTGCAATTTATTAACTCCTATTAACAGAAAGCTTCCAAAACTATTAAATATCATCATTCAACCTTATTTAACCTAATTAAAACATCATATACCTATTTAAACTCCTATAACATCATTGTTCCATTTACAAGTCAATTTGGTCCTATGGTCCTTATTAGGACCCTTAGGACTTTTGATCTTCCTGTTACACTCATCCATGCCAAATGCCATTATAGGCTTCAAAATGCTATAATTGATGCTCTGGAAAGGTTTATAGGCCTTCAAGACCCCTGCCATCTCCTAACTCTCCAAATGATCCTCAAGGAGCTTGGGTGCTCCACCATCATGGCATTCCACCACCATGAGACCACATTTCTTTGAGGCATTTTTTTCAAACAGTTCATTCCCTTGTCTATGCTATTGCTTACTATTATGCTATGATAGATTTTTTCTAAGCATCCATAGCTTGTTCAAAAGCACCTGTTTTAGGCTTTTAGCCATAGCAGCAAGGCAATGAACTGTTTGGCTAAATGCTTTGATAGACATGTATGAAAAATGTGTTAGCATAGAAAAGGAAGTGAGCTCTTTGAAAAAATGCCTCAAACAAATGAGGTCTCATGATGATGGGATGGCATGATGAATGCTATGACAAGAAAATTGCTATGGATTGTCATGGCATTCCATCACCATTGAGACCACATTTCTTTGAGGCTTTTTTTCAAACAGTTTGCTGCCTTTTTTATGCTATTGCTTATTAGTATGCTGTGATAGATTTTTTCCACAAGCATCCATAGATTTTTTGGAAGCACCTATTTTAAGATTTTAGCCATAGCAACAAGGAATCAAATTGTTTGATAAAATTCTTTGGTAAACATGTATGATAAATGTAGTAGCATAGACAAGGCAGTGAACTGTTTGAAAAAATTCCTCAAAGAAATGTGGTCTCATGGTGATGGAATGCCATGACAATCCACAACAATTTTCTTGTCATGGCATTCCACCACCATGAGACCACATTTCTTTGAGGAATTTTTTTCAAACAGTTCATTCCCTTGTCTATGCTATTGCTTACTATTATTCTATGATCGATTTTTTCTAAGCATCCATATTAGCTTGTTCAAAAGCACCTGTTTTAGGCTTTTAGCCATAGCAGCAAGGCAATGAACTGTTTGGCTAAATGCTTTGATAGAAATTGTGTGGTAAATATGTTAGTATCAAAGTAAAACAATAAAAACACACCAATGAAACATTAAACTAAATAAAGTAGGATAAATTGAATTCAAATAAAACAAACAAAGCTTCTTCAGAATCGTTCCATTGTCCTCTATCCCTAGGGATTTGCTTGAAGCTACTGCTCTCAGATTGTATAAGCAAAGCTTCTTAGAATGGCAACCTACAGAACGAGTATGCAAAAGGAGAGTACTTCTCTATCCTATATGTTGGTGGAGTGAAATGCTGATGTACGGATATGCACAAGGGTTGTGGATTATGGATGCTTCTAAAACTAAACTATGAGGATGATTGGCCATGATATGCTATGATTATAAAATCTATGAATGTTAAAAGACTATGCTATTGCAAATTTGGTATAGTTTTCCTATATGAAAGCTTCTCCATTTTCAAAGACCCGACAGTCCTTTTTATAGACTTTCACAGGCAAGAGCCTGGTTGGCAAAGATCAATGGCTATGAAATTGTCTGGTAAATTTGAATGGTGAGAGATGGAGAGGTTGAGATGAAGATGGAAGATATTGGGAGGTTGGAGAGAAGAATGGAGGCTTATCTTCAACCCACGGGAACAAGCTTGCATAGGAACAGATAAATTAATTTTTTGTTTTGGAAGTTTGTTTCATGGTTGTTGAAGATAATCCAATATTAAATAAATAAATTTATTTAATTTCATGTGAGTTTGATTTTTCATTTTAGGACTATAGAAGAATTAATTAAATATTTGGAATATTTAATTGTGATGTGACTTTAGAAGAATTGATTAAATATGTAGAATATTTAATTGTGAATGGACTTAGAAGAATTAATTAAATATTTGGAATATTTAATTATGAATGGATTTAGAAGAATTTTATAAGAATGTTAGAAGAGAAGAATATTTAATCCTTTTTTTGAATAAAATATCAAAGCCAAGATTAAATATGATAATTAATATGAATAAATCGTAATGTTTATTTAATTAATTAAGAAATGGATAAGAAAATTGATTAAATAAACTTATTTATTTCATTGAAATGAAAGAATGAACAATATAAATAAATTATTTAAATTTATTTATATGCAAATTGAATTCAGAGATTTAATTAAATATTAAAAATATTTAATTAATTACTAGACTATGTGATGTGACCATTTTTAGGTGTATACATTTTGCCCCTCTTTGAAGTGATGTGTTTTCACGCATTGCTTCAAAGAATTTTGAAATTTTTCCTAGATGCTAATTGTTGAATGATGTTGATTGTTGAACGATGATAGGTATATGCCCCCTCAGATGCTAAATCGATAAGATTTTGAATTTTTGTGAAATTTTTTGAATTTTTAGAGACTTTCATTTTTTTTTTTGGAGATGTCGATTCATCATTCGAAAATGATGATGTGAATAAATTATTGTGGAAAGATGTGAGATGAAAAGTGATGATCTAAATTGCCTTTGTGATGATAAAATGTGATAAAATGCCCCAATTTTGTGTATTGCGATCCCCTGATTTGATGATGTTTTTATGATAAATTTGTTCCCAAATTTGTTGGAAAACAAATAGTAGCTGATAAATTTTCTTTCAAGTTAATGAAAAACAAATAGTTGTTTGATAAGTTTGCTTCTAAGGTTGTTAAAAACAAACAATATTTTGATAAATTTGATAAGTTTGCTTCTAAATTTGTTAAAAACAGACAAGATTTTGATAATTTTGATTTTCATGATGATGAAAAACAAATAGGTTGATAAGTTTGCTTCTAAAGTTGTTAAAAACAAACATGATTGTGATAAATTTGCTTTCATGATGATGAAAAACAAATTGTATCTATGGAAAATTATATTGGTTAGCTTATTAAACAATAAACACCAAAAAAATCCATTGAAGTAACAAAGTACAAAGGAAATAACATGAAAATAAAAGGAACAATGTTACCATAAATCTTCATCTTCCATGCTTCACCTTTGTTACACCTTCTAGTTTGCAGCAAATTGAATGAGGCCCTCAGATTTCAAATGAGCACCTAGACTAATGCCAAAGCCCTATGCAAATGTTGAAGGATTTGTATAAAAGAAATGACTTCACAATAGACTAAAATGACAATGACTGCAACTAACAATAATAAAAATCTAAGCTAACAAAATGAGCATGAGAGATGAAATAAGAAGAAAATTGTCATTTTATAGAAACTACAATTTTGAATGTGTGGCCAATGTGAGAAGATGACAAATACCCTAGAATCAATGGTCAAGATTGAATGTTGTAGTATGGAATAGGGTTAGTTCAAAATTAGGGCAATGACAAGAAATGAAAGGTTGAGATTGAATTATGAGATAATTCAATCAAGGGATGAAATTGAATGAGATGTCAAGAGATAAGATTTGATGTGGAAAATAAGATTGGCACGGACAAAGAGGTTGCTGGAGAAATTAAATAATAAAAATTATTTAATTTAGGTGACCAATGAATAATTAAATAATTAAAATAATTATTTAATTATAGAGGAATGTGACAAAAAGAATCATTTTGAATTAAATAATGATTTAATTCAAAATTCAAGAGAGTGGACTAAATTAAATAAATTAAATTTATTTAATTTAATGAGAGAAGAGGCTAATGAATAATTAAATAATTAAAATAATTATTTAATTATAGTGGAAGTGGACAAAAATTAAATAAATTAGAATCTATTTAATTTTAAAAAGAAGGGGACGTAATTAAATAAATAAAATTTATTTAATTAATCAAGGAGAATAAAGATAAAAATGAATTAATTAAATAATTAAAATTATTTAATTAATAGAAGAATTATGACTTTAGAAAATAATTAAATAATTAAAAATTATTTAATTATTAAGAATGAAAGGGGCAATGTTGAATAATCAAGAGTTGCAAGCCTAGGACAATTTTATGTGTCTACATTTTGCCCCTCTTTGAGATGATGTTCGAGATAATGAGATTTGTGTCGAGTAACATCATTTCAAAGAAGCTAAAGTATGGATAGAGAAAAATGGATGATGATAGAATAATAGGATGATGATGAAATAAGAATGGGATGATGATGCCCCCTCGAGAGGATAGGCGAGTTGGACAAACACGGGTATGCTCTCGAAATGAAATGATAAGGAGGGAGAAGATGAATGAAACGTTATGCTACAAGAAAGTGAGCAACCATGATGTTTGATGTAACACTAGACAAGATGCACCAAGGTATAAGGACCAAGGTGACGATGTGTGTTGTGCCCCAGCGTAATACAACCTTGTCTAGATACAAGATATGAATATTAGCTGGAATAAGTTGGACTTGACACAAATGCAAGATAAAAATGATAACACACACAAGCAAGCAAGCAAGTAAGCATGCACAAATGACACAAAAAAAACAAGATATTGCCCCTGTCAAGCTGTAAACCGATGAGTAATTAATTGACTGATGATGATGACTAAAAGTGTTGTCATTGCAGGGAAAGACATATCCCTAGATCAACACAAGGATGACTGACTATTTGACTGATTGAATTTGATTGATTGGTTTACGACAAGATTAGGATCAAGACCAAAGGATGTGATTGGATAGTTTGACAAGATTGATTGACTTGATTGGCATGGACTAAGGATTGACTTGCATTTGGATTATTGCTTGACATTTTATAATTTTATTTCTTTTGGATTTTTCACATTTTATGTTTGTTTTGGATTTTTGACATTTTTGGATTTTTTTTTGGATTTTTGACATGTTATGATTTTTTTTGGATTTTTGACATTTTATGATTTTTTTGGCTTTTAACATTTTTTTTTTTTTTTAGGATTTTTGACATTTTATGATTTTTTTTTCTTGGATTTTTTCAAGACATTTTATGATTTTTTTGAAATTATTTTAAGTTTTAAAGACGGAGTGAAATGAAATGTGATATGACTGATTGAAGGAATAAGATGCCCCACACTAGAGGTAGTGCAACCATGGATAAATGATAGATCAAAATGAAAGATTCACTGCAAAACATGTCACACAAGCAACATATCTTTTTGTCAAAAGATGATAATGGTTTGTTGATTGGATGCCAAGAATGATTGATTCCATAAGGCATGATGATGATAAGTACTTAGGATCACTGATTCCTCTAAGTATGATAAGATTGATGATTGTTTATGATTGATTGACAAAAAATATGAGGATTGGATAATGTTTTATACCTAGGCTCAAATATGATTCACATGATAAGTTTCAAGGTTGCAAAGGAACATGATGACCAACATTGGAGGTAATTTAATCATGGATAAATGATAAGGATGTGAAGTATGATGGAATGGTAACACATAAGGATATGAAAGGAAATCCAAAGCATGTGTTTTTAATTTTTCCCCTAATCTCATCAAGAACAAAGGAAGGAAATGGGACATGGATTTTGATAAGCTAGGAGATATGGAATGGAAGAATGCAAAGATAAGGATAATGAATATGATGATCAAGATTCATAAGATATGGACATAATGCCTAAGTATTCTGCTCCTATTCCTCATCAAGACCAAGGAAGGGAGGAAATGATGCATTAAGATAGGATGGTGGAATATGGATACGGTGAAGGATATGGTATGAAAGATATGGATAAAGTGTATAGGATAAGATATACAATGTTCAAGAAGATTCTTAACCTTGTCAAGATCAAAGGTGGAAAGGTAAAGGATGAACATAAAGAGGATAATGGATATGAATGATAGGATGGATGAAACTTGCCCCCAAGTGTAAAGTACAAGAGGAATATGGAAGATAGGATATGGATAGGGATAAATGAAAATGGAAGGTAATATATGCATGATAAGGAGATGGAGGAAGGAATCAAGCATCAAGTTTCACAACTAATATCCCTTTAATATGTGCTCTAATAAACCATGGCAAGAAGGATTAGACTCATAAACATTGGTAGATAAATGGTATGATGGAAGAAGCTAAGGACTTATGCAAAGGTTTGGATTAAAGGAGGATAATGGGGGATGGATGTTGGATAATGGATAGGAGTTTGGAAGGCTTGTTGATGGATAAATGAAAAGGATGGAAAGGATGGAAAGATCAACATCGGCACACACCTTGAAGGGTGGTGGAGTGATGGAGGAAAAATGAATTTGGAAGATGATAGGTTATTAGATGGACGATAGGAGGAAGCTTTTGGATTAGCAAATTTGGATGCCAATTTAGATTTTATTGCTTCTACGAGACTTTTAGGAATCCACATAGCTTTTGACTTTGATTTTTGATTCATGGGCCTTTGTGGCCTTTGAGATTCTTCTTTTTGTTGTATGGGCCTTTGTGGCCTTTAAATTTTTTCTTCTTGATTTATGGGCCTTTGTGGCCTTTGAAATTTTTTCTTTTGACTTGATGGGCCTTTGTGGCCTTTTTTATTTTGACTTGGGATAAAATTTTCTTTTATTTTTGCATGGCTCTTTAAGGAGACATGTTGATCCTTTGATACATGTGGATTTTGATATGGAAGTTTTTGACATTTGGCACCCAAATTGCTTCCAAGAGCAATGGGATGGGTGGATGGAGATGAATGATATGGAGTTCTTATGGATGGGTTAATGTAGGTAGAATTTTGAGAGGGCATCAAGGATGTGTGCCTTTGTTGTTCTTGATGAATAGGAGATGGAGGGATGTAGGGCCCCAATATGGATGGAAGGGTTGATGAACTAGGGTTTGGATGATAATGACCAAGGATAGACAGAAGGCTTGATGGACTAGGATAAGGACCTAGGATAGATGGATTGTGTGATGGACTAGGATAAGTAGGTTTATTTTGATGGAATCTAGGCTTATGATGGATATGAATGTCTTGAGAGTGAGGTGTATGACCAAGGCCATGATAGTATGTGTTTTCTTGGATATAAAGGGGTTCTAGAATACCTTGTTCATGAATGCCTAATCCTTTGCCTTTTTAGTTCATACTTTGACACATTCATTTTCCAACGGGATATATATTGTTTATGAAACAAGATGCAAGTCCATTGTGAGTTGGTTGTGATATGGAAGGAATAACAAGATCTTTGAGTAAACCACCTTGGATAAAAGTGAGAGAACCCATTTGATAGGTAAGAGGTTCATGGATAGTTTGAATAGGGGTGATAGACTCTTGTGGAGGATTGTAATCATGAGGGGAATTAGGATGGGTGATAGGATCTTGATATGGGGATGATGGGGTACTTTGATCTTGACTTGGAAAAGGATCAAGAGGTGTAGGAGATGGAGTAGCTTGCTCTTTATTAGGTATGCAGTCATCATGAAGTGGTATGAAAGGCATCTCTTGATCATGAGAAGAATGGACATCATCATGGAATGAAAGGGTATCCTTGAATGGAGGTTTATCTTGATCTTGATGAGGAAGGGAATCCTGATGTTTTGTGGAAAGCATATCTTGATCATTGGATATGATGGAATCATGAGATGGTATGGATTCATTAGATGAGGTGGAAGGAGGATTTGGAAATATACTTTTCTCTTGAGATGGAAGGGGATCAGCTTGGATGACACAAAAAGAGATAAGGGGATCATCATGAGGTTCTTGAGAGATGGGATCTTGGTCAAAAATTGGAAGAGGTTGTGGAATTTTGGTATCATTGTATGGAGTGGAAAGAATGCTTTGATCTTGATGTGTAGGGGAGTCTATGCTAGCATGCTTTGGACTAATAGATTGAAATGACTCATTGGATGGAGATGGTATGATGAGAGAGGATGGTTGGATAGATTCGTTAACTTGGGTGAAAGACTCATGAGGTTTATGTTGACTTATGGGAGATGAAGATAGATGCATGAAATGGTAGGATTGCTCAAGATTATTTGTGTTTGAGGACATAAATTTAGATTTCTCATTTAGCCTTTGTAGAAAATCATGGACATTGAACTTGGATGATGTAGTTTTGGGTAAGGATAAAGGCTTATGAGATGATTGCATCACTTCATTCAAATGTTGGGATTCAAGTTGTTTTTCAAGCTCTTTCAAATGATGGTCAAGATATTCAATATTTTGGTTTCGTTCATAGGTTGAGGATGAATATGGAGGATAGTGGTTAGACATAGTTGGTTAATGGTTTTGGGAATGTTTTGAGGTGTTGCAAGTTACTAGGTGTGATGTTTGTTTGAGGTTAATTATTTTTGTTCAGATTTGTGAATGTGGTGAATACGATTTGAAAATCCAGAAAACACTTGGCAAACACAATGTTTTGGTGTATGAAAATGCACATGAGACAAGCACAATCCTAATAGGCCAAGGTTTTGTATACTTGATATAGCCCACTAATATACCCCGGATTGGTGCTAAACACCTTTCCTTCTCGAGAGTGGATAGCTTAGAAGTTTGGTGACATTGGCTCCCCTCCACGGCTCATTAACGTCATTCGAGCACACCAACTTTAGATTCTTGGGTCATCACTTCCCAAGAACTGCTATCTCTACTCAAGGGAGTCAGTAGTGAGTATCTTTGGGCATGATACTGTAGCCTGCACTATACCAAGCAACGGCTGAAAATGGTTGGCTTCTAAAACAACAGGTGTTTAGTTAGGGCATTTTTTTGAGTGGCCACACATGGGGCGAGAGATTAATCACCAAATAGGTGGCACTCCAGCCTGAAGAGGTTACGCTCAACAGGGTTTATGGGAGTACTACTCCGTCCGTGTGACACATTCACACTCGTGGCACTTGAACTTTCCTCAAGCACCCATTTTATATCCCGACTGGAAGTGGCTTGGCTTTAGCCTGTTACCGGTCAAGTCATCCCTTAAGGTGAGTAATTTTTCCCTTAAGGCAGGCTCATTTCTAGAGTTGGTAACCGTTTCTCTTACACCCAAGATCACCCGAAAGCGTGAGGGGAGAGGATACTCCGATATACCAAATCGTAAGGGTGTACAATAGATAAAATGGGTCTGGTTTTCTGATCACCAAGTTTTCACAAGGTGAGAGCATAATCACCTACCATTTGTTCAAACATAATCAGACACTTGCAAACAAAATTCATTTTAGAGCACCAAAAGAAATGTTCCTAAATTAAAAAAAATGCAAACAAGTGGTTTGAGAGATAAATCTTTGACAAACGTAGCTGCAAAACCACATGTCAGTAGTTTGAATAAATGTCTCTTCATATTCTAGTCTTCTGATTAATTTCGAGAGCACACCCATGTTCTTGGAACTTGTCTGTCCTCTCGAGGGGGCATACCATAACCCTCCTCGTCATTCTTCCTCATCTTATTTTGCACTAGGGCATATTCTCGACTTATTTTCTTTGTCACAATGCGACATGCTACATTATGACAAAGAGGGGCAAAATGTAGACACATAAAATTGTCCTAGGCTTGCAACTCTTAGATTATCCAACATTGCCCCTTTCATTCTTAATAATTAAATAATTTTTAATTATTTAATTATTTTCTAAAGTCATAATTCTTCTATTAATTAAATAATTTTAATTATTTAATTAATTCATTTTTATCTTTATTCTCCTTGATTAATTAAATAAATTTTATTTATTTAATTACATCACTAATTAAGTCCTCTTTTAAAATTAAATAGATTCTTATTTATTTAATTTTGTCCACTTTCCACTATAATTAAATAATTATTTTAATTATTTAATTATTCATTAGCCTCTTCTCTCATTAAATTAAATAAATTTAATTTATTTTAATTTATCCACTCTCTTGAATTTTGAATTAAATCATTATTTAATTCAAAATGATTCTTTTTGTCACATTCCTCTATAATTAAATAATTATTTTAATTATTTAATTATTCATTGGTCACCTAAATTAAATAATTTTATTATTTAATTTCTCCAGCAACCTCTTTGTCCATGCCAATCTTATCTTCCACATCAAATCTTATCTCTTGACATCTCATTCAATTTCATCCCTTGATTGAATTATCTCATAATTCAATCTCAACCTTTCATTTCTTGTCATTGCCCTAATTTTGACCTAACCCTATTCCATACTACAACATTCAATCTTGACCATTGATTCTAGGGTATTTGTCATCTTCTCATCTTGGCCACACATTCAAAATTGCAGTTTCTATAAAATGGCAATTTTGTTCTTATTTCATCTCTCATGCTCATTTTGTTAGCTTAGATTTTTATTATTGTTATTTGCAGTCATTGTCATTTTAGTCTATTGTGAAGTCATTTCTTTTATACAAATCCTTCAACATTTGCATAGGGCTTTGGCATTAGTCTAGGTGCTCATTTGAAATCTGAGGGCCTCATTCAATTTGCTACAAACTAGAAGGTGTAACAAAGGTGAAGCATGGAAGATGAAGATTTATGGTAACATTGTTCCTTTTATTTTCATGTTATTTCCTTTGTACTTTGTTACTTGAATGGATTTTTTTGGTGTTTATTGTTTAATAAGCTAACCAATATAATTTTCCATAGATACAATTACAACACTAAATCAAGGCAACATTATGCTTAATTTAACAAGGAGGGCCCAAACAAGTAAAGAAAAGTAGAGGGATACTTATTTTGTTGCCATATTTAGCCCCTACTTTAGTGGTAGGAGGAACTTGCTTCTGACTCACACTAAAGTAGAAGAAATAATGATAAGAGGGGTCCAAGTGCACTAATGCTAGCAATATAGGATGACAATGATCAAGAGGGATGATCAAACCCCCATGATCAAGATACTATGATAGATCAACATGAGCACAAAATAAAACACATGAAAATGTTATATGGAGCAATAACAAGGAAAAAACCATACACTACCAAAGACAAAAAGGAAAATCAAAACAAAAGGGTTGGATCAAGCTTCAACCATTTGTCCATCACGATGTGGATCGAATCTAGGTTGTTTTTCCAAAAATGCATACTCACTCTAATGCAACGAAACTCTAGGCTATCTGTTGGGTGAGTATCTAGGGTATGTGAAGGATCACGATGGGCAAAAAATTGGCGATATGATGGGTATGTATAGGGTATGTGGCTGATGACTTTTTTTACCCAAAATTGATGAAACGAAAAGGGTTTTTAAAGGATATTCTTAGCTTTCCACCAATATAAATTATGCTTTACTTTGAATTTAATAAATAATTATTATTCATCTTCTATTTGAAATATGACTAAAGTCCTGATTAATAGGTTGATTGAAAAACATCTATAGCTTTCAAACGATATCACATTTTTTGAATTTGAAACATGTGTCACGTTTTATGCTTCACATACAATAGGATATAAACAAAAAATGAATTTCATAAAGTTTTGACCAAGTTAAGGTGGTTAGACATACGAGTTTTTATATTTTATAAAAGTTGTAATAAAAAATTCATAATTAAATATTTACTTGGAAATAAATTACCAAAAAATTATGCATGACATCCAAACATGAGTTCTCTAATTATATCTAAAATATTATAAAAAATATTATCATTTTATTGTAGTTAGGGTGGTTAGACATGCACCTACTTCTTATTTTTTTCCTTGAAATTTAAGCACTACTACATTGAAATTTCAAATTTTCACCAAATAGATTTTTCTTTTTTTAAATAAACCTAATAGTTTAGAACCTACATTCAATTTTCTATGGATTCTATTCTTACATATTTTTTAAATAATATAGATAACTTATTCAAATTTTTATGTCAAGTTTCCTAACTCTGATTTTTCTAAATTTTTTGCCACTTAAGGGCCTATTTTTTCCATGATGATCCTGAACATACCCTCCAAAGAGCTGAGACACACACACATGGCCGTTATGTAGTCACACACATGTAAGTGGTTATGGGAAAGTGATGCCTCAGATTGGATTCATGTCCATCCAAACCAATGTTATACCTCTTGATAACTTTGATAAGGCACCACACAACAATGAGCTTGAAGCTTCATAAGGAAAGTAAAACTCAGTATGCTTGGAGCTCATGAACAAACAAGATGACTCTATAGGAAAGAAAAGTGTACTATGCTAGGTTTCCATATAATCAATATTTGCAACATAGTGTAAGAAATGTTCAAAGGATTTTTTATTAGTTCATGTAAGGTCTTAACTTAGGAAACATCGTGCCTAATGTCTCCAAGAGAGGACCAATCAAAGAATAAAATATTTACAACTTAGGGGATGCAGTGTGTCACATAGTGCCACTAAGAGGAATATGATATTCTAAGTGAGATTACACTCTTGAGGGACATCACACCCAATGTCACCACAAAGCGAAAGAGGCATCACATGAAGTAAGAAGAGTACACAATGAAACATGAAATGTAAAATAATAATGCCAATGTATGCCCCCACATTAAAGAAATTACTAAACACCATGTTGTGAGAAGTTACTTTAAAGTAGTAAATGATAAATGCTAAATGCTAATAATAAAGAAGACAAGAGAGCTAACTTGGAAATCGCTATGCCAAGGCAGATGCTTCCAAATAAAGCTACATCATGAAATGGAAAAGAAGGGGTTTCCCCCAAAATAAAAATCCAAAAAGATGAGGGATCCATGTACTTGGGGTCAATATGTTCTTGATACAATAGTTTTAGAGAGTTCAAAACTGTCATCATTCCCCAAATATGCATAGAACTAGAGGAATGATAAAAAGAGAGAAAAAACAAAGTAAAAACCTTTTGAGTCACAATGGAAGAGACATGAATGTCTCGAAGCCTTGCGTCATCCCCAAAAAGAAAACACAAGAAAAATGAAAAAGATAAAGGAAAGCTTTTAGGTCAGCATGGAAGAGACCTAAATGTCTCGATGCCTTGCATCATCCCTAAAAGGAAAACACAAGACAAATGAAAAAGATAAAGGAAAGGGTAAAAGATTTATGACATAGAGAAGAATGTATGTGCAAATAGAGGAATGCCACAAATAGAGAGAGATGAACACCAAATAAAACAACATAGGGGATCACAGTACACACACAATCACACAAATTAAATAATATAAATGACTAGGAAGGTACATCCGAGTCAACCTATTAGTGGGTCATTCACATCTCAATTGTGTTCATCATATACGACAGGCGAACAACTAGCCAAAGGGACAATAGCAAGTGCTAAACTAGGGTCATTACTAAGTTCAACACTCTTCTTCGAAGAATTATCATTTAAGCTCATACAAGAGTAAAATAATGTATTCAATTCATTATGCACCTCCTCATCTATTTTAGCAACTTCATCATCATCATCTAAGTTAATAACATGAAGAGGTCAAATGATAATGTCCAAAGAAGGATTTAACTCCTTGCGGTATAGGATCTTTTTGTTTCAGTGAAGAGGGGGACTCATTATGCATTGCTTCAATAATGTTTGGATCTTGATTTTCTTTGTTTGGTTGTTTGTTTAACCTTTGAGCAAGGGCACAATTTCTACACCTATGCTCTATAGCATTTTTATTTCTTTTAGTATGGCTTTCAAGTTGCATTTGTGTAGGAGTGGGTTGATCAACCATAGGTTTCTTTTCTTCCCAAGGGAAGGAATGGAAGGAACCATGGAAGGTTGTTCAGCCACTTTCTCTTTAGCTTTATAAACTTTTTTTATCTTAGGAGGTGTGAGGGGATTGTTTTTCATTATCTCTTGGTCTTTTATAGGATATAGGAAAAGGATCTACTTTCAGTTGGTCTTGGTTGTTTGGAATGTCTTTAGGCTCAATCATGGTTTCGTTAAGGATTGTAGGTTCAATCATAGTTTGAGGCATGTTTTTAAGGGATAGTTTTGCTATGCATTTCACCCTAAATTTTTGATAGGATTTGAAAAATAAGTCTTCTCAGGGTTTAATAGGTTCCATAGGCTCAAGCGAAAATAAATCTAATGAAAAGTTTCAATAGGAAGATAAAGGGTTAAAGCCACTATGGTGTATAGTAAATATTTCATTGTCAAAGGGAAACCTGAAGCATTTGTGCACAACTGACAAGATGACTTCCATGGAGAGTAGACATGGGTAATCAAGCTTCACATGGAATTGATCTGACGTTGATATGATGGAGAATGAGACAACTAATGTTTTTGGTCCTATTTGTAAAGGTAAGGTGATCGATCCCATTGTACAAAAAGTGAAACCATTATGCGTCTTTATCCATGCTTTTGGTTTGTCATATGTTTCTTGATAGCACCCATACACAAGTAAGAATTTCTTGGTGATCACATTCTCTCCATAGACAAGATCAATTAATATCCCATTAGTGGTCTTACCATTGATTTGGCTAGATATGTAAAGAGGACCGTCGGGTGCATGCTAAGTATATCTTTAGATGAGAAAGCAATATCAAGATGCTTTTTATTTCGACCCTTATGATGTTGAGTTTCAACCAATGCAACCAAACTATTGATAGGGTTTTGTCCTATAGGATATTGTTGATCATTACCCATAGGACTTTGTTGAGTAGTATCAATGTTCTCATCATCTATGGCAGCATTCATCACAACAGTATTTTTAGTTTCACTAGCTTTGAAAAATGAAATATTATGTTTAGGCATGAGGTTGGTAAATATTTTAATTTTTTGGTTAGGAGGGGCAACAAACTTATTTCCTTGATTATTAACGTCATCAATCGAAAGATGAACAAAATCAATCAATCCTTGCACAAGATGTTTAAGATGCTTACAATGTTTCATGTTGTGTCTATTTGGTCAATGATGTAGTAACAAAAAAAGTACCCCTTTTCCTTACTCGATGTGGAAATAATTTTCATTGAATTAACCTAATTTTGTCTAGGTATAATGTTGTAATGTGTTGTAACACATTCACATGGATCTTGGGTCCCTTTTTTAATAAAATACTTAATGTGTACCTTATTTAAGGTGTTGTAAAGTGTTGTAACACACTTTCACACTTATCTAGGGCCTCATTAATTAATTGTGGTTAATTGTAGTTAATTAGCCTCTTTAATTCAAAATTTAAGCCTTATTTGTGACACCTTGTGAGGATCCATCCTGAAACCCAACATTCAAATTGTAAAATATTAAATTGGGAAAATTTGAGGTCCTTCAAATTAGTGCTAGGACCCATTCACCCTAGGTGACGAATGGGTCCTCCCTATATAGAACCCCCCTTTCTTTGCATATTTCACATGGGTTTTTAATGTTCTTTCACCCCCCAAAGGCATGGTCCTAGAAACTTGTGCTAGGACCCATTCACCCTAGGAGGAAAATGGGTCCTCCCTTAATCAGGACCTCCTTTGTGTATTTGTTTCTAGTGGGATTTTAATAACATTCATTTCTAGATCTTGTGTTGGCTTGAAGTGTTTGAATTTTGGGGTTAATTCACATTTTTTCACCTAGAAAATTTGAGAGAGCATCCTAATACTTTACAAGAGCATTATAGAGAACTTCAAGAGAATTCAAAGGAATTTCAAGGCAGATTATAAAAATTCTATTGCAACAATTGAAGATCATTTCATCATGCCAAGGGTTTAGTGCACTTGTGCATGTTGTTGAGCTAAGATAGTGTATGTAGCATTGAGGATATACTTGTAAGAATTTTTTCACATCTAAGGTATCATTAATTACACATTTCATGTTCATGCTTCAATTTCATTATCTCATCATTTGGTTTAATTTCCTACAAGGGGTCTGACTTAGGAAAACCCCTATTCACTAAAAATCAACAAGTTTTTCTTCCCTTGAGTGTGTGTTTTCAGATTTATAGGTTGAAGATCAAGTGGAGAAGAAGTTTAGAATGAAATTATCAAAGTTGTCAAGTTGGAAAGTTGACGTTTATAGTGCAAGAACAGAGAAATGAAGCTACAAAATTTATTACAGGTTTTCGGGAGCTAATAATCGAGGATTTGAGAGTGTAGAAATCAAGGAAAATAACCCAGATCTAAGTTTCAAAAACCCTCATGGGGACCCATTTTCCACTAAAGGTGAATGAGTCCTTTGTGCCCTAAAAATACTCTTCTTGCAACAAGGTACACATTATTTCAAGTTCTAAAAACTTTCGTCATAGTTGCTATAATAGTTACGGTTAGATTTTTTATTTTTATTGGAATTTTATCACACACATAATTCAATGTTTTATGGTGGAAAGTAGTGGTTCATCATCTTGTTGATTCATTTTGATGCAACCCTCTTTTTCACCATTAAGCATTTTTGTGAACTCGACTCATTGAATATTTCAATTTTTTGATTTTGGAGTATTTCATTGCATCCTAGGTTAGATATTGCACTCATTTTCGTTTAGATTTGCATTTAAATAGATCTTAGTTAGGGTTTCTTGCATTGCATTAAAAATTGCATCTCATATAGGGTTTAGATTTGCATTGTTTTAAATCTCTCTAAATCTGAAAAATATAAAATAAATTAGTCATTGTGCATATCATTTAGATCTCATAAAATTACATTAAAAATAAAACAAAATTGCATTTCAACCTAGGTATTTTCATAAATTATTTCATTATATTTTCATATTGCATTTCTAGAAAGTTTGAAATTGAAACTTATTGCCTCAGAATTGGAACTTAAAAACATTACTGAAAGATTGAAAATAATTCAAAAATAGTTTGAAAATACCTAACCAAGACCCATTCACCCTTATTAGCGAATGAGTCCCTGATCATGTCAAACCTAAACCTTTTGGCATCTAAAAAACCATTAAAAATCACTCTAAAATCAACAAAAAAAATCTAAAAAATACCTAACCAGGACCCATTCACCCTTATTGGTGAATAAGTCCCTGTTAGATCCTGATTTGCATTTTCTAGAAATTAAGATCTCAGTTTTAGGCTTATGTTTGCTGTTGTTTCAGTTTTCTAATTTTTTGTTTCATCAAATTAATTGTATATAGCTTAAATTGCTTCATTTGAGTTTATTGTTAAAATTCAAAATTACATTTACAACATTTCATTTTCAGTTTACTGCATTTTGTAATCAACAAACTACTATGTTTAGATTTGAAATTCTGAAAATGGACAAGTTTTTAAGCAATGCATGGAAGTCCTTTTTCTCTTTGGTTAATGTTTTAAGTTATGTTTTTGGAAATGAAACGAACAAAATTGAACTCACTCATGCTCAGAAAACTCCTAATGCATGTCCTCCTCATGATGTTGACATCATTGGAGAAGATGATGCCAACATGAATGAATTTATAAATGACTTCCTTAATAACCTCGAGACTAATGCATCCTTTTATCCTTCACTGAAATAACCAAAACCTCCTACCATTGCATCACTTGAAATGTTTGGTCTTTTACACCCTGAAACTAAGCTACAAGCTAAGCCTAAGTTCTCTAGAATAGGTGAACCTTGCTCCTCTAAACAACAAAAAATTTTACCATCCTATGTTAACAAAGTAACCAAAAAATCAATTAACCTTGAAGAGACATATGAAAAAGGATTCAAAAACTTAAGTAAACAAGGATGTGATACAACAAGTGAACATGAAATTCATCAACTCCTAGAGAAAATACCAAATAAAGGTACAAAAGGGTTTGTGTAGGATCATTATGGAAAAAACATGCCCTTAAGTGGTGATGAAATTTTAGAAAAATCAGAGTAAGGAAAATTGACGTAAATTTTTGAATATCTATATTATTTCAAAAATATGTAAGAATAGAATCTATAGAAAATTGAATGTAGTTTCTAAACTACTAGGTTTATTTTGAAAAAAAACTATTTGGTGAAAATTTGAAGTTTCAATGCAATAGTACTTAAATTTTAGGGAAAAAATAAGTAGGTGTCTATTTGACCACCCTAACCAAAATAAAATTATAACATTCTTTTATAATATTTTAGATATAAGTAGAGGGATCATGTCCCGATGTGATGCATACATTTTTGTGATTTTTTCCCAAGTAAATAAATAATTATGAATTTTTTATTACAACTTTTAAAAATTATAAAAACTCATATGTCTAACCACCTTAACATGGTCAAAAATTCATGATTTTTTTTTAATCCTATAGTATGCGAAGCATAGAATGTGATACATGTTTTGGATTCAAAAAATGTGATACCGTTTGAAATCTATAAATATTTTTCAATCAGCCTATCAATCATGACTTTAGTCATAATTCAAATAGAAAATGAATAATAATTATTTATTAAATTCAAAGTAAAGAATAATTTATATTGGTGGGAAGCTAAGAATCTTCTTTAAAAACCCTTTTTATTTCACAATTTTAGGTAAAAAAAGGTCGTCAGCCACATACCCTACACATACCCATCATGATCTTGTACATATCCAAAAGGGTTAGGATATCAAGATCCTTCTCTTGACATAAGTTTCCTCCTTGCTAAAGAACAATGACTGCTTCATAATGATGATAGGATTGTCTTATATCCTTCCCCTAACATAAGTGTTCTACTTCCTAAAGAGCAACCAATTCCTTATAACAATGATAAAGAAGACAAGTTCATTCTAGGCCCTCCTGCTCTATATCCACCTAGAGAAATTTGTGAACCTAGGAAGCAAAGACAAGAAATTGGTGAATCTACCAAGAGTAGAAGGCCATAAAAATTAAAGAAGTTACAATTCCCTTATCCACCAACTACACTTGAAAGGAATTTATATTTACTTCTACATCGTTGACTTATAACATTACCACATATGTGAGAAACACCACAACTATATATCCTAAAGTTGAAAATCTTCCAAATTATAGACAACATAGAACTCTTGGACATAGTACCAATGATTTTTGTGCTTTACAACACATATTTAAGCAACATGATATTATAGAAATAGTCCCTTAAAGCATGCATCTCGGGTATGTGCAGGATCATGATGGGCCAAAAAGTGGTGATATGATGGGTATTTGTAGGCTACGTAGTTGATGACCCTTTTTTTACCCAAAATTGATGAAATGAAAATGGTTTTTAAAGGATATTCTTAGCTTTCCACCAATATAGATTATGCTTTACTTTGAATTTAATAATTAATAATTATTATTCATTTTCTATTTGAATTACGACTAAAGTCCTAATTGATAGGTTGATTGAAAAACATCTATAACTTTCAAATAGTATCACATTTTTGGAATCCAAAACATGCATCACATACTATGGGATTAAAAAAATAAAAATTGAATTTGATGAATTTTTGACCAAGTTAAGGTGGTCAGACATAATAGTTTTTATATTTTTGAAAAGTTGTAATAAAAAATTCATACTTAATTATTTACTTGGAAAAAAATTACAAAAAATTATGCATCACATCTAGACATGAGTCCTCTACTTATTTCTAAAATCTTATAGAAAAATATTATCCTTTTATTGTGGTTAGGGTGGTCAGACAAACACCTACTTATTTTTTCCTTGAAATTTAAGTACTACTGCATTGAAATTTCAAACTTTTAACAAATAGATTTTTCGTTTTTTAAAATAAACCTAGTAGTTTAGAAACTACATTCAATTTGCTACAAATTCTATTCTTACATATTTTTGAAATAATATAGATAACTTATTCAATTTTTTACATCAATATTTCTAACTCTGATTTTTCTAAATTTTTTGCCACTTAAGTACCTATTTTTTCCATGATGATCCTACACATACCCTCTTGCTTCTTGCCATGTAATAGTTGTAGGATCTTAAACATTCTCACTATTATATTTTTTACACTTATTACAAATCATGTTCATCGTCACAAGGTGATCTTTCCCATCACCTACCTTAGCTCATTCTTGTCTTTCTCATAGTGGGGGCAAGAATTAGATAGCCTTGTCCTAGTAATGCACTTTCTCTTGTCCCTTTGGCTAGTTGTCCACCTTCCATTTATATACATCAAGATTGGGGTATAGATGACTTGCTCTAGGTTGACTCAAATGTTCCTTACTAGTATTTTGCATTTTCATGTTTTCTTTATGTGATTGCATGTGCATAATGTGATCCATTGTGATGTTTCATTTGATGTCTCTCTCTTTGTATATTATTCTATATGTACCTTCATTCTTCTCTATCTCATAAGCATTTTTCTTTGTCTTGTGTTTTCCTTTTGGGGATGACGCAAGGCATTGAGACATTTAGGTCTCTATCATGTTGACGCAAAATCTTTTACTTTATCTTTTCATTTGTTATATGTTTACCTTTTGGGGATGCCATAAGCCATTGATACATTTAGTTCTCTTCAATGTTGACACGAAAGGATTTTCCTTTGTTTCCAGTCTCTTTGTGTCATTCTTCCAATTCTATGTTCTAAAAAAATATTGTAACAAAGACATATTGACCCTGAATCCATAGATCACTTATGTATTTGTGGGGGAAACCCTTCCTTCTTTGTAACAAAGGTTTTGGCTCCCAAATCCTCTGTGTACCTTCTAGGGAATTTCACCTAGAAGGTAAGAGAATATGTGGGCCAAAATGGACACTTCGTCAAAAATCAAGATTAATACAAGGATGAAAGGTAAATGTGAAGTGTAAGAATGTGTCTTAATTCCGAGAACTTAATGAAAATGCAGATTAAAAGATGTATTCTAACTTAATGCAAAAGTTTTGGGAAACATAGTGTGTAATGAAACAATGAACTAGAAATGAATGCAAAACTTAACAAAAATGAACTAAAATGAAAGTATGCACTTGTAATCTTGATGAAGGCTAGAAATTGATTCTGGAATGATGCTAATGCTAATTTTTAGGCCTGGAGGGACTCATTCGCCATTTTGGGTGAATTAGTCCCAGTTCTATAAAACTGAACCAGAACTTGTTTCAGACAAAAGGGTATCCAAAAATGCAGAAAACAAAAAAATGACCCTGGAGTGGGACTCATTCACCACCCATGCAGAATCAGTCCACTTTTGAATTTTTGAATATTCAAAGGTTTACTCCAAAGCTTTTCGTATGCACTTCGGGTTCCTATAGGTGTCCGCTTTCAAAACTGTCGTATTCAGGCCTAAAAGTGACTTTTTGTTGATATTTTGACTTGAATGATGAAGAGATGAATTGAATGATTTGTAAATGAAATATTCAATGATTCTTAAGCTTCCAATAATCCTAAATCTACATACAAACAACACAAGAAGAGAAATTTTTGATTGGTAAGGCTTGGGGGTTTTCCTTGGTCAAACACTGTTTAGGTAATTAAACCAAAATGCTGAAATAAATAAATAAAACATGCAATAATGGAATTAATTACCTTGCAATGATGATTGATCTTGGATGTTTGTAGAAATACATGTAAAATATGTGCTTGAATGCTTTAGAATGCTAACTTGACGACTTCTAATGGAGAAACCCTAAGCTGCTTGACTTGAGATAGGAAATAAACGATGGGAGATGTAATAATGAGATAGGATGTGTAAAATAAGGATAAAATTACTTATTTATATACAATTGTTCCTTGGTATCCTGATTTTACCTCATCACAAGTGACATGTAGAAAATTAAGGTTAAAACCTACTTTTTCCCACTCAAACCTTATAAATGACTCAAAATGGGACTCATTCACCACTAATGGTGAATGGGTCCCACCTAGATGGGACTAATTCACCATTAATGGAAAATGGGTCCCACAGGGATCATTTTTGCTAGCTAGAATGTAAATTGAGGATGAAAAATATGTGTTAATTGAGGTCTATTATTGATGATGTAAATGTAAAATAGGGCGTGCGACACAAAAATCAATGTGAATGTGTGATTAAATACACTTTAGAACACTAAAATGAGGTCCACATAGCCTAGAAGGGCAGAAAAATCAATGTGAATGTGAAAGACACATTACAAAACTAATTTAACATTAAGTTTAAGTTAAGAACCTTCTAGATTGATGTAATAATGTTATTAAACACATTTTATAATGTTGAATTAGGGAGAAATATGTTAATTAAGTCTAGAAAAGCATGAAATTCCTTTACAAGACTTTACAACACCTTTAGAAGACATCATTAAAAGCATGTTATTTGATTTGCAAGGGTCCAAGACCTAGTGTGGACACATAAAATGCTTCACAACACTAGATTAAGACCTTATTAAGTCAATTTATCATGAAATATTCCCATGTCAAGAATAGGGTCCTTTTTTCTACAACACATTTAGCCCCCACTTTAGTGAGAGGATGAATCTACTTCAAGATCACACTAAAGTAGACATTCAAGAGAGATCCACATGAAGGCCAATCCCCCAAGATACAAAATCATGCAAAGGAAAGGTGGAAAGAAAGATGAGGTGGAAAATATGTACTCACTCTAGGGCCACATAACTAGTTGTCTACAGGGTGAGAAGGCCCAAAAAGAAGTGGTTTAGTGAGAAAGTCATTCCATTATGTTGGATTACCATCGTATAATGAGAAAATTCATGCCAGTATGTCGGCTTCCCATCATACTAACCACAATGAAAATGCTTTTGTAAATATTTTTGAATGATATGTAAAAGTTTTGTTAAAGGGGATTTTCCTTTGTTCATGTAAGGTCTTCTTCTTAGGGTGCATTATGCCTCATGTCTCCAAGAGAGGATAGGTTGAGAGGTGAGATATTTATCCATGGGATGCTTTGTTCACATTAGGCCACTTCAGTTTGATCATTATCCCTAGTTCCAAATCATTATCCATGGGATGCTTCATTTGCATCAGGCCACTTTAATTGATCATACACTCTTGTGAGGCATCAAACCCAATGACACCACCAAGGAGAGGACACATCACAAGAAAAAGTAAATCAAACCATGAAATTTGCAAGTAAATTTTGTCTATGTATGCCCCCACTTTAAAGCAATTGCTAACACCATTGTTGTGAGTAATTGATTTAAAGTTGAAGAGGAGAACATGAGAGCTTATCCAAAAATCCCTATGCCAAGTCATATGTTTTCGATAAGTTGTGTCATGAGGAAAGGAAGTATGTCACATGTGATTCAATCTTTAAGACATGTCGTCCACATCCCAAGCTTCCTCTTATATGTTCATGAAAGGTTAACGATTAGCCAAAAGAGACAACGACAAGTGACATACAAGGATAAGGATTTCGAACCCTTTTCCCCCACTTAGTGTAGGACAAAGGTGAGCCTAGCACGGATGATGGTATGCTGCCCCTTGCAAGGGATACAAAACATGTAATAGTGAGTATGTTATGATACTACAACTATTACAAGGCAAGGAGCAACAACTAATGTTATTTATATATCGATTTAGGATGTAACAAGGTTGAAGGTTTCTTGGAAAAATGTTTGGCGATGGTATGGATGTTGAGTGAAGGGTTGTTGGATGGGTTGATTTCTATGAAAGGACAATCACAAAGACCATGAGTTGGAAGAGTGAGGGTGGGTGTATTGTGAGGTTGTTTCTTAGTACACATAGGGTGATGATGAAGGGTTGATTGTGTTGAGCAATAATATTGGTGATGATATGAGAAGAAGGCTTGAGTTGGTTGTCTATTTTCTCGAAGGTATCATTCTTATGTGGCATAATATCAACCCTTGGAGGAGAGCTAATATTTTCATCACATGTCATAATGGAATTTGGCAAGATAGCTTCATCGCTCTTAGGGGAGGCATCAAAAGAAAGATAGCTAGGAGCTTCATGGTTACTAATGATTGGTATTTTTGGTTCAAATAGATGTTCCACCACAATAACTTCTAGCACTAAACTATCTTCTTCATGTGTAGAGAAGATATTAGGAGAAGAAAAGGGTAGATTGTCATGATTATCGATACTAGGTAAGGTAAGGGAAATGATTTCAGCTTCGTGTGTCATAATGTTGTTGCAAGGGGGAGGAGGAGGAAGACAAGAAAGAGTTTCATGATCTTCAATAATTGTGTCTTCTTTCATCAAGATACCTTCATCACCAATGGGATAGATATCAAGATGAGAACAATAATGATTATCATGATTATCAATGCTTGCATCCTTTTGGAGAAAAGCTTTAGTGGATGATTTAGAATTGAGGAAGTCATCTAAGGCTTCATCTAACATTGCAAAATAATCACTACTAAAGGGTTTGGGGGATAAGTTCTCATTAATTTCGTTAGGTTTCTCATGAAAATTATTAGATGATGAAGTGAGTGAGAGGATGTCTGTAAGGGCCTCATCTAACTTATCAACATCATCACTACTAAGTGGCTTGGATTCAATCGATTGTTTGAAAGGTGTTTTTTGTTGGATGTTTATATTTGCTAATGTCTCCTCAATGTAAGCTGATAGAAAGGACTACAAAATAGAATTGAACATGAAACTTGCAAAAGTATAATTTCCATGAATGTAAAAGATGCTTATTTCTAAGAAAATGCAAGGTAAAGACATAAGATGAAATGTTGTAAATGAAAATGTGAAATATAAACAATGCATGAAATGAACTAATTGAAGCAAGGTGTAACAAAATGCATGCTACAGAAATGTAACTCACTGATATATACAAGTGAAGGCACCAAACAAAAGCCTAAAAACAAATTTTTGAGTTTTGTAAAGTGTTGTTTTAGGGGTTAGAAGGGATTGATTCGCCCAAGGTGGCGAATGAGTCCCATTATGGACCTTTTTCAAAATTTTCAAAAATTTATAACTAATTTTAATGTGTTATGAGTGCCAAGGTGCAGGTCTAAAATAAAAAATGTAGAATTTTAGAGTTGTACAATGAGGAAAGATGCAAAAATAAAATCCTAGAATGCAAGGTAACTAATGAAAAATGCAATGCAAGAAAATATAGGATGATTAATAGACTCCAAAATTATAAAATAAGGAATTCAAATAGAAGGTTCACCAGAATTTAACGAAGGATTTTGGCTCCCAAATCCTTCGTGGACGTAAGAGAATATGTGGGCCAAAATGGATACTTTATCAGTACTCAAGACTAATGCAAGAATGAAAGGTAAATTTCAAGTGTATGAATGTGTCTTAATGCTAAGAACTTAATGAAAAAGCAGATTAAAAGATGTTTTGTTGGAAAACACAGTGTGTAATGAAATAATGAACAAGAAATGAATGCAAAACTTAACATAGTGAACTAAAATGAAAGTATGCACCTAGAATCTTGATGAAGGCTTGAAATTGATTCTAGAATGCTGTTGATGCTAATTTTTAGGCCTGGAGGGACTCATTCGCCATTCTAGGCGAATCAGTCCTAGTTCTGTAAAACTGAACCAGAGCCCATTTCAAACAAAAGGGTATCCAAAAATGTAGAAAACCAAAAAAAGACCCTAGATTGGGACTCATTCACCACCCATGGTTAATCAGTGCACTTTTAAATTTTTGAATATTCAAAGGTTGACTCTGGAGCTTTCAATCTGCACTTTGGCTTCCTACAGGTGTTTGTTTCCAAAAATATCGTATTTGGGCCTAAAAGTGACTTTTTGTTGATATTTTGACTCGAATGATGAAGAGATGACTTGAATGATTTGGAAATGAAATCTTCAATGATTCTTAAGCTTCCAAGAATCCTAAATCTACATACAAACAACACAAGAAGATAAATTTTTTATTGGTAAGGCTTGGGGGTTTACCTTGGTCAAACCCTGTTTAGGTAATTAAACCAAAATGATGAAAAAAATTAATAAAACATACAATAATGGAATAAATTACCTTGCAATGATGATTGATCTTGGATGTTTGTGGAAATACATGGAAAATCTACCCTTGAATGCTTTAGAGTGCTATCTTGAAGACTTCTAATGCATAAACCCTAAGTTGCTTGACTTGAGATAGAAAATAAAAGATGGGAGATGTAATAATGAGATAGGATGTGTAAAATGAGGATAAAATTACTTATTTATAGACAAGTGTGCCTTATTATTCTGACTATACCTCATCACAGGCTGAAATGTAGAAAAATTAAGGTTAAAACCTAATTTTTCCCACTCAAACCCCAAAAATGACTCAAAATGGGACTCATTCGTCACTAATGGTGAATGGGTCCCACCTAGATGGGACTAATTTTCCACTAATGGTGAATGGGTCCCATAGGGATCATTTTTGCTAGCTGGAATGTCGAGAAGTAAGAAAAATAGGCTTATATGATGACTATGTCAGTTATTTGATCAAATTATGCCTTAAGATGCACAATATGGGTTAATGGAGGTCAATTATTGACTATGTAAATGTAAAATAGGGCTTGGGACATAAAAATCAATGTGAAAGTGTGATTAAATACACTAAAATGACATCCACATAGCCTAGAAGGGAACAAAAATCAATGTGAATGTGCAAGACACATTACAAAACTAATTTAACATTAAGTTTAAGTTAATAACCTTCTAGATTGATGTAATAATGTTATTAAACACATTTTATAATGTTGAATTAGAGAGAAATAGGCTAATTAAGTCTAGAAAAGCATGAAAGTCTATTACAAGACTTTACAACACCTTTACAAGATGCCATTAAAAGCATGCTATTTGATTTGCAAGGGTCTAAGACCTAGTGTGGACACATAAAATCCCTCACAATAGTAGATTAAGACGTCATTAAGTCAATTTATCATGAAATATTCCCATGTCAAGCAAAGGGTCATTTTTTCTACGACACATTCCTATTTCATGACATAGCTTTATTTTAGAAACATATGACGACCTAGGATTTTTTGAGGAAAGCTATCATGTCGTAGGGGATAAAATTGGCTACTTTAAAGCAATTCCTCAAAGTAATGGTGTTTGCAACCACTTTAAAGTTGGTGCATACATCAATGAAATATTTTAGCATATTTCATTGGATGATTTTTTTTTCTTGTGATGTGTCCTTTTCTTGGTGGTGTCATTCAGTTTAATTTCCTCCAAGAGTGTGATATTTCTAAGCATATGATCTCCCTTTGTGGAATGATGTGAACAAGGCATCCCATAAGTGGTGATCAGATATCCTTGACCTGTCCTCTCTTGGAGATATTAGGCACAATTATCCCTAAGAAGAATACTTTACATGAACAAAGAAAAATCCCCTTCAACAAAAACTTACTTAAATAACAATAAAAAAGAATTTATAAAAGCATTACATTATGGTGCCTTATTGAATTTGTTAGGAGGATAACTTTAGTATTGTATGAGAGGCTAATATGATTATATCATTTTCCACCTCATTGGGATAACTTTCCTAGTGGATAGATAGATGTTCCACTACCCCAAAGTGAGCATACATATTTTTGGATAACTCACCTAGTGGACAGACTAATGTTCCACTACCCCAAAGTGAGTAGTGCTTATTATAGACAAACAACCTCATTCCACATTATGTTGGAACGGTTGTGCTTGATCCTTTTGTTTTTCTTTATTTTTCTTGGCCTTTGATATTGATTATGCATCTTTCTTATTGTTGCATACTTAAGAATCTTGAACATATACTTTAGTGTGAGCTTGAAATGAGGTCATTCTCTCACTAAAGTGGGGGAAAAATGTAGTAATGGAAAAATTACTTCTTTTCCTTACTCGTTTTGGGAATTTAATTGTCATTGAATTAACCTAATTTTTCCTAGGTTTAGCGTTGTAATGTGTTGTAACACATTCACATGGATCTTGGGCCCCCTTTTAATAAAATGTACTTAGCTTGTACCTTATTTAAGGTGTTGTAAAGTGTTGTAACACACTTTCACACTTATCTAGGGTCTCATTAATTAATTATGGTTAATTGGAGTTAATTAGCCCCTTTAATTCAAAATTTAAGCCTTATTTGTGACACCTTCCAAGGATCCATCCCAACACCCACCATTCAAATTGTAAAACATTTAGTTGGGAAAAATTGAAGTCCTTGAAATTGGTGTTAGGACCCATTCACCCTAGGTGGTGAATGGGTCCTCCCTCTATAGGACCCCCCTTTCTTTGCATATTTCACATGGGTTTTTAATGTTATTTCACCACCCAAAGGTATGGTCCTAGAAACATGTGTCACGACCCATTCACCCTAGGTGGAAAATGGGTCCTTCCTTAATGATGACCTCCTTTTTTAATTTGGTTCTGGTGGGATTTTAATAACATTTATTTCCAAATTTGATGTTGGATTGAATTGTTTGAATTTTGAGGTTAATATATTTAGTATAAATATGGGGTTAATTCACATTTTTCACCTAGAAACTTTGAGAGAGTATCCTAATACTTTACAAGAGAATTATAGAATACTTCAAGAAAATTCAAAGGCATTTCAAGGCAGATTATCAAGAGTCTATTACAACAATTCAAGATCATTTTATCATGTCAAGGGTTTAGTGCATTTGTGCATGTTGTTGAGCTAAGATAGTGGATGTAGCATTGAGGATCTACTTACAAGAATTATTTCACATCTAAGATCTACATTCTTCATGGACACTACATGTTAGGTTGCAAATTTACACTCCAAGACAATGGCCGAGGTATCATCAATTACACATTTCATGTTCATGATTCAATTTCATTATCTCATCATTTGGTTTAATTACCTACAAGGGGTTTGACTTAGGAGAACCCCTTGTTAGGATTGGAAAAATCTCACATTTTTTCACTAGCCTCCACCCACCTATTCTCCACATGCCACAAAAATTCATCGCACTTCAATTTTATAATCAATACAAATTGTTGAAATTTGTGTGACAAGATCCATTTTATAGCCTACATTTCCAAATTATTACATTCATAAATAATTTTGAGACTCCATAGTCTTTCCTCCATTCCTAAATTAGTATCATTAGCCTAACAATTCCTCATTAGAGAAACCCCCATCATAGCTTTGTCGATGGCCTGATGAAAGCAACTCACAACCTAATATCAGTGTAACAATACCCTATCAAGTTGACTCCTAAGGCGCTCTCCTTGATAGACCGATAAAGTCAACAAAAGTAAGCACATCTCTGCAACACATATATATCAGTGAAACAAATGTTTACATTCCCCCGATGGCCTGATATAACCATGGATTACCTAGTGCATAATGTATATCGGGGGAATTGGGTTGCATCGAGGTGGCGTTATCTGGTGTCTCACTAATAGACCTAAGGAAATTTGTTCATTGATGGAGAAGGTGGCTATCGGTGGAAGAAAAATAATAGTTTCACCAATATGACAATAATGATTCCTACTAATTGATGTGACATTTGAAGGAATCATCGAGATATTTAAAAATAAATGCTCTCCTTTGATGACAAGACTAAAATGGCTAGTGTATTTATGAACCAGAATTGAAGTGAATCATACCACAAGTTGATCATACAATTGTTGCAAATCTAGAAGATTTTGATAAGGGTAGAATTAGAAAAGTAAAGCTTAGATTTCATACACAATAGAAAAACCATTGGAGACGAGACTCAAGTAAGTAAATAAATCCCAGCTAAGAAACTATATTTTCAGAAGCTTAAGAATTCAAACAATGGAGGAGAGTATAGAAAAACCCAAAGCTAAAAAATAGAAAATTGAAAGAGACTCCCAAACCAAGATTTTATTGATTAATGCCCTAGCTCGGGCCCGAAACCCAAGAGGAGTGCTCAAATGAATCCTCCAATGGATTGATTATGGGATAAACATAAGGGATTGGGAGATGTTTGGACACTGCAACGCGGATATGAGCTCTTCATGTACCACTACAGAAAATAATTTAGGTTTCAACTATTCGATAACTTGTGGAGGTTGAACCTAGAGAGACTCGTGGTGGCCAATGTGTTCATAAATACAAAGTTAAGTAAAGCTCTTGCTAGCAGATACAGCCACAAGAAGAGAACTATTCAATCACATAGTCGAGTTGACATGCTTGTTACTTCGAAGGATCTCATTTCTAATGTGTTTCAGTTAGAGTGTTCTCTCAACATTCCATTCATGATCAAAGACCTCTTGAAAGAGTACCACGATATGGATACCAGCTACAAATGATGGAAGTTTCCCTTGCATAGTCCCAAGAATGGAGGCCAACTCAGGAGGTTTTCTAGTAATGAAAACCCTCCTTTTCATGAGGATTTGTTTGAGGAGTATTTTTGATACACTTATCATTCATGTCTATTCCTCCAATGGTCTTAGTTGTAGACATATAGAGAAAGGACGCTAGGCCATTTGATTACACTACTTACTTGGCTAATTCCCTAAATCAAGAACTTGAAAAGATTAAAAATAATAGTGATAATATTCATTTCAAACATTATTCCTTGCTGATGCATTTTCTTTTGTATGAGGGACATGGCAGAGGGGTCTGGAGTGAAGAATTAAAAATAAGAGATACAGATAAAAATGGAGATTTCAAACCTATACAAATGTGTGCCTCATTGTGGGATAGCTGATTTGGCAGGTCTCATTACCTTTATTTTAAAGAATTCTTTGTAAAACCATTCATGAAGTTGTTGGGATATCCACATAATATAACTTATCCCTAGAAGTACAAAGATTTCTAAGACCAAAGGGAAATGATTCAAGAAATAAAGTGAATCATAATTGGGGAGACAGGTATACTTTCTCTAATTGTATAGTGATTAGGGTCTATGGGTTCAAAGGAACTCCAAAGGAACTCCACACTTGCTGCCACGAGTATTTCTTGACAGAATATCCAGTTTAGAGATTGTGAGGCAATTAAAAAAATCTGATGCTAAACACCTCAAAAGACATAACAAATAATCAATTATTCCCAGCACCTTATGTTTTGGCTACTTTAGAGTGGTAACAAATGAGGGGTATGAGGAAATTGATACAAAATTAGCACAATATAACCTCCCTCTAGGTAATGAAAGAGAAAATTTTGATGTATAAGGCTTTATTCACAAAACAAGACTATCACAAGGACTATCAGGGTATGAGAATTTTTTCTCAGTCAAGGATGTGATCAGAAATCATGATGAAGTTTCTACCTCTGATAGAATGGCTGCATATAACAAGATTATGCTTGCAGAAGAATGGAAAAGAAAAAATGTCCCATCTTATTCAAAAGTATTTGGTGAGATACATGACCCCCTAGAAAAAATTGAGCAACTCATTGCTCAGGTGAATGAATTTGTAAAGGATGTGCCCACATTTTCTTTTCATACACCTCATGCATAAGTATAGGATGAAGAAATAGAGAAACTAGATTACATACCATCACCGCCTACTCCTGAGGTGTGTTTTCCTATAGAAACTACTATGAGTGAAGAAGAGGGGAGTGATGAGGAGGGTGAACAAGTAGAAAAGATAAATGCTCCTATAATTTCATAATATGATCCCCATCGAGAGCATAATATTGTAAGATTTGAGGCATCAGATGAATTATCTGATGATGTTAGGGTCAAAGTTGGGAAAGAGTTCATTTTTTATTATGATTTTGTTAAATCTTCTAAATTTAAATAATTTTTTTATGAATATAAAGGAAATAAAATGAGGCAAAAGATGCAAGATATCATTCTTGAACAAGAGGCTGCTGCTTTGGAAGAATTGAAAAGGGAAATAGATAAAGAGATGGAATCCATCACTCCTGCGAAAGGAAAAGAGTTACTTCAAGAAGCTAGAGTGTTGCTTTTGATAGGGTGGGATATTAGTTTTGCAATTGTATTTGATAGCTTAAAAAAAAGAGGGGATAAAACAATGAACTTAATAGAGGAAGCAAGTGACAAAATGCATTCAAGATCTGGGTATGACCCAGACGAGGCCACCTTACTTATTTGATTAGTGTAGCCCCATGTCAAAAGACCAGTTGTGATTGATAATCCAAACCAAATGTTTGGAAATCTCTTGGTCTAGAGAGTAGGGGATACCAATGCCATGGAGACAACAAAATTGAATGTCAATGTGGCGAAATTCACCAAAGCACGGACTAAAAAACTAGTTAAAGAAAATGATAAATTGAGGAAGGAGGTAGCACATCAAAGAGAAATATCATCTTCCTCCCTTCACATCAGATTTGTATTCCCCATGGCTTGAGAAAGATAAAAGAGTATTGGATGCATTGGCTGATGCAACTTATTTGAAGAATTTCCACTTGAAATCTTAGGAGAAGTGTAAAGAATTGGAGAAAGAAGTAAAAACCATCAAGTATACTACTATGTTTGCAATGATCAAGGAGAGATTCAATAAAATGATTAAATGTGTTGATGAATATTGGAAACTATTTAAGTAGAAACACTCAAAAATAGTGGAGAATGAACGATTACAGGGGAGAATGATTGAAAAGAAAGGGGATCTCCTAGACAAGAAAATATTGAAAGGAAAAATATTGTAGACATATAAGAAATTGGTAGAATCACACAAAGGATATCATAATAGGCTTAAAGAAGATCTTGATTGCTTTGATTCGACTCTAGCACTTCATGATGACAATGGGAATACTTGAAAGTATAATGATTGGAAGGAAGAATTTTTTGTACTTTTAACTGCTGGATTATAGGAAAACAATGATGAGGATATAGTTTTACAAAATAACCATAGGCAGCTCAAGAAAATGACGCATATGGAATATGATATGCAAGAAGTGATCTCCAACGCAGACACCAATGTTGAACAAGAGTACATCCATCATGTTGGAACTATTAAAATTTTATAATTTTGCATATCTTTCATACCCCTGAGTCTCCATTTGAGTCCTTATGCATATTTTCTGCATTTCGTGATATGTTTGCTCATATTTTGGCTCATATTTGTTCCATGTATCATCCATGTCTGCATTTTCCACCTTTTTTTCCATATCAACATAGGTCCTTGAATGTCTCCCTGACTTGTGTTGTTTTTATGCTAACATTTATATACTACAGGTTTGTCGGCAAGACTCTTTTGATGTTTCAGCAACCATGGAGGAGCTTATTGGCCAAAGTTTTCCTTTGATGAAACATCTTGGCAAATGACCTTCGGTCTCGCTAACATTACACATGAGGCTCGTCGGTAAGACACTTTCCTTCGGAGTATGTCATAGAGATTACACATTGTCTTGTCGACCGGTGGCGAGAGGGTGCATATCAGTGTAAGTTGGGCTATCGATATGAGGTCTCGGTGAGTGACCTTTGGTCAGGACGACACTTCGTATGTGTCTCCTCTTTGGCCAAACATAAGTCTTTAGTGAAGGGTCATAGTGATGTGTGCATGTCTCACCGACGGGGCACAAGGGTTCTTTCAGGTTGTTTTCAGTGTAAGTTTTGTTTTCTCTTAGCGAGGATGAATATAACAAAAGATACTGCTCAGTGTATGGTCTTGGCGAACCTACCAGGTCTTCCCGATAAGTCTTATGAGTGACTTTCGGTGAGATATTGGTTTTGTCTTGGCGACCTCAGAATGAATGATGACTTTTGGTATAACAAGGTAATCTATAGGAGGTCTCCCCGAGATCGATAATTCATGGTGATAGATTTAACCACGGGGCTCTCGGTGAAGCAAAATAGTGAACACAGGATGATTAGCGATTGAATTACCTTCGGCATAGTTAATGATATGTCTCGCCAATTGTCTCACTGTTGAATAATAGAAATACAAATGATGTGGCCGACATGTATATGTTTTATAACCATTGTGGGCTGACTTGATTGGAGCTTGAATTCTATGGGGGGCCGACATGTTATTTCAATATGATTCATTTTCTCATGCTGGTGTATAAATAGGCATTTTTGTAATTGTAAAAGACCACTAGTTATTAGATCATTAGATACATTGCAAGTAGATACAGTATAATAAAGTTATCAAATCAGAGATTATTGTTGCATGATTTTAGAATGGAGGTATTTATGAAAATCAGTTGATGTTGTTGCATTTTTCTAGTGCCAATTATTTGTTGAATCTAATGAAAGTATTGCTAAGTTGTCTCCAAGATGGATCCTTTCTAAGTATTTAAATTGATATAACATGTTTGTATTCAATTTATCAGTGCAAATTTGCTGTACTTATGTGATTGATTGATTGGTTCTTTCAAGTAAAGACTAAATCCTTTTAGTTAATCATTGTAATCAGAGAGATTCATTTGGATTATTCAAGTAGAGCTTAGTAATTACATAATTGCATGTTTATACTAATTGTAAACAGAATACATGCCAAATAATTTGAGTTTTTTCCAGAGAAGTGTTGCTCATCTTGATCTCATTTGACTCTGCATACCTAATAAAGCATTGGTCTCTGCACTTCATTATTTTGAGCTCATTCAATTTATTTATATCTGTTAAATTTAACTTTGTTAGATCAGAATATTGTTACTGAATTCAAGTTGGATTTCATTTTGTTCACCTCCAATTTCCATTGTGAACAAAATTCTTTAAGGAGATAATCACAAGTTAAGTCTGCACTATTTAGAGAGGTACACCCACCTAGGTTTAGCAGCACCTAAAGAGTAGAAGGTTGAGTTCTCTTGACCTTGTCTGTTACCCTAAGGCGTATCAAGAGATTGGTAGCCTCTTGTGGCTTTCAGCCTGCATTTTTGAGAGCTAACAAATTGGCGACTCTACTGGGGAACAATCAAAATGAAAGCCTTAATCATAGAGTCAAAAATCTTGCATAGACTCCACTGGGAATAAAAATTATCAAACCTTTTTCTCATTTTTGATAAAAGTGAGTGGTGACTCTAACAGAAATTTTGTAGCTATTCATCATGAATGGAAGAAGATATCAGTACATGGGAGGTCATACTGGAGCTCCTACTGGTAGCAGTAAGTGGACACATAAAGATGACAAAGCTAATAAGGGAAAAGGAATAAATGAGGACATGTGCGTAACAAACAAAGGTAAAGCACCAGGAGCACATGGTGAAACATATAACTGGTATGATACATGGAGAGATGATTCAAGTGTAGAACTTTGTACTCCCAAAGATCAAATAAATCCTTTTCCTTTTCACAATTCTCAGAAACAGGTTGAGTTTGAAGCTAAACTTGAGCTTGAACGAATCAAAATTCAGCATGAATATAATTAGAGGATGGAGGGTAATCATGAAACTCCTAAAGGAAACCATGAGCTCTCAATTCCTGATGAAGTGAAAGCACAGTTGGAACTAAAAAAGAAGATAAAGTAACTAGAGGCTAAATTGTAGAAAGCCCAAATTACTGATCAGATAGTTGGTGGCCCAAAGTATGTCCCACCTCACAAGCAGGGTGATCATGGCGCAGGTCCCTCCAATCAACAAAATGCTCCTCAAAATCAAATAGGGAATCACTACAAGTAGCCAAATCATCCACCTCACATTCCCACATAGCATGTAGGTATGTACCCACCTCCTGGTCAGCATTATATCCCACAGCATAATGCACAGTACAATAATCACATGCATCAGTATCAACATCCACCTATTCCTCCCCCTCACCAGCATACAACCATGATTAGACAGTTTGATTTAGCTAGTTTTCAGTTATATCCTTACCCTATGGATGGCAGTTGGAGGAATATGGTTCCTAAATTTATAGGGAGTAATGCAATCACAGTTGAAGAACATTTAAGGAGTTTTAATGTTTTCATCCAAGACATAGATATGCCTTATGAAGATTTACATATGAAGTTGTTCATGATGTCACTTTTTGAAGATGTCAGGGATTGGTTCAACAGCCTGCCAACATTCTCAATTAATTCTCTCCAAGTATTTCAAGACAAACTCTTAGAGAAATACGGGAATAAAAATGCTCCGGATGTAGCTCTTCATGAATTAATGAGAATTCAGAAAAATCATAATGATTCAATTTATGACTTCAACCGAAAATTCAACAAGTTACATACTAAAGTACGTCCTAGATCAAGGTTGCTAGATTGTGTTGCATTGAGTATTTATTTAAATGAATTTGATACTAAGATAGGGTATGAACAGAGAAGTAGAACCCAAGAGATTTGGCTGAAGCACAGAAGATAGCACTGATAATTAAAAACAATAGGAAGGCTGCTGGTATAATCAGTAAAAGAAACAACCTGAGGCCTCCTCAGCAAAGCAATAATTATCAATACAGACAAGAGAATACATACATAAACAAGAATAGAAATGAAAGGCCAAGGTTGCATGATATGCCTTACAATACAGACTGGAAAGATGAGAAACCTATAACAGCCAGACCTAGAAGTAAGGAGACTCCTGATCCATTGAGCAAAAATGGAACTTACATGGCGAGTAATAATTACTTCTGTGAAGTTTGTAATCAACCACATTCTCTGGATTATTGTGTTGTAGCTCAAAGAATGCAAGAAGAGGGAATGTTGATGGAGAATAATGGAGAAGATCATAAGGTCTACTTGACTTCAAATACCTTTTACCATGCTGAAAAGGAGTATTCATCTTCTGAGGATGAAGGTTATGAATATGATGTTTCAAATCAGAAATATAATGTCCATATGGCTGAACAACAGACCCTTTCTGATTCTAAAGAAGATTTTACATAGCCACATTTATCAGAGGCACCTAATCAAAGTAATATTAGAAGACTCACCAAAGAAAAAATAGAAAGACTCACTGTTGCAGCAGTTGAAGAAGCAAGAAGTACATACTAGTTGAGAAATAGAAAAGTAAATGAGATGGAAGGTGTGCCTGGGGGAATTTTTATGAAAGATCAAAAAGCAACACAAGAACTTATGAAAAAGCTAGAAAATAAATAGCCTGGTAAAAATGGAGAGAAGCTTGTCCCAAAGTAGAAAGTTGAAGAGTTACACAAGGAGATGCAAAATTTTGATTAGCCTAGTAAAAATGAAAAAGAAGAAAACAAGGGAGAAATATCAGAATTGAAGAAGACTGTTAAGATGGAGAGCTCCTCTTTTGACTTCACATAGGTGTTATCCCAGGTAAAAATGTCTGTTCCACTACTTGAATTGATGAAAATTAAGGAATACAAAGATAATGTTGTTCAATTAATTACAAATGGGAATGAAAAACATATGAATTCTAAAGAAGTCAATAGGCAGGAAAAGATAAATAATTTAGAAGTCTATTTGAGTGATGTTTTAACTACCTCCCCACAAGTGGATCCTTTCTTCACCACATTCTTATAAATAATAAATTGCAGAGGAATTGTATGATAGATTCTGGTGCTGCTATAAATATTATGCCAGTAGGAGTAATGAAACAGCTTGGCATGTGGGTTGATACATGTGAAGGGAAGTGCTATGCAATGGATAACAGACCTGTACCTATGGCAGGCATTAGGAGAGGTGTTGAAGCCAAACTAGTTACTTATCCATAGGTGGCTTATAATATAGATATAATAGTGAGTGAGACTCCTCCTTAGTTTGGGATGCTTATGTCAAGACAGTGGACAACAACAATTGGAGGAAATGTCCAGTTTGATTTATCTTATGATACTATTCTATTGAATGGTTAGGATGTCAAATTGTATAGAGAACCAAGAATGCATCAGCTTGTTGATTATGTTCCTCAAAATCAGATCAATTGCTTATGTGATGTTGATCTTGGAAGTTTTAAGATTGAATCTGCCCAACCTTAATTGATTAATAGTGATCCAATTGAAAAGCATGTGGCACAAAGCTGCAATGAAGTATGGAAGATGTATTTTGATGGAGAATGCAGCCAAGAAGGTAATGGAGCTGGGATTGTATTTGTCTCACTTGAAGGTGTTACTTTTAAATATTCATTCTTGTTGGCATTTGAATGTACAAACAATGTGGTAGAGTATGAAGCTTTATTGACAGGTTTGAACATAGCTATGAAACACAAGATTAAGTTGCTAACTATTTTTGGTGATTCTGAGTTGGTTGTTTCACAAATTAAATCCAAGTATGCAGCAAAGCACAAAAGATTAAATCAATATAGGAATGTTGCATGGGATACAATTGAATTGTTTGATGCTTTCTCAATTGAGTGGATTGACAGGTCAAAGAATATAATGGCCGATTTCTTAGAAAATGTGGTGCTCAAAAGAGATGATATCACATTGGCTAGGGTTTCACAGATTGAGTTCAAGACAAGACTCGATGTTCCTGATAATATTTATAGTTGGCAAGTCTTCAATGATGATACTGACCTTTTGAAATTTCTCAATTGTATAGATCAGTATGAAGCCCAGGAAATTGATTTCAATGCTTTTGTTGAGGAAGTAGATGGGAAGCAAACTGTGTTTGGCAAGGAGATCTTACAGCTCAAAAAAAAAAAGCTTCCTAAAGGCTTAGTGGCATTAGAGAGGGTGTATGATGGAAATGATCGATCCCTCATAAGGAAAACACCAGTCAAAGGGGTGGATATTGAAGAAATTAATTTAGGGACTGAGACGACACCAAGAAAGGTATACATTGGAAAGAAGATCAACCCTACAATTAGAAGAATGTTGATAGAGTTGTTGAGAAAATACAAGCATGATTTTGCTTTGTCTTATGAAGATCTGAAAGCGTACAGGGAAGATTTGTTTCAGCATGAAATACCATTGAAGCCAGATGCCAAACCTTTTAGACAAAATAAAAGGCCCATAAATCCAACACTGGAGCTTAAAATGCAAGAAGAATTGGCAAAGCTCAGGGATGGAGGAATTATCAAACCAATCAGACATTCAACATGGGTCTCAAACTTGGTCCCTATGAGAAAGAAAAATGGAGACATCATATTATGTGTGGATTTTAGAAATGTAAATATGGCATTTCTCAAAGATAATTATCCTTTACCCAATATGGAGGCTATATTGCACAAGGTGACAGGGTGTGAACTGCTATCCATGATGGATGGGTTTTCAGGGTATAACCAAGTTAAAGTTAAAGAATCTGAGCAATACAAGACAACATTCATGACTCCTTGGGGAATGTATATATACATAAGAATGCCATTTGGTCTCACTAATGCTAGAGCGACTTTCCAAAGAGCTATAGACGTGGCATTTGCAGATCTAATCAATGTTATCATGATAGTATACCAAGATGATCTGACTGCTTATTCAAAGAAGGCTGAAGATCATGTGCAACATCTAGAGAAGGTATTTATTAAAGCCCTTGAATATGGTATTAGTTTAAATCCAAAGAAGTGTCATTTTGCAGTCACAAAGGGTAAGCTTTTAGGACATATTGTTTCAAAGGAGGGAGTTAGAATAGATCCTGAGAGGGTTGAAGCTATTGATAAAATTCCTATTCCTAAAAAATGTTAAGGCTATACAATCATTCTTTAGACAAATTAATTTTGTTAGAAGATTTGTCTCTAATTTTGTTGATATCATTAAGCCCATATCAAAAATGTTGAAGAAAGGACAAAAAATGGATTGGACTGCAGAGGCTCTGGATGCTTTTATATCTATCAAAAAGGCTATCAAAGAGGCTCCTATTTGTAAATCTCCAGATTTTACAAAGCCCTTTCAGATATTTTCATTTGCTTCAATGCATACTATTGTTGCTATTATGTTATAGAAGAATGAGGATGGTCATGAACAGCCTGTGTCTTTCTTTGGTAAATCATTACAGGGGTTTGAATTGAAGTATGACATAATGGAAAAATAGGCATTTGCATTAGTGAAGGCTACTAAGGCATTCAGACCATATCTTGTTGGAGAAAAGGTGATTGCTTATGTCCCTCATACTGTTGTCAAGGATATTTTGACACAATCTGAAGTTATAGGGAAAAGATGCAGATGGATCAACAAGATTCAAGAGTTTGACATGGAGATACAGATCACTAAGCTAGTAAGAGGTCAAGGCTTGGCTAGGCTGATGGTAAAATCAAATATTGAAGCAAGTCAGGTATGTAATGTAGGAGAGGGGGCTGCAATTGCAAGCATTGAACACACTCCTTGGTATACTGATGTTATGCATTATCTTAAATACATGAAGTGTCCAGATGGATTGAGTGACAGTCAAAAGAGAACTTTGAAGTTGCAAGCATGAAAGTATGTCTTCATGGATGGATATCTATTTTGGAGAAACATAGATGGCATATTGTTATTATGTCTGGATGAGTCATAGGCCAAGAATGTTTTAAGTGAAATGCATGAAGGAGTATGTGGAGGACATTATTCATCAAAGATAATTGTACACAAAACTCTCAGGGCTGGGTATTATTGGCTAAAAGTTTTTACTGATTCTTTTACACATGTGAGAAAATGTGAAGCTTGCCAAATTTTTTCTAGAAAATTGATGTACCAAGGTGCTTTACCACTACAACCCTTGCAAGTTGATGCCCCTTTTCATCAATGGGGAATTGAATTCATTGGAGAGATACAAGAGAAGTCAAGTGGAGGACATAGATGGATACTAGTTGCCATTGATTATTTTACAAAGTGGGTGGAGGCAATCCCAACTAAGCAGGCTACAAGTAAGGTAGTGACTAATTTTCTGATGGACAACATTATCACCAGATTTGGTGCACTAGTGAGGTTGATCACAAATAATGGGATGTGTTTCAGGTTAGATGAATTCAAAAGCTTTTGTGATAAGTATGACATTACTATTTCTTATGCAGCTCCTTATCATCCACAAGCCAATGGTCAAGCAAAGTCCAACAATAAGAGTCTCTTGAAAATTATAGAGGATGTTGGGACAGAATAAGAAGGCTTGGGATTCAAAGTTAAAATTGGCTATGTGGGCTGATAGGATCACTATGAAAAAGGAAATTGGAAAATCTCCATTTGAATTAGTGTATGGAGCATGGGCCAGGATGCCTCTACATAATTTGTTACCAGTCTACAGGTTTGTCTTATAGGAAGATGTGGATGTTCCTGAGCCCATGGAAGATAAAATGAAGCAACTTGCTGAACTTGATGAAGTAAGGAGAGAGGCCCAAATCCAAAACAAGAAGTTCTAGGTATAGATGAAATATTTATTTAACAAGAAGGAAAAGGATAGAAAATTTGAAGAGAATAATGTGGTACTGATGTGAAATTAAAGATGTCAGGAGAAAGGAAAGCATGGTAAATTTGAATCCTTATGGCTAGGACCTTTTGTTATTGTTGGAAAGAAGGGTGAAGACTCATACTATTTATAGAATATGGCTGGTGAAGATCAAGAATTTCCTATTCATGGGTAGTTCTTGAAGCAATTTTTCTCTTGAGCAACACAGAGGATTAAGGGTTGCAAGTGCATGGACAACTCTTGCTCATCCTCTTTAAAATTATTTTCCATGCACAGTAATTTAGGATTTTTTCCATCTCCATTTCAGTCTCATTTTCCATTCCCCTCCATCTTGCATTCATTTTGCATGCATTCCTTCATGCTTCATTTCCATTGCCATTCTTTCCATCTCTACTCATTGGTTCATCATTTTGTGTCTGGTCTGCTCACCCAAGATTCTTGATCCTTGTAATGATCTTACTATCATTCATCCCCAAATGGAGCCACTATTGGAACTATTAAAATTTGATAATTTTGCATATCTTTCATACCCCTGAGCATCCATTTGAGTCCTTCCTTATGAATATTTTCTTCATTTTGTGATATGTTTGCTCATATTTTGGCTCATATTCGTCCCATGTATCATTCATGTCTGCATTTTACACCTTTTTTTCCATATCAGCATAGGTCATTGAATGTCTCCCCGACTTGTGTTGTTTTTATGCTAACATTTATATACTACAGGTCTGTCGGCAAGACTCTTTTGATGTTTTGGTGACCATTGAGGAGCCTATCAGTGGGAGTTTTCCTTTGATGAAACATCTTGGCGAATGACCTTTGGTCTTGCTGACATTACACATGAGGCTCATCGGTGAGACACTTTCCTTCGGATTATGTCATAACGATTACACATTATCTTGTTGACCGGTGGCGGGAGGGTGCATATCGGTGTAAGTTGGGCTATTGATATGAGGTCTTGGTGAGTGACCTTTGGTCTCGTCCACATTTTGTATGTGTCTCCTCTTTGGCCAAACATAAGTCTTCACTGAAGGGTCATAGCAATGTGTGCATGTCTCACCAACAAGGCACAAGGGTTCTTTCAGGTGGTTTTCAATGTAAGTTTTGTTTTCTCCTAGCGAGGATGAATATAACAAAAGATACTACTCAGTTCGACTTATCTGCTCGGTGTATGGTCTTGGCGAACCCGTCAGGTCTTGCCGATAAGTCTTATGAGTGACTTTCAGTGAGATATTGGTTTTGTCTTGGCGACCTCAGAATGAATGATGACTTTCGGTATAACAAGGTAATCTACAGGAGGTCTCCTCGAGATCAATAAGTCACAGCAAGAGATTTAACCACAGGGCTCTCAGTGAAGTAGAATATAATCTATACGACATCTCCCTGACTCCAATGGGTCATGGCAAATGTGAGCACAGTGAACATGGGATGATTAGCAATTGTATTTCCTTCGGCATAGTTAACAATATGTCTCGCCGATTGTCTCACTATTGAAAAATAGAAATTAAAATTTTATGGTCGACATGTATATGTTTAATAACCATTGTGGGCTGACTTGATTGGATCCCGAATTCTACGGGGGGCCAACATGTTATTTCAATATGATTCATTTTCTCATGCTGGTGTATAAATAGGAATTTTTGTAATTGTAAAATACCACCAATTATTAGATCATTAGATATACTACAAATAGATACAGTATAATAAAGTTATCAAATCAGAGACTATTGTTGCATGATTTTAGAATGGAGGTATTTATGAAAATCAGTTGATGTTGTTGCATTTTTCTAGTGCCAATTATTTGTTGAATCTAATGAAAGTATTGCTAAGTTGTCTCTGAGATGGATCCTTTTTGAGTATTTAAATTGATATAACACATTTGTACTCAATTTATCAGTGCACATTTGCTATACTTGTTTGATTGATTGATTGGTTCTTTCAAGTAAAGACTAAATCCTTTTAGTTAATCACTGTAATCAGAGAGATTCATTTGGATTATTCAAGTAGAGCTTAGTAATTATAGAATTGCATGTTTATACTAGTTGTAAAAAGAATACATGCCAAATAATTTGAGTTTTTTTCCAGAGAAGTGTTGCTCATCTTGATCTCATTTGACTCTGCATACCCAATAAAGTAGTAGTCTCTACACTTCATTATTTTGAGCTCATTCAATTTCTTTATATCTATTAAATTCAACATTTTTAGATCGGAATATTGTTACTGTTTTCAAGTTGGATTTCATTTTGTTCACCTCCAATTGCCATTGTGAACAAATTGCTTTAAGGAGATAATCACAAGTTAAGTCTGCACTATTTAGAGAGGTACACCCACCTAGGATTAGTAGCACCTAAAGAGTAGAAGGTTGAGTTCTCTTGACCTTGTCTGTTACCCTAAGGCGTATCAAGAGATTGGAAGCCTCTTATGGCTTTTAGCCTGTATTTTTGAGAGCTAACACATCAATTGTTTGTAATCAATTTTTTTATCAACCAAACTATAGAAGTATCAGATATGATAAGACAACCATTAGAAATGGGATAGACAACTGACAACATAATGAGTTCCCCATCATAGAATATAAGCTTTGAATAGATCTTAGGTGGTCATGGGCTTCTACTTGGAGATTAATATGTTGGTACATTCATCTGCGATAGTAATTTTTTTTAATTATGTTTAGTTATCAAGTGACATGACCTTTGTAATGGGTTTGAAGCTTGTTGCCTCATATATATAGGAAAGACCAAGACCTAAAAATATCTAACATATTTTCATTTAGAGTAGGCATTAGTAAGAAGGTAGATTACACCCATCCATGCACCCATCTCATATAAAAAACTATTGTTAAAATGCATATTATTTGAAGATAACTATAATGGAGAAGGTTATGCATAATTACTATTTTTTTTTATGTTTTCAACTATTGTGAACCATTGATTTTTGGCTCATATGGACACCTCTTTCTCTTCTAGGGATTTTCACCTAAGAGGAGAGAGATAGGAGCAAAAATACTAATGGCTCATTCATTTAATGTTATGTGTGATGTTGTCTAACCTAAATAAAGTTAACGAAATGCAAGTGACTAATCTAAATGGATGAAAAAGAATGCAAAAGTGAAATTAAAGCTATGTTTGAAAACACGTTTTGATATGCAAACAATGAAGTAAATGGAGAAAATATGTAGAAAAAAAAGAAATGAGTTAAATCAGAGTGCACCTGGGTGAAATATGATGAATCTAGAATATTGGGAATGCTATCTGAAATCACTAATTTTTCATAGTGGGATTCATTTTCCCAGAGTGGGACTCATTCTCCCAGGGTGGGGAATTACTCCTCCTGGTGAAAAACTGCCAAAAGCAAGTTTCTGTCTGACGGGATTCAAAATTTGACAAAATTCAGATTTTTAGTCTTAAGGTGGGACTCATTCACCAAAGGTGGCGAATCAGTCCTCTCCCAAATTTCTAAAATACCAGGAGACAAGTCTACAACATTAGATCTGGAAATCACTGATTGTTGGGTTGTCGAAGTCAATTCTATAGGAAACAGATAGAAAACTTTCTCCAAGCTTGAAATGGACTTGAGTTCACTTGAAGCACCTAGTTAACTTGTAAACCAATCTTCACCACCAAAAAGCTTGTCCAAACTACATACCTAGGTCTACGAACAAACATGAAATAGGGGGAAAATGGTCTAAGGTTAGTGAATAGGGGTTTGCCTTGGTCAAACCCCACTTTTTGTAATCAAACCTTTCATAAAATAATAAAATGAAAAGGAATGATAAACTAACAACATGCAAATGCTATCATCTTACCAAACCCTTGATGATGCAAGTCTGAAGTAATGTTAATGGCTTCTTCAAAGTGCTTGAATAGTGCTTGAAAGGATATTGTAAAATGCTTGGATGCTTGAATGAATAGGTGGATAAGTGAACTTGATGAATGGGTGTTGAAATGAGTGAAAATCACTTATTTATACACACTTGTGCCTTAGTAACCCTTTCATACCTCATCATAGGCTGACATCAAGTGATTTTGAATAAAATCCCAAAAGGAAATTTGAAATATTTTAAATTTGGGGCCAAGGGGGACTCATTCGCCACCATGGCGAATGGGTCCCACCTAGGGCCTAAAAATGTTTGTCGGGATAATACTCAAAAATACACTTAATTAAGCATATGAGAGCATAAAGAGGTCAAATAAAGCATGAAAAAGGGCTAAAAATGAAGATGTGCCTAGAAAAGTGTAAAAGCTTGTTACAATAATTTACAATACTTCAAAATAGAACCTGTTGATGAATAAAAATGTGATTTTTAGGTGAATTGTAATTAATAGAGTATAGAAGAATGTAGAAATGTATTACAACACTTCACAACACCTTCACAAGACATTGTTCTTTGAATTTTATTACCTAAATAAGCATGTTCAAGCCATGTCACAACATAAAATCAGAGCAACATAGTTCCAACACCATGAAACAAGACCTAAAAGACCATGAAAATGGAAAGGGGCCATTTTTTCTATGGCACATTTAGCCCCCACTTTAGTGAGAGGATGAACTTGATTCAATCTCATACTAAAGTAGCCATGAACATCAAGAGGAGGGTTCGAATGAACTTACATTAGCAAGATGGAATGACAACAAACAAGAGGGATGATCAAGCCCCTAGGATGAAGATCCCATGGAAAACTAAACATAAGGATAAAGGAACACACAAATGTTGAGATTAATTAGATGAAGCTATGATCGTCAATCCAACTAGTTGTGGATTAGATCTAGGATGATTGTTTGAAAAAGAGAATGTGTACGTACTCACTCTGGGGAAATAGAACACATGATCATCTGTTAGGTGAGAAATCCCAATTATACTCACTTTGGGGCCATAAAACTAGTTGTCCACGGGGTGAGAAGGCCCAAAAAGGTAAGATACATATGTTAGTTGGTATGCACTCACAAACACAAAAGTGGCTATGAGGAAAATCCATGCCACTAGGTGGGCTTCCCGATCAACCATATCAAAGTTATACCCATTGATAAATTTAACAAGGTGCCACAAAGAAAAAATGGCATGAACAAAAGGAAGGTACCACAGTCATGCAAGTTGCATTATGCAAGGTGGAAAAAAAATGCAAGAATGTAAAAATGAAAAAATGAAAAAGTGTAAAAATTTAAAGTGTTTGAAGGAGTCTTGTTCAGTTCATGCAAGGTCTATCAATTAGGGAACATTGTGCTTAATGTATCCAAGAGAGGACCAATCAAAGAATAGTATATTCAAAACTTAGGGGATTCAGTGTGTTGCATCAGGCCACCAAGAGGAATGTAATATGCTAAGATAGATCACACTTATGAAGGAAATCACACCCAATTTCATCCACAAAGTGACGAACACATCATATAAATGACAAGGCTACACTAGGAACCAAGAATGCAAATGAATTATGGTAATGGATGCCCCCCACTTTAAAGGAATTGCTACACATCGTTCTATGAGCAATTACTTTAAAGTAGAGAAGAAAAGAAAAAGATAAAGGAAAGCAAGACATGGGAGCCATCTTGGAAATCCCTATGCCAAGTCATATGTTTTGAAGTTAGGTTGTGTCATTTCAATGAAAGGAAAGAGAAATAAAGGAGTTTCCCCCCAGAAAAGAAAACACACCAAACACATAAGGGATCTATGGATTTTGGGTCAATATGTTTGTTGCTGCAATGATTCTATGAAAGAGCTCAGAACTATCATCATTCCCCAAAGCACATAGAACTAGAAGAATGACACAAAGAGAGAAAAAACAAAAGAAAAAGAAAGTCAGTTTTGGGTCAACATGGAAGAGACATTATAGTCTCAACACTTTGCATCATCCCCAAAAGGAAAATACAAGCGAAAAGAAAGAAAAAAAAAAGAAAAAAAAAAGGAAAAATATTTTGGCTCAACATGAAGGAGACATTGTGGTCTCAATGCCTTGGTCATCCCCAAAAGGAAAACAAAAAAAAATTGAAAAGACAAGGACCTTTTGGATCAACATGGAAGAGACATAGGGAATCTCTATGCTTTTCATCATCCCAAAATGGAAAACACAAAAACAAAAATGAGAAAAAGACAACACACGACAATTACAAGAATAGAGGTATGAATAGAAGAAGTGTATGAAGAGAGGGAATATCAAATGCACGATATGGGGATACACGATACACACATGAAAATGAAAAAATGAAAAAAGTTCAAGTAATGAAAATGTAAGACAACCATTAACTAAGTTATTGGTTTCACAATTGTAAAAGGTAAGTGAAAACGGAAGAACACAGTCAAGAGACAAAGACAAGTGCATTACAAGGACAAAGGCTAACAACTAGTTGTGTCCACAAGAGGAAAACAAGCATGAGACAAAGGTGATGATGGAGAGGATCATGTAATACTGAGAATGAAAAATTCTTCAATTATGGCATGATAAAGCAATGGTGTTTTAAGGGATGATAGGAAAGCAGTCAGTATTAGTGAAGTGATACTTGTACAGTACCTCATTCAATGTTCAACATGCTTTCGTTTGATGTGCAAGAATAAAATGATATTTTCAATATGGTATGTGGGAATCGTTAGGGTGAATGAAAAACCTATTTGAAGGTGGTAATAGTATAATATCTTTGTTTAAAAGTAATTGAAGTCTCCTTTCACATTCAGGTGGAGGATGTGTAGGAAACTTTAGCTTCTTCAATTTGTATGGTCATTTTCATTTGCTAGATTCTCCTTTTTGATGAATAGAAGGAGGAAGAGGACCCATAGGGATCCTAACATCCTTGTCATTAGAAGGATATAATTGTTGTTCACATGGAAGGAGAATGTTTAAGTTAGGAGGAGCATTCAAGATCATTGTTCTAGCATCCTGAAGTCTCCTAGGTTGAAGAGGATGTCTATTAGGATGAGAAGGATCTTGATATCCTAGTCCTGTTGTGTGTGCTTTGGTTGATTTTTGTTCAAGAAGTGGATGGATGTCATGTTCATATTTTGTGTCACAACCTTATTTACTTAAAATAGTGAATCCTTTACCATATGTATCTTCAAGGTTGATAGAAGTTTTTGTGACTTTGTGATCATAAAAGGGGTGTGAATGTGATTGGTGAGAGGGACTAGGTCCACTTGAGGGAGCAACCATATGTCTTATAGTGACTTCAAGATGTAAGTATGCAAAGTGATCAAGAGGTGCAATAATGGGAAGATCTTGTGACTTCAAGGAGGGATAAAAGGATACATTGGCTTCTAAGTTATCAAGATAGTCATCATAAAACTTGTTCATGCTAGCATCATCTTCTCCAATGATGTCTACTTCATGTGGAGGACAATCATGAGGATTTAAAGGAGCATGAGGTTGTTCAAGGTCATTAGGGTCATAGCCAAAGGCACAATTGGACATTTCTTCCAATGACTTTAATGAATTCTGAAACTTATTGAAAGAAAATGCCATGATCCAAAGAAATTAAAATACATTAAATGATGAAAAATAAAGAATTTTTCAATGAAAACAAAATGCAAGAATAGGAAATTGTAATGAAAAAAAAAAACCAAAAAGAATATAGAAATGTTGTTTAAAAAGTACAGAGGGACTGATTCGCCCTGGCTAGAGAATGAGTCCTAGGTAGTATGATGTTTTTGTGTGTTTTTCAAAAAATTTAAGATGATTTTAATGCTCTATAGAATGCAAACAAGGATGAAGAATATAGATTTTTAGTTTTTTCAATCAGATGCAATGCAAAAATGAAGTCTAAATGTAACTTTCACTAATGCAAGATAAAATGTCCTAAAATGCAAAAACAAAACAATGTACTAATTGAATGCTAATGCAAATGTAAACTAGGTTGCAATATGTAAATGAAATCAGAAATTAAAAGTGTTAAAAATTTGGGTCCACCAAAATGAACCATTAATTTTTGGCTCCTATGGACAACTCTTGCACTTCTAGGGTTTTTAACCTAAAAGGAGAGAGATAGGAGCAAAAATGCTAATGGTTCATTCAATTAATGTTATGTGTGATGTTTTCTAACCTAAATTAAGTTAACTAAATGTAAGTGACTAATCTAAATGGATGAAAATGAATGCAAAAGTGAAATTAAAGCTATGTTTGAAAACACATTGTGATATGCAAACAATGAAATAAATGAAGGAAATATGCAGAACATAAACAAATGAGTTAAATTAGAGTGAACTTGAGTGAAATATGATGAATTTGGAATGTTAGGAATGCTAGATGAAATCAATAATTTTTCATAGTGGGACTCATTCACCTAGGGTGGCGAATTAGTCCTCCTCCTAGTGAAAAACTGTCGGAAGCAAGTTTCTATCTATTGGGACCCAAAATTTGACAAAATTCAAATTTTCAGTCCTAAGGTGGGACTCATTCACCACAGGTGGTCAATTAGTACTCTCCCAAATTTCTAAAAATTTAGGAGACAACTTTGCAACACCAGATCTAGAAATCACTAATTGCCAGGTTGTCAAAGTCAATTATATAGGAAACGGATAAAAAAACCTTCTCCAAGCTTGAAATGGACTTGAGTTGACTTGAAGCACCTAGTTGAATTGTAAACCAATCTTCAACACCAAAAATCTTGTCAAATCTGCATACCTAGGTCTGTAAACAAATATAGAATAGGGGGAAATGGTTTAAGCTTAGTGAATAGGGGTTTTCCTTGATCAAACCCCGCTTTTGGTAATCAAACCTTTAATAAAATAATGAAATGAAAAGGAATGATAAACTAACAACATGTAAATTCTATCAAATTACTAAACCCTTGATGATGCAAGTCTGAAGTAATGTTAATGGCTTCTTCAAAGTGCTTGAATAGTGCTTGAAAGGATCTTGTAAAATGCTTGGATGCTTGAATGAATAGGTGGATAAGTGAACTTGATGAATGGATGTTGAAATGAGGTGAAAATCACTTATTTATACACTTGTTTCTTAGTAACTTGTTCATACCTCATCACATGCTGACATCAAGTGATTTTGAATAAAATCCACAAAGGAAATTTGAAATATTTTAAATTTGGGGCCAAGGGGGACTCATTTGCCACCCATGGCGAATGGGTACCACCTAGGGCCTAAAAATGTGTGTCGGGAAATATGTTGTATTTAATGTTGTTTGTTGGGATAATACTCAAAAATACATTTAATTAAGCATATGAGAGCTTAAAGAGGTCAAATAAAGCATGAAAAAGGGCTAAAAATGAAGATGTGCCTAGAAAAGTGTAAAAGCTTGTTACAATAATTTACAATACTTCAAAATAGGACCTGTTGATGAATAAAAATGTGATTTTTAGGTGAATTGTAATTAATAGAGTATAGAAGAATGTAGAAATGTCTTACAACACTTCACAACACCTTCACAAGACATTGTTCTTTGAGTTTTATTACCTAAATAAGAATGTGCAAGCCATGCCACAACATAAAATTAGAGCAACATAGTTCCAACACCATGAAACAAGACCTAAAAGACTATGAAAATGACAAGGGGCCATTTTTCTATGACACATGTTGTATGGAGTCATAAACTTATAAGTTATTTGGATGTCTTTGAAGTGGTTGTTTATGTTATTCAAATTGGGTGTGGAAATACACTTGATTTGTCAGTACACATTTTTTGTATCCTTGTGACATTGTTGACTAGTTTTTTTGTGTAGAAGGATTAAATTTCCTTTTAAGATTCAGTCAAATTTAACAAGTTCCTATTTGGATTAAATACTTTTGAATAAGTTGTCTTAATTGTTTTCCTTTCACATTTGTATTAAATCCTTTTCACAACTTCACAGTACCATACAGGGATATCATTAGGATCATTAAGAAGAGTCCAAATAACTTATATACTCGCATGTTTGCACAAGGTACAAACTTTCAAAAGTTCCCAACTGTTCAAGTTAAGCTTAAGAGTAAATTTCTACCCATCCTATAGAATCCTGTCTCCAAAATTACCATTCACCTCTCGACTCCATTTACCCAATAGTATAGGCACTAGTCATTTTAGAATAATCTCATACAAACCTCATCTATATACTTTATTTTCAAAACATCTTTAGTAGGAAGCAGTAACTAGGCTTGCATCTACTTCACCTCACATTCCAATGTGATTAAGTTGCTTAATTTAGAGGTCACAACCCTTCAAAATTTTCTCATCATTCAGGTATAGCTACCTAGGTTTGGCAGAGCTTGAAGAGTAGGAGGTAATCAAAATATTTGCTACCTCATTTGTGGGCCAAAAATGTATAAAGATACTGGCACCCTCTTGTGGTCTAAAATCCTATGTTTTTTAGACCTAACACCCCTATTCACTAATAATCAACAATTTTTTCCTCCCTTGAGTGTGTGTTTGTAGATTTATAGGTTGAAGATCAAGTGGAGAAGAAGTTTAAAACAAAATTGTCAAAGTTGTCAAGTTGGAAAGTTGACCTTTATAGTGCAAGAACAAAGAAAGGAAGCTACATAATTTATTACAATTTTTCAAGAGCTAACAACCTAGGATCTAAGAGTGTAGACATCAAGGAGAAAAACCTAGATATCAATTTCAAAAATCCTAATAGTGAGTGATTTTCCACTAAAGGCAAATGAGTCCTTTATGCCCTAAAAATAGGCTTCTTCCGGCAAGGTAGACATCATTTCAAGTTCTAAAAATTTCCCTCATAGATTCCCTAATAGTTCGGGTTATCTTTTGATTTTTATTGGCATCAAATCACACACATAGTTCAATTTTTTATGGTGGAAAGTGTGGATGCCAAATCTGAAAATGGTTAGAAATCTTAACATAATTATATCATGCTAGTCATTTGAAACACATTAGATTAAAGATCCCTATGAAATAATTTCTCATGTTATCTATGCAAACAAAGAAATTTATCAAAATAAGCTAAGTGAAAGCATAATAAAACAAGAGTCAAATTATATCCCATAGTGGATTGGTGTTATTGTGGAAAATAGCCCTTTCCCAATCCTTTGCTAAGCTTGATGTTAAGATGCTATGAAGATGGAGTGGATGGGAAAAATCAATTCTCAGTTTAAGAGAGTGACCTTACATGAATGATTGTGGAGTTGTGGAGGATTTGATGAAGAAAGAAGCCACTGATTTATATATTTTCAATTGCTAAGAGTGATCAAGAGGGAGCAATGTGGGACCAAAAACAATCCAATGAAAAGAGGCCACTTGTCAACTTGTGAGTGGTTGAGGAGTGCAAGATTTAGGAAATGTGCCCAAGAGAGGGAGTTTCAAATTCAAAAATGAGAGTTAATGCTTAGTTTGACTTGTGCAAGGGACATGTAAGAGCCATGTAAGAGCTCATAAATAACTTGTTGGATGTACATGTCCACTTGTTTTTGAATTCAAACTTGAGGGAATATTCCCCAAAGATGCCATGTTGATGGAAAATGTTGGATTTAATAAATCAATAAATTAATTTATTTGTGCAAGTGGGATTATCTAGAGGATATGGCGGGTGGTTAGGTTAGGCTAATTAGGATTAGATTAGCTTAATGATGATTAGGTGAGTTTGACCCCTTTGACTTGCATATTTGGATTTATTTAAATCAAAAGGGGAGATATATGAATTTTGGGACTTAATTAAATAAAGTCCTGGTTTATTTAATTAAATGGATGGTGCAAGATAAAGGTTGAATGATTTATGAGAGATGAAATGTTATAATTTGATTAAACCATTGGATTGACTTGTATGCATATTTTGCGTGTATACATTTTGCCCCTCTTTGAAGCAATGTACTTGTGACATTGGTTCAAAGAATAATCTTACTGTGATCAAAATTTAAAAATTTTCTAATTTTTTAGATGCCCCAGTGGAAAGAAGTACACTGGTGCATTGCCCGCTTGAGAGATCGAGCAAAAAGATTCAATTTTAAGGTCGATCTCGTGATAAAGTGGTTTAAAATGGATGGTTATGGATGATGATGCAAATGAGATGATTTTAAGATGCTTAGAATAAAAAATCTATATCATCTTAAACAACTTAAATGATTTGATATGTTCGAATGATTTTACGTGTCTACAGAAAGTAATGGTTCATCACCTTGTTGATTCATTTTGATGCAACCCTTATTTCACCATTAATGGGGTGATAATAGCAATAGGAATTTGATATAATGTTCAGAGGGACAATCTTATTAGGACCAGGAGTCTTAATGATAGGCAAGGTGATCATGTTATATTTTAAAAGTTATGACATTGTGTTATGGAGGGTATTGAGTAAGGGAGTGAATTGCCTAGTTGGATCCCCAAAAGCAAAAGGAGTTATATTCCTTATGGTGTCCACTTGGCTATCAACATGTTGATTTTTTTATTGATAGGGATTTAGTTGAAGGAAGCCTTTATTCTATTTCTTAAAAGGTTGGTAATTTGTTTTGTAGACATGTAAAATATATTGATTGATCTCATGCATCTGATCCTGATTTACTAACAATAGTTCATCCTAAATCATCTCCTTTGCTAAACATTTAATTGAATAATCTTTATTTGATTAAATTCATCATATTTCATCTTTTAATTAAATAAATCAATTTTATTTGATTAAATAACTATCCTCTATTAATTAAATAAATCATTTTGTTTAATTAACCCTAATTTCCTCTTTTAATTAAATAAATTATCTTTATTTGATTAAATAATCATATTCTCCTCTTTAATTAAATAAATCAATTTTATTTAAGTCATCAATCAATCCTAAAGTCATCTCTTTAATTAAATAAATCAATTCTATTTAATTAACTTCTAAAGTTCTTCATTTAATTCAATAGATCAAATATATTTAATTAAATCACTAATATTTATATTCCTCTCATTTTGATTTAAATAAATCTAAAAAAATAAGTCAAAGTTTCAAATAAGCTAATCTCCACCTAAGTTAATCAAATCTTGATTAATCCTAATACTAATCCATCAAATCCTCTAGATTTTGCAAGTTGCACATGTAAATCAATTTAATTAATTTATAAATTCCTCATTTTCATTCAGAAATGGCATCAAGTTGGAATATTCTTCAAATTCAAAATATCCCTCTTAAAAGGACTTGTCCATCCAACAAGGCATTAAAGGCCTCTTACATGTCCTTTTCCTTGAGCCAAGTTGCATTTATCTCTTCTTTCATCTCCCTCCAACAGGTCACGTCTTCAAATTTGAAATCCACCTAATAGCATTTATTTACACATTCATCAAAATGTGCTCCACTTCTCTCCACTAGCATGTTGACAAGTGGCATTTTTCTATCAGCTCATGTTCAGTCCCACATTCATTATTTTTTCTCATTTTTCCATCTTTCTCTTCTATAAATAGAAGGCTCTTTTACTAATTTTAGATCCACAAGTTCATCTATAATCTTTATCTTCATGTTCTGAGCAAGTTCATCCATTCTCATCCAAGTTTCATAGGTTTCATCAATTTCATAGCTAGGTTATGGTGAATTTTATCAAGGAGCACCATTGATCATCATCAAGCTTGCAAGAAATTGGGAAAGGGCTATTTACCATATCAAAATAGCACCAATTCCCCTATGGGATTGAGGGTTTGAGTGCTTTGAGCAAGATTAGATAGCTTTCATTTGGTTTATTTTCTTTGTTTCTTGTTCTCCATGCTTCAAATGAATCTTATGGGGAATGATGGTTTTTATTTGCATAATTAGCTAATATTGTGTTTATTGTTTATGTTTGTGCAGGTCTAGATCCACCATTCACATTTTGGTGCTGGAAGGAGTGAAAATATGAAGAAATTAACACATTTTTTTGTGAAATTTCCATTGCTTTTCAACTTTTTATGTCTCTTTAGGAAATTGCGACACTACAAAGGTCAAACAACACTGCTAGCATTCCAACGGTGCTATTTAGTGATGGTTCCAAACTCCAAACTGTGATGCTTAAATTAGTTTCCTCAGCCTGGATCAAATCAAACTCCAAAGTGTGTTGCTAGTTGAAATAGTGATGCAATCGTGGTCTCTGTTTCTCCACAGAGTGTTGTTGGTTTCACCAGAGTGCCACTGAATTTCTTCAAATTGTCCTGCCTTTGCAAATTTTACCATTGGGGTGGGGTAAAAGGAAATTTTCAAGTTATTTTTTAACATGCATTTTTTTTTATTTCCTTTGACTTCTAACTGGTTTTTGGCTATGTTTTCTATAGTTTTAACCAATTTTTGTTGGTTGGAGTGATCAAAAGGGAAAGGAGGAAATGAAGACAAAGGATTTTCTATGGCATCTTCTTTCTATTGTAACAAGTGTTTTTGAACACTTTGGAAGCAATTATAATTCCAATCTAAGGATTTTTTATATCTTCAAGTTTTTAGGACTCAAAATAATTTTCATTTGGGCTTAAAATAACAATCAAAGGGATTAAAAATAAATTTAGGAACTTACTAGAGTTTTGAGGTTAAAAATAACAAGCAAACTTCACACTTCATCTTGGTCCTTAAAAAGAATCCATTCTTGCTTTTGAGGTTAAAATGAACATGTGTTTTCATGTTTTGTAATCTTTTTTACAAACTAATACCATTTAAAAGGTGTATGCACTTCTCTCATGCTTCACGATGATCTTGAGAATCAAAAGTATTTTAGTGATATTAAGTTGTATAAAATATTGCCTCTGCACTTCAATTTGGGTTGTTAAAATTGAACAAAGTTTGTGAGTGTGAGTTGAGTATATCATGTGTTCTTTCTTTGTTCATGTGAACAAAGATTGATCAAAATATGGATGTGCTTGCTTGCTATTGTTTACCTTTAGAGGGGCCTACCTAGGACCAATTCAAAGGTGACTCCAACTATTTTTTCACTTGGGGCAGTATATAAATGGATAAGACTAAATTGTCAAGTCCTCATGGTATGTAGGCCTTAGCTATACAATTTCTTTTAGAACAGGGTACTACCATAAAAATTATAAGAGCCCCTAGTAGGATTGATTAAATCATTTAGTGGCTTGTTGGACACTCACAAGGTTCCATGTCCCCGATCACCCTAACTAAGAACCAATTTGTTTAGAAGCCAAAATCCTTATCTATTTTTGGTGCAAGAATGGTCATTTTGGAGTCATCCCACATTTTTACAACTCTTAGCAAAGATGATAAATATGCAATGGGAGTTTCATGGGAACTAAAGCTTGGCTAACCTAAGAATTGTGTGCCATGGAGGAGATCTAGTGTGCTCAAGCTTCTAATCATCTGCTAAGAGTAGGCATAGCTAGATTTAGCCAAGTGGTAACCCAACAAATATTGTCTCATTCTATCCTAGGGTTGTGCATCATTTTGGAATCAAAACACTTTGCTTGGATCTAAAACATTGGAAAAAAAATTCAATAAAATCCTCAAAATTTCAAACCCTTTAGAAGGAGCAAATAAATTTGATAAAATTCAAGTGCTATTGCTTTCCCTAAGGATTCTATCCTTAGAGATTTCTAAGTATTTGAATTTACATCTCAATTTTCTCTTACTAAAGTCAACATTAGGAAACTATTGCCTCAATTTACTTGATTTTCACATAATGGACTTTGTCGGATGAAAAGAAGTTGGGAAATTAGATAATTAGTTTGAAAATACAATCAAGAGAGTGTTTGTGGTAAAAGGAATTCATTAAGAAAAGATAAGAAAAATTGAACCCCACACGTGTTGTTCCAAATGATTTCCCGAAAGATCAAAATCCGAAAACCAAAGTCTAAAAGTCTTAGTCCAAGAGATTTCCAAAAATGTTTGTCTATGCTTTAAAAATTTAGAGAGAAATTGGTCTTCAACTTTTACAAATGTGCATCAAAGAACAATCCCCACTTGTACTCATTTTACTATTGTCAAAATACAAGACTTTTCCAAAGGTTTGAGTTTCTCACATAGGAACTATAGCATGTTCTTCAACACCGAGGTCTTGTAGGAAAAAGGTATTTTTAGGTTCATCTAGGATCAAAACCAAATCACTTTCATCCATCCCTCAAACATCAAATGAAAATCATCTCACAAACAACTCTTGGAAATATTGAAAAAATCCTTCATGCTAGGCTTTTGGAAAATCCTCTAGATCAAATCCAAATCATCTTGTTTGATTAGATGTGTGTAGATGAATCCTACTCCATACATTTACTCAAATTATCAATCCTTGTGAACAAATATATCCCTTGATAAAATCCAACATCTTGGGATTTATGAGTTCATCATCCAAGTCCAAAACAAATCAAATCAAATCCAAATCCAAATCCAAATCAAATCAAATCCAATCAAATCAAACCAAATCCAAAAATCCAAAATCCAAAAGTTCCAAAGTCAAGTATCTCCTTCAAGATTTCTTAAAGAGTTCAATCATTCACACCATCCATCTTTCATTTATCTCGTCATCACCCTTTTGTCCTTAATCATCCTAGATTTTATTTTTTGTGCCTAAAGTTTAGATAAATCTAAAGAGTTAGAGGTTCACCTCACACATTCTTAAAAATTGATCCCTACTTTATCGTTCAAACTAGATCTCAACACAAGAAGAAAATGGAAGCCAACAAGGAAACATCAACTTCAAGTGCCTTGAGTCAAATCAGTCCCAAAATCAATCCAATTGGATCTAGAAATCCCCTACCCAATGTTCCTCTATTATCACAAGATCCTCAAGAGGAAGGTCAAGTGGAAGAAATCACCAATAATGTCTTGGGGATGACCCAAGATGAAATCATTGAAATGGTTCAAAATCTCAAAACCCACAGCATATTCAATACCATGATGAGACTCAATCCTTCACAATACATGTTTGAATTGGAAAAAGAAGGGGCTAAACTCACTTCCAACTATGATGTAAGTACCATTTTGGAGAAACCTCTTGGGATTATGCCACCAGTCTCATTCACACCATCATTTAAAAGCATCACTCAAAGCATCCCACAAATCACATCATCCATTACTCCAACTCAACCAATTGTCAACAAGGGAAGCTCATTATTACATGCTCTTCAAACAAACCCCCTTGTTAACAACCAAGACTTAGATGCAAAAACCATCTTGGGTCAATCCGTTCCTCAAAATCTATTACACCCATATGTTTTGCTCGCCTTTCATGACCCCAAAAACTCATCCTCTTTTCACGCAATACCAACATATCCTCTCAATACACAAACCTCTCTCCCCATGACCTCACAAGGAGAAGGTGGATTATTTGGACACGGGGGAATATTTGACCCCTCATCATCATCATTTTCTCAAGAGAACACACCACCCATCTTCCCACCATTTTCACCTCTACCATTAACATCCACACCACTTCTTTGTTTAGGGAAACCACTTTACCAAATCTTAATCAAACCAATCAAAATAATCCTCCAATCATAAATCAAGCCATCATACCAAATCTACAAATCATTCCGTAAACATCATAACAACAAGTGGCAATGATCCCAACAACACAAGCCATCAACATATCATTTACAATACCTCAAAATGTGTTCTCTCAAGGACTTATCATATCAACCACACCAATAACCACAAAAAATCCTATCATCAATCAAGCGGTACCTCAACAACCACCTCAAACTCTCATCACAACATCTCATACCATTATAAATCCTCCACCACCACCACCACCAAAACCCAACATGACAAACCAATATAGCATCATATTGTAAGAATCTCAACAAGCCACACAATATGATCATCAAGCACAACAAGCTACCCAATCTCAATATTTTTTGCAATAACAACAAGCTACATAGGCTACCCAAGCTATGCAAGCTACATAGGCTGCCCAAGCTAAATAGGCTACATAGGCCGTATAGGCTACACAGGTCACACAGGCTTCCCAGGCTGCACAAATTGCTCAAGAAGCTCAAGCTCAGGCTCAAGCACAATATAAAACCCAACAAGCACAAGCAAAAACTCAATATCGAGCACAAAATCAAGTAGCCCAGTAGTAAGCATATCAACACACCCTGCAACAATACCAAGCACAATAGGAAGTAGGCCAATTATTAGCCCAACAACAAGCATTGTTGGCACAACAACAACAAGACCAACAACAAGCGATGTTGGCACAACAATAGCAAGACCAACAATAAGTGTTGTTGGCACAACAACAATTTTAGGAATACCAACAAGCATTGTTGGTACAACAGAGCTTGCAAAACACTCCCACCAACATACCCAAGACTTCACCCATCACTCAAATGATAAAACCTTCTCAAAACATATTCACCCCACCTCCCAATCTGAAAAATGACATGACAACACAAATCAAATTACTCTTGTAGCAAGTGCTAGATCAAAAATCTATGAAAACAATTGAAACACCAAAAAATCTATGCCTCTATCCATTTGACAGGAGCCTTGCAATGGTACCATTCCCAAAAGGGTTTGAAATCCCTAAATTTGACAAATATCATGGGCTTGGTAACTCTGAAGATCACATCAAGGAGTTCTAGGTACATTGCATGGAGGTTGCATATGATGACACATATATAATGAGACTATTTCCTCAAATTTTGGCTAGGACCACCATGGAATGGTTCTCTCACCTTCCTCATGGAATCAAAAAGTTCCAAGAGATTGTAGATGCATTAATAAAGAACTATGCATCCAATATTAGCATGGATGTTAGTCTAGAGGAACTATTTGTGCTCAAACAAGCTAAAGGCGAATCATTTCATATCCTTCTTGCAATGATCACGATCTGAGGCCAACATGAGCAAGTGAGCCATGCAAGAGGAGCAACAAATTTGCACCATCATTGCCAATCTTGAGAAAACCTTGTCATTTCATCTAAAGATGCAATGTATCACCACATACGACCATTTGATCCCCAAGGTGCTCAACATCGAAAGAGCCCTTATTACACAAGAGGGGACACCCACATATCATGAAAATCAAGACAATCACCCATCAACCAGCAATAATGAAAAACCTCACACATGGGTGAAGAACAAAAATGTCAATGGTGATGGTGTGGTTGATGCCAAGGTCATAATCAATGCTCCAAAATAAAACACAAGCCAATGTGGTATCACAACCACCCAATAATCAAGTCAATAATCTGAATAATCAAGGGGGACCACCTTCACAAAATAAATATCCCCCCAAGAAAAAGTACACAGCCCTTGGGGAATCAACCAAATCCATCATAAAGGAACTGGTACAAGAGAATCTCACCAAAATCCCCACTTATGAGAATTATGAAGAGCCCCAAGTGAAACCACCATGGTACAATGAAAAACCCCTTTGCAATTTCCATAAAATCAAAGGGTACACAACAACTAGTTACATGAAATTGAAAAAATCTTATCCAAGACCTTATCAATGACAAAATCATAAACGTTGAACAACTGGCCAAAAATCATGACCTAAAGATATACACAAATCTGATTCCTGATCATAACAAAGGGAACAACCATGGAAAGAAAAAGTATGGAAATGTGTGTAAGGAAAGCTTAGGTGTGGAACAAACTCTCCCAATGTCAAAACATTAGGGAAGATGTAGACGTGATTTTAAATTTTATAATTACAGTTCAATTAAGATACACTTGAAAGGATTAATAGAATTGTTCACTTGAATCGATCATCATCTTTGATTACAGAGTATATCCTTTTCATTCATGGTCTATTGATATTCCTCATAGGAATGGTCGTAATAGTCCAACTGCTAGAGGTTTACATTCTTCTTCTCTGATTGGTAAAAAAAAACCACGTAGGATAGTCATTCAGTCAAGGTGTTCAAACTATGTCTCCTGTCAGTGAGACACTAGGCCGTGTCTCCTCAATGCCACAATGACTGGCCATAGAACCATCGGCATGACCACTGCTATCAGTGAGACATCATGCCGAACCAAAATCTAGCTTGTGCAGACCTAGCGACAAGAGTTTCGCTATCGCCAAGAGTCTCATAGAACTTTATGTCATACCAATGTTCATGGTGTAAAGTTGTCAATGAGACAAGCCATATCACTAATACTTCATACTGATGATCAACACATGTATCTCTATCAGTAGGACCATCGCTATTGGTGAGAGGTCATACCGATGTTCATATGCATTAGCGAGAGGAATGCTATCACCAAGAGGTCATATCAAAAGTACAATCCTATTGGCAAGACCATATCCATCAGCAAGAGTTCTTACCAAATGCAAACCCGCCAGCCAAGAGTCTTCTCGACGACCACCAGGAGCCAACCTATCACTGAGAAAAGAGCTATTAGAATGAGTCACTCTGAAGTTCATACTATCTCCCTGATGAAATCTATTGCCAATGTGTAAAACCTCGGCGAGAAATACTCTGTCGGAATGAGTCACCCCGAAGCTTCATAAAGATCGACATGTCTTGTCGATGACTCTTGTTGGCAAGACAAAACCAAAGTCTTGGCAACCTGAGCGCTTAGAATGTTTAGAACACAACTGCTAGTCGGTAAGACTTCCAGAGGGTCTCACCGACTTCTCTTTTAGGAGTTTACATACTAGTAAGATTGAGGAACATTTTCCAACAATCTCCCACTTGATGAAGATCTTACTGACACCTCTAGAGCATAAAAAAACTACTGTAATTTATGGGCACTAAGGCCCATCGAACTGGCACACCACCTAAACTTTTCTATGCTCACTGGCTTCATCAATGCATCTACAACATTTTCCATAGTATCCACCTTTTCTAAAGAGACCTTTCCATCCTCCACCATATCTCTTACAAAATGATACTGCACATCAATATGTTTCATCCTAGCATGGAAAGTAGGATTTTTTTCCAAACGAATAGCACTCTAACTATCACAGTAAATTGTAATTATCCCTACATCAAACCCAATGTTAGAACACAAACGTTTTAACCAGATTGCTTCTTTACAAGTGTGTGTTGCTGCCATGTATTTTGCCTCTATAGTGGACAAAGTGACTACAGCCTGCCACTTACTCATCCAACTAACTATTAGTGCCTATTTTGGTTGTCTTTCATTCTTTGGTTGAGTGCCTTTGATTTTCCTATTATGTCCTTGGCTGGGAGTTTTTTCTTCATTTTACACGTGGGTTAAGTGGGCTCCCACAAGGGTTGAGCTCAACATGTTTGAATTCACTTTTGGTGGGTGTTTCTCCCTTTGGTTCTTTTGTCTTGCCTTCTTGTTTCCTTCTTGGGTTGAAACCCTGGCTAGGGTTTCATTTTCTCCTTTTGGGTCTGCTGGGTTCTTTTTTTTTTTCGCCACTTGTTCTTTCTCTTCGGTGACCTATCCACCCAATTCACTCTTCACTTATGGTTCCCCCAAGCCCCATTTTCCATTCCTTATCGGCCCCTAGCTACCATTTTCATTGGCTCCACCTTGCCTTCGACATGACTTTTGGCTCTCAGGGTGACATCTCGGTGACTCTTATTTGTCTCGCTGAGGTCTTCTTTTCTCGGCCGATGTTGGTTGTGTCAGGGAGATGTCTTCCTGACCCCTTTGTGTCTCACCGACTAACTTTTCCCTTCAGTATGTTGGCATCCATTTGGGGTGATCTCTCAGCGAACTCCTCTTGGTCTCATCGACGTGAGCATTTGGAGGTCTTCGGCGTGAGTTATACCTTTCGTTGAAAGGTCTCGGTGATGTCATATTGTTACGCTGACCGGTGATGGAGGATTTAATGCTTTGGTGGGACTTTTATTTCAGTGTGTGGTCATGGCGATGGGGTTGAGTCTTGCCAACAACGGTTCAATATGTGGCTTTCGGTGAAAGTCCTAAATTCTCTTAGTGAATAGGTGTATAAAGGTTTTCTTGGTATAACAATGTAATGTCTACATAACCTCTCACCAAGGATTGTGTGCTATAGCGATATATATTTGGCAAGTGAATTCATCGATGGGAGATGTTATAAGTCATAGTGACTTGAAATGATGTCTTTGATGAAGCTTGGTGAAATCTCTATAGTTTCTTGCCGATGGTAGGTGACTATAGCGACTATGAACAAAGTGAAAGGATTGCTTCAGTGAGGGATATGCCCTTGTCTTGGTGAATGGATAGTACATAAAGGAAATACATTTTGATGAAGAATTTTGACTCTTGATGTCTTCCCAAGTCCATCTTCTCTTGCCGATGGTGTGTATGTTCGGGTGTTGCCATGACCTCTTGTCGAGTGAGCTTTCTCTCACTGACGGGGCATTATTCTAAGTTGAAATATCACATTGATGTATGCTCGGTCTCGCCGAATTGACTACTTGATCAAACACATAGATCTTTGCCATGATGTCTAGCTGACCTGGCCATCTCTCCCTGACTCTATGGTGCACTCGGTATCCTTTGCGGACTTCGCTAGGATGTTTCAACGACCCAGTTGGCTCTTGCCGACTATGATGAGCACTCGATGTAAGATAAGATTCTTAGCTTGTGGTCTTCTCGACACCGCTTTGTCTTGCTGACGGTGGTTGCCTACCTCAACGGCTAATGATATTTAAATGACAGGCATCTGATCTCAGTGATCGACGGTGGAGATTCAAACATGCACATGGCTAGGGTTTCTGTTATGTTTGCGCGCAAAGATCAGAAGGCCTGGAGCATTCATGGTGGTAGATGAGAGGGTCGCTGGATCCACTGAACCAGCATTCATGGTAGTCTCCTAAGACAGGAGGGCATGCCTCGAGTATGAGCATGTGGATCCATGGTGGATTTAATGCTGACTGATAGTTTTTTTCTAGTTGCCATGGCTAGCCATGTCTGTCCTGCCTGATTTGACCTAATCGAGTCTGCATCGTGATTTCTCATGGATTTACCTGCACAGAGCATTTAACGAAATCCAGTGAAGCTGGAGATGCTGGTGACATGGCCTGCAAGCTGTGCTGATGGGTCATTTTGTCTGATGATGTGTAATCTCATCTGGTTGGTTGCTTGTTGCTTCTCCTATTCCTATAAAGGAGAATTCCAGGGCCAGATGTAAGGGTTCGGTCCCTTGGGTTTGGTTCCTTTGGTTCAGTTCCATTTTTTGAGTTTGTGTATCAATCTAGGATAGGCTAGTGTTTAGTCTTGAGTTAATGTGGAGTTTGTAAGCTGTAATTTCGAATTTGTCTGTAAATACAATTAGTTTGAGCAATGAAAACATGAAGATGCTTGTCTCTCATGCATGTTATCAAAATGTCTCCTTATTTGTATGCTTTTAATCATTTGAATGAATTCATAAGGTGTCTTTTTCCATCTTCTCATACTTCATGAGACTGTGTTATTTGTTGATAGGTCTGCTTCAAGGAAGCAGTTAAATCCTTTGAACAAATAACAATGATTACTTGTTTGCAGGTAGGATTCGATAAGAAGAGTTTGGTTGCTACAGGAGTTGGATTGTCAGTGTAAGGCACTGATAGTTAATGTAAGGCATCAACAAAACAAGATCCACTGGTTGAGGTCTATTTGTAGGTGATTTCCCCTTTTTTGTTTGACTCCGTGGCCCAAAATTAGGCACTGGTTTGTCCTGCAGCCTGTTCCCCTTAGAAACAATTTATAAATAATTGAATATCCTTATTTAGTTTTTCTTACCCTACCTCCTTGTTGCTTCAAGGTTGAGCTACTGAGAATCTATCCCTATTTGAGGTCCTCAATGCTTGGCATTAGGAGCTATCTACTATAAAAAACAATGTCTAGTCTTCTTTGAGGCATTGTGTGGGTATACCCACCCTGGTTCTGCAGAGCCTAAAGTGCAGAAGATATTTTGATCTTGTTAGTTGGTCTAGGTCCTCCAACCTACCCTTGATTGGAGTTAGCTACTTGATAGGTTGAATAGGAGACCAACCTGGTTTGTAAGAAAAACAACCAATAGATTAGCGACTCTACTGGGGACTTACTCAGAAATTCAGTTATAAGTGCCATATCAAAGAGTCATATTTGTTTGCCATGTTGGTGTTGTTCAAAGTTTGAAGGATTGTTGGCCTAGAGAAAGTTTTATTGTAGTGAACCTAAAAGCTACAAGATCTATGGTGCTCTGTCGGATGGAACTCAGAGAAAGATTTACATGTAAGTGAGCTTCATACCATTTGAAGTTCTATCCTCTACAAAGAGGTGGTGACTCTGTCAAGGTGAACTTGTTGAAGATTCAAAGAATAGTTCCATGGCTGCAAGATTCTCAGGTATTCTTCATGCTTTTGAACATTTGAAAAAACTTAGTTCCCTTATTTGGTGAGATCAAGCACTGTCATCAAGGGAGGTTTGAATAGTGCAATTGGATAGTTGTAGAGGGATAGGTTTCATTTGCAAAATGCATTGTTGTCCTATTTCTCCCTCTACAAGCTATGATTCCATGCTTAAGGCACAGTCTTGTCTTCATAAGAGGGCGTATGATAATGAAAGATACAACCCTTTGGATTTTGATAAAATCTAGGGTTACCCACATGCTGCCCCTAGGGGAATCAATAAATATTTACCCAAATTTAAAGGTGGTGTTGAGGATTCAGCATCAAGACATATGCAATGTTTCATTGATTTCATGGAGGACTGTTAGATTGAAAAGGATGATATTGTCATGAAATTATTTATAAGGACTTTAGAAGGTGTGGCTGATGATTGGTTTACTTGCTTACCAGTGCACTCCATTGGTTCATGGCATCAACTCAGAACTCTGTTCCTTGATACCTTTGATGATGCTTCATCAGATGATGAGGAAGTTGTTTTTGAACAACTTGCAGAAGTGATGCCCCAAGCAGAAGATCAAAGGTTGAGTCTCCCAAGCCAAGAACTCGAAGAGGAATATCAGTTGGACTGGCTCTTTGAAGAAGGGAGGTGTAATCAGCAATGTGATGAGACAGTTAAGCAGTTTAAGTGCACAAATGAGTGTAGTCTTGACACCAGTCTTCATGAGAAGACAAATGAAGTTGCTGATGTAGGGAGTGCTCTAGAGGATATCAGATTTGACTATGAGGATGTGGAGTTTCACTCTCATGAAGGTAATATTTTTGAAGATACCTTGGGATATCTTGATTTGTTGCTTGGTATTGTATCCAATCCAGGTTGAGATCAAGAAGAGGAAGAAGTGGTTGAGAGGGTAGGACAGAACATTGACCTACTAAGTTGTGAACAAATATTAGAGTTGTTAGCCACCGAATATCAAAGGCTTGCACACAACAACTCTAGGTTGTTGTGGGAAACTCATATTGGCCTTGACGATGAGGACCTGTAGTATGGAAGGTATGATGCAAATGATTTTTATGCCCCTTCTAATGGTGATCTTACACATCATGATGACACTGATTTTAGTTTGAAATCAGATTTTGCTTCTGAACCAGAGTTGCTCAATGATGAGCAAGATTGGGATGATGATGACAGTTGGACAGCCCATGAGGATGAGTTAGAGTCCTTTGATGACTCTCATTTCCAACATGATGAAGAACAGAGCCAAGTGAAAAGAGGAAGTGGGAGTAGTAGTTTTAACCATCATTACACTAATGATGTGCGTCCTCCTAATGAAAATGATATAGAGTAGTTGCAAGATGTGTTGAATGGTGAGTGTGTCCCTTTGTATACACTTGGTGAAGTTTTCACAGAATGTGACAGTATGCAGAGCGCTGGAGCTAGTTGTTTTCAGCTTCAAGGTAATGTAAATAGTGAATATGACAGCTTGTTGTCACATAACAGTTAGCATTTTGAAAGTATGCTTGACTTTCAAATGCATATGGATCATGTACATGTTTATAATGATGAATATGACAGCTTGTTAAGAGGTACTAACATGTTTTGTCAGGTAGCTAATTGTGGTCAGACTGTGTTTTTATGTAGTCCTTATCAGTATTCACATGTATTTCCACATGATACAAAATCAAAGAATCAAGAAGGTGGTAATGATGAAGTTTATTGGATCTGGTTGCCAGTTGGAGATAAGACTAAACAGAGAACAAGTTTTCACTTGCAAAGAGGCAATCAGATACTTGTGTTTGCAGAGGTGCATTCATTTATATTGTTGCAGTTTGACAGAGGCAAGCACAAGTTAGGGAATGTCAACTCATTTAGCAGAATTGTGTTTGACAGAGGAAAATTGTGGCTTCACATTTTCATTTGGTGGCCTAGTGTCATCAAATGAAATAAAGAATCAATAATGTGACTCTTGAATTGCCTATTCATGGACAATTCTCGAGTGGTGCTTTATCTAAAGCGTTTCTTTTTCCATGAATATTAGGTTAGGTTTTTACTTTTCTGGTAGGTTTTCTTTTGCTATGTCTACTAACCCTGTCCGGTTAGCTCCTTGTTGTTTTTGGTTTCTTTTTGTTTTGGTCTGCTCTCCCAGTGATCTGAATTCTTGCTATGCCCACCAGGGGCATCCATCCCAATTGGAGCCTATGTTAGTGCCTATTTTGGTTGTATTTCATTCTCTGGTTGAGTGCCTTTAATTTTCCTGTTATGTCCTTGGCTAGGAGTTTTTTCTTCATTTTACATGTGGGTTAAGTGGGATCCCACAAGGGTTGAGCTCAACATGTTTGAATTCACTTCTGGTGGGTGTTTCTCCCTCTAGTTCTTTTGTCTTGCCTTCTTGTTTCCTTCTTGGGTTGAAACCCTAGCTAGGGTTTCGTTTTCTCCTTTCGGGTCTGCTGGGTTCTTTTCTCTTTTTAGCTGCTTGTTCTTTCTCTTCGGTGACTTGTCTGCCCAGTTCATTCTTCACTTATGGTTCCCCCAAGCCCCATTTTCCATTTGTTACCGGCCCCTAGTTACCATTTTCACTGGCTCTACCTTGCCTTCGGCATGACTTTTGGCTCTTGGGGTGACATCTCAGTGACTCTTATCTGTCTCCCCGAGGTCTTCTTTTCTCGACCAGTGTTGGTTGCATTGGGGAGATGTCTCCCCGACCCCTTTGTGTCTCACCAACAGAATTTTCCCTTCGGTATGTTGGCATCTATTTGGGGTGATCTCTCAGTGAACTCCTCTTGGTATCACCGACGTGAGCATTTGGAGGTCTTCGGCGTGAGTTATACCTTTCGTTGAAAGGTCTTGGTGATGTCATCTTGTTACGTCTATCAGTGACGGAGGATTTAATACTTTGGTGGGAATTTTATTTCAGTGTGTGGTCATGGTGATGGGGTCGGGTCTTGCTGATAGTAGTTGAATATGTGGCTTTCAGTGAAAGTCCTAAATTCTCTCAGCGAATAGGTGTATAAAGGTCTTCTTGGTATAACAATGTAATGTCTACATAACCTCTCACCGAGGATTGCGTGCTATAGTGACATACATTTGGCAAGTGAATTCATCAGCGGGAGATGTTATAAGTCACAACAACTTGAAATGATGTCTTCGATGAAGCTTGGTCAAATATCTATAGTGTCTCGCTGATGGTAGGTGACTATTGCGACTGTGAACAAAGTGAAAGGATTGCTTCAGTGAGGGATATGTCGTTGTCTTGGCGAATGGATAGTACATAAAGGAATTACATTTCGATGAAGCATTTTGACTCTGTATGATGTCTTCCTGAGTCCATCTTCTCTTGTCGATGGTGTGTCTATTCAGGTGTCGCCATGACCTCCTTTTGAGTGAGCTTTCTCTCATTGATGGGGCATTATTCTAAGTTGAAATCTCACATCAATGTGCACCCGGTCTCACTGACTTGACTGCTCGATAAAACACATAGATCTTTGCCATGATGTTTGGCCAACCCGACCATCTCTCCCTAACTCTATGGTGCACTCGGTATCCTTTGCAGACTTCGTTGGGATGTTTTTCCAACCTGGTTTCCTCTTGCTGACTATGATGAGCGCTCGATGTAACATAAGATTCCTGGCATGTGGTCTTCTGGACACCGCTTTGTCTTGCTGATGGTGGTTTCCTACCTTAATGGCTGATGATATTTAAATGACAGCTATCTGATCTCAGTGATCGATGGTGGAGATTCAAACATGCATGTGGCTAGGGTTTCTGTTATGTTTGCACACGAAGATCAAAAGGCTTGGAGCATTCATGGTGGAAAATGAGAGGGTCACTAGATCCATTGAACCAGCATTCATGGCAGTCTTCTGAGATAGGACAACATGCCTCGAGTATAAGCACGTGGATTCCATGGTGGATTTAATGTTGACTGACAGTTTTGTTCTGGGTGCCATGGCTACCCATGTCTGTCCTACTTGATTTGACCTGATCGAGTCTGCATCATGATTTCTCATGGATTTACCTGCACAAAGCATTTAACAAAATCCACTGAAGCTAGTGAGGCTAGTGACATCGCCTGGAAGCTATGTTGATGGGTCATTTTTTTTTATGGCATGTAATAAAATCTGGCCAGTTGCTTGTTGCTTCTCCTGTTCCTATAGAGGAGAATTTCAGGGCCAGATGTAAGGGTTTGGTCCCTTGGGTTTAGTTCCTTTGGTTCAGTTCCATTTTTTGAGTTTGTGGATCAGTCTAGGATAGGCTAGCATTTAGTCTTGAGTTAATGTGGAGTCTGTAAGCTGTAATTTCAAATTTGTCTATAAATACAATCAGTTTGAGCAATGAAAACATGAAGATGCTTGTCTCTCATGCATGTTATCAAACTATCTCCTTATTTGTATGATTTTAGTCATCTGAATGAATGCATAAGGTGTCTTTTTCCATCTTCTCATACTTCATGAGACTGCATTATTTTTTGATAGGTCTACTTCAAGGAAGCAGTTAAATCCTTTGAACAAATAACAGTGATTACTTGTTTGCAAGTAGGATTCGGTAAGAAGAGTCTGGTTGCTACAGGAGCTGGATTGTCAGTGTAAGGCACTAATAGTTGATGTAAGGCATCAAAAAAACAAGATCCACTGGTTGAGGTCTATTTGCAGGTGATTTCCCCTTTTGTGTTTGACTCCGTGGCCCAAAATTAGGCATTGGTTTGTCCTACAGCCTGTTCCCCTTAGAAATAGTTTATAAATCATTGAATATCCTTATTTAGTTTGTCTTGCCCTACCTCCTTGTTGCTTCAAGGTTGAGCTACTGAGAATCTAGCCCTATTTGAGGTCCTCAACACTTGGCATTAGGAGCTATCTGCTATAAAAAGCAATGTCTAGTCTTCTTTGAGGCATTGTGTGGGTATACGCACCCTGGTTCTACAGAGCCTAAAGTGTAGAAGATCTTTTGATCTCGTCAATTGGTTCAAGTCCTCCGAGCTTCCCTTGACTGGAGTTGGCTAGTCCATAGGTAGAATAGGAGACCAACCTGGTTTGCAAGAAAAATAGCCAACACTAACTACACCACCATTCATCATGAAAATATATTCACTAGTGGATCTTCTACTGTCTATGTCCCCTGCCCAATCAGAATCCACATAGCCCTGAATGTTGAGAGTCCTCTGTGATTCGGCCAAATTTCCATGGTAACACAAAGAATATTCTATAGTTCCTTTTAGATATCTAAACACCTTTTTCACAGCATCCCAAGGTGTCCTTCCAAGATTTTCCATATAATGACTAAGTAATCCCACTGCTTGGGCAATGTATGGCCTTGTACAAACCATTGCATACATTAAACTACCAACTACACTAGCATAAGGCACTCTGGTCATGTCCTCTATCTCAATAGGAGATTTTGGATAGTCTTCAATAGATAGCTTTGTTCCCTGCAAAACTAGAACAACTAGATGCTTGTAGTCATTCATACAAAATCTCTCCAGAATAGTATTAATATACTTACTCTGACTGAGCCAAAGTTTTCTACTTTTCCTATCCCTAGTTATTTCTATTCCCAGAATATACCTAGCTACACCATGATCTTTCATTTCAAACTTTGCAGACAATTGAGATTTTAGATCAGAAATCATTAACTCACTATTGCCCATGAACAACATATCATCAACATAGAGAGCAATAACAAGGACATGATCATTCTCAGCTTTGTAGTACACACAATGATCAGATTTCAATCATACAAATCCCAATGACAAAACAAACATGTCAAACTTCTGGTACCACATTCTAGGAGATTGTTTTAATCCATACAGAGATTTTTTCAACTTGTAAACTAGTTTTTCTTTACCTTTTTCCACAAAGTGCTCAGGTTGGGACATATAGATTTCTTCTTTAAGGTCACCATGAAGAAATTTTGTCTTCACATCCATCTGTTCAATCTCTAAGTCATACATTGTTGCAAGTGACAAAAGAAATTTGATAGACGTCAGCTTAGCTATAGGAGAAAATATTTCTCCATAATCAATTCCCTCTACCTGGAAATATCCCTTCGCAACCAACCTTGCCTTATAATTTTCCACACTGACATCTAGACCTATTTTATTTTTAAATACCCATTTGCAACCAACAACTTTCCTAACTTCAGGCTAGGGCACCAAACTCCAAGTATCATTCTTCTCTAATGATGCCATTTCTTCATTCATGGCTTCCAACCAATATTTTGAATCAGACATTGTAAATGCCTCTTTCATAGTCCTAGGCTCATCATTGCTAGAAATTAAAGTATAGGCACACGTAGAATCTATTAAAGAAAACGTATATCTATCAGGTTGCTTTCTTTCATGTGTTGACCTCCTCACAGGCTAAGGATGACATTGATCTTCTTCAGAACTTTCAGAACTACTTGAGCTCTCCTCAGTTTTAGGTACATTTTGAAATTTCAATTCCTCTTTATCTGGTGTTGGAGGAATTTCAACTACATCCTTTTTATCTTCTGATTTTGTCTCTAACTGTAGATCCAAAGTAGAAGGCTTCATCTCACAAAACATAACACTTCTGATGTATAGAACCTTCTCTATATCAAAATTCCAAAGCTTGTATCATTTTATGTCGGCACTATAACCAATAAAAATACATTTAATAGCATTGTTTTCCAATTTAGATCTTTTTTCATTTGGCACATATGCATATGCCTTACAACCAAAGACATGAATGTGTCTCAGAGAGGGCTTCTTTCCAGACCATGCTTCCAAAGGTGTTTTCTCAACAAGAGAGGAATTAGAACAGTTTATTAAGTAACATGTCGTTGCAACTGCCTCAACCTACAACTTCTCCAAGCTAGCACTACTCAGCATACTTCGTGCTCTTTCCATCATTGTCCTATTGAACCTTTCTGCAACTCCATTTTGTTGCAGAGTGTAAGGTGTAGTTTTATGTCTTTTAATCCCATGATCTTTATAATGCCTCTTGAACTCATCAAAACAAAACTCACCGCCATTTTCAGTCCTTAAACATTTTATTTTTCTTCCAGTCTAATTTTCCATAAGGTTTTTAAATTCCTTAAAATGACTGAACACTTCTGCTTTACTTTTCAAAAAATAAACAAATGTTCCTCTTGAATAATCATCAATGAACGATACATAATATCTTGATTTAGACAAAGAAGGAACATTTACTAGACCAAAAACATCATAATGTATGTAATCAAGTAAATCAGAAGATTTGTGAGGACTGGAGTAAAATGAAACATGGTGTTGTTTACCATATATACAATGTTCACAAAATTCAAATTCAAGATTACAATCATCAAGCCCTTCAACCAGGTTTTTATTCTTCAAGTTTTTTAAACCTTTTTCACCAATGTGGCCTAGCCTATGATGCCAGAGCTTAGTCTTTTCTACTGAAAGTTTAACTTCCATAGAGTTTGCACAATCAGGAACTTTTTCCTCTTTTTCTCCATGAGTAGCTTTCTGTGACTTTACAGAGACACTATTGCATTGCACAACATGTGCATCTAGCTTATACAAGGTACCAATAAGGACACCCCTAGCTAGCACCATTGAGCCTCTAGTCATCTTGTAACCATTTCCAGAGAACGTGACTTGCACTCCAATATCATTTAGCTTACTAACAGAAAGTAGATTTCAAGCCAGGCCTGGTATATGCATTACATCATTGATTCCCTACACTCTTCCATCAGGGAAATGAATTCTGACTCTTCCATGGCCAACTATTTCCAGAGATGAATAGCTTGCAAAATACACCCTTCCACCATCGTATTTTTCATACTTCGTGAAACAGTCTCTATGAGATGTCATGTGGAAAGATGCTCTAGAATCAATCAGCCAGACATCATCTAATGCCTATGTAGCCAAGACTACAATGAAAGCATTTGGATCACTCTAAGAAGAATAATTGTTGGAAGAATACTTCTTCTTCTTCTTTTTGTCCTCTTTACAATCCTTTCGGACATGACCAAGTTTCCCACAATTCCAACACTTTACCTTGGACTTCTTACTAGGAGACTTTGATCTCCCTTCTAATTTTTATTTGGACTTCTTGTCCTTCTTCTTTCCTTTTTCTTTTGATCTACCTCTAACAACAAGAGCCTCCTTCACCATCTTAGAAGATAAGAAAGAAGCAACAACATCTTCCATCTTAAAAGTGGATGTCGTACTCCCAATGGCCATCACCAAGTGATCCCTAGAATCTGGCAAAGAACATAATAACAACATACATCAATATTCTTCATCAATCTTCACACCCATAGATGCCAACTATGTAATCAACATGTTGAATGCATTCAAGTGATCAGCAACAGATGCTCCTTCCTACATTTTCAAAGAGTACAGCTTCTTCCTCAAGAACAACTTATTCTCTTCAACCAACAGATCTTCCATTTTTATTTTCTACAACTCAAAATTACTGCCATTGAATTTCTCAATTTCAATCTTTCCTGACGTTCTTTCCATCTTAATATGTAATTCAAATCACCAGACTTCTACATACTCCCACTAAATAGAATTGACTAAAAAACCCAATGTACCCACAAGGATAACACAACTAGCCAGGCTCTGATAGCACTTGTAAGGAAAGATTAGGTGTGAAACAAACTCTCACAATGTCAAAACCTTAGGGAAGAATGTAGAGGTGACTTTAAATTTTACAATTACAGTTCAATTAAGATACAATTGAAAGGATTAACATAATAGAGAAATGAACATACACAATTTGAACACCAGATTTATGTGGGAAAACCCTTACGGGAGAAAAACCCACCACACCAAGAAAAGCCTCTTTGTATTATAGTAAAGACAATTACATACAGAGTTCAGACTTAACTTTCTAATGTCAATTTATAGCAGCATAATTTCCTTGATCAACCTTGTACAAAACATCCAAGTTACAAAGCTCTCTGAATTGAATTCATACACATTGATCACACATCGAACTGTTCACCCGAACTGATCATCATCTTTGATTATAGAGTATATCCTTGTCATTCATGGTCTATTGATCTTCCTCACAGGAATAGCTGCAATAGTCCAACTACTAGCAGTTTACATTCCACTTCTCTGATTGGTCAAAAAAAACCATGTAGGATAGTCATTCAGTCAAGGCGTTCTAACTGTGTTGCATGTCAGTGAGACACTAGGCCATGTCTCCTCGATGCCACAATGCCCGACCACAAAACCATCAGCATGACCACTGCTATGGGTGAGACATCATACCGATCCCAAATCCAGCTTGTGTAGACCTATCGACAAGAGTTTTGCTATCACCAAGAGTCTCATAGAACTTTATGTCATACCGATGTTCATCATGCAAAGCTATCGGCGAGACAAGCCATATCGCTAAGACTTCATACCAATGATCAACACATGTAGCTCTATCGATAGGACCATCGCTATCACTGAGAGGTCATACTAATGTTCATATGCATCGGTGAGAGGAATGCTATTGCCAAGAGGTCATATCGAAAGCACTAGCCTATCGGCGAGACCACATCCATCAGCAAGAGTTCTTACTGAATGCAAACCCGCCAGCCAAGAGTCTTCCCGATGACCACCAGGAGCCAACCTATCACCGATACAAGAGCTATTAGAATGATTCACTCTAAAGTTCATATTGTCTCCCTAATGACATCCATTGCCAATGTGTAAAACCTCAGTGAGACATACTCTATTGGAATGAGTCACCCCGAAGCTTCATAATGATCGACATGTCTTGTCAATGACTCCTGTTGGAAAGAAAAAACCAAAGTCTCGGTGACCCGAGCACTTAGAATGTTTAGAACACAGCTGCTAGTTGGTAAGACTTCCAAAGGGTCTCACTGACTTTTCTCTTTCAGGAGTTTACATTCTAGTAAGATTGAGGCACATTTTCCAATAATGTGAACCATATTTACGATCACGTTGTTGCATCCCTAGCTAAATGGGTCATTGTTGTTAGCATCAAGGGAGCCAAAGATGATTGTGGAGTCACCAACATGTGGTGGAAATTTTACCACTATAGGATCATCCCAACCACCTAGGGCATCCACCTCCATTCCAAAATCCATTCCCAATGGATACAATGTCTTTGACTAATTGAAAAGACCCCCCACTCAAATATCCATCATGTAGTTACTAAAATCTCATTTCATGTAGAAAGATCCTAGAGGAAGGACTGGCTTCATCCATCATCTCCACAGATCTTGAAATTGACTAGTTCCAAGCTATGGACAAACACTTCACTACCCCACATCTCCTAACATTTTCTGATCAGGACTTCCCCACCCAACCATCTCATAACTGTACACTTGATCTTGAAGTCTTGGTCCATAAAAACAAATTCAAAAGGGTCTTGGTGGATGGGGGTGCAAGTCTAAGTATCTGTTCGCTCAAGCTAATAAAGAATTTAGGATTCTCTGAGGATGCCATTGAAAAGGGTAAAGGTATAACAATTAGAGCATATGATGATCAGGAAAGAGTGTCTCAAGGAACTATTCAACTCCCTATTCAAGTAGGGCCGACCATCATGGAAACCACATGCCAGGTCCTTGACCTTGATTTTCCTTTTAATTTTCTCCTAGGGCATCCATGGATCCAAGGGATGCAAGTAGTTTCATCTACCTTCCATTAGTGTGTCAAATTCTCATATTAAAACCAAGAGGTCATGGTCCATGGTGATCCTGAGCCCCTTTATTACTACAAGAACCTAGAAGAAAAGTACTAAAAATCCCCTAGGTACCAAAGAATGATGAAGTCCCTTCAAACCCATATGTAGACCTAGCTACTTTGGCCTCCACTTCTGAGACAAAGACACCTTCCATTCTTGTTATCTCTAAAATCAAAGTCATTGTCCAAGACAATGGGTGTGGGGATTACAAAATGAAGAAAAGTGCTTCCATAATACAAGAGTCGCCTCAATATCCTAGGTCTAATGGGCAGACCCAACCGATTGAAATATCATCCCAAACCTTCAGAGCGGACCCCTCCATATTTTGATGTTGGGGAGACCTAAGCTGAGAAGTGGTAGATGAAAAGGAGATATCAAGTCTACTATACTAAGGTGAAAGGCATGTGCCTGATCTTCCCATGGATGATAGCAGCAAAGGACTACAAATGATGCTTGGTATGGGCTATAATAGAAACAAGAAAATTGGACAAAATGACAATGGTCTTCTATTACCACTCATTCTTGATAAGCATATGAGAAATATTTGCCTCAGATGTACCCCTCCAAAGGTAACTATACTTGGAAAATTTCCCCTCAGCTATCAACAACCACTCTTCAGTTACCCGTATACACAAGTCGAGTCATAGATAACTTTACCTTCAACATAACTAATGTGTGCAATAATGATCAGGAGGATCCCATAACCAACCTATCCATGCTATTTGAAGATTCCTCCCTTCTCATGATTAGTACATTGTCTTTTGATTTAAACAACCAAACCCATGAGTTAAACTTAGTATATCCCCAACTCATCGATTATGACCAATGAGGACCACCAATTTTGGACACATTCAAAAATGATGAGGTGCTCTTGGAATTCATAGGATTGTGGGATACAATACCATAAAAAGATCACAAAGATAGATTTGACATTGAATTAGACACACATGCCTATTACAGGGAAATGATTGAATCCTTAAGTCGCAAAAGTGAAAATTTGGGAATAATCTCTAGGTCTTTCAGTGAAAACCACACTATGGCACTTTTAGACCCAAAAATAGTAAAAATAAAGGATGCATCCAATGGAGGAAACCTCTCTGAGGAACTGGAGTGCTATTAATCAAGAGAAGACAATAGTTTTAGTAGAAAAGTGCAATCCGATCAATCTAGGATCAAAAGAAATGCCACACATAACCTTCTATGTAGAATTTATTTTGACAGAAGAATAAGAAATCTTGGTTGATTTACTAAGGGAAAGAAAGGTCAACTTCATAGACCTATGCCGACATGCTTGGGCTTGATCCAGAAGTTGTGGTTCACCACCTAGCTGTATATCCAAAGGCAAAGCTAGTGAGACAAAAGCTAAGAAAGATGCATCCCCAGATAGCATTTTTGGTCAAAATGGAATTACAGAAGCTCCTAGATGTAGGGTTTAAATGATTGATTGATTAGCTAGAGTGGGTCTCAAATCTTGAACTTGTTTCAAAACCCACTGGGGGAACCCACATCTATATTGGCTTCAAAAATTTGAACAAAGCATGTCCCAAAGATGACTTTCCTCTCCCAAAAATTGATATGATTATGGATATGACAACAGGACATGAAATGTTATCACTAATGGATGCATTCTCAAGATACAATCAAATCATGATAGCTAAGGAAGACCAACACAAGACAACTTTCACTTGTCCATGGGGGACATACTATTGGAATGTGATGCCATTTGGGTTGAAGAATGCATGATCCACCTATCAAAGGGACATGACACTAATATTTCATGATATCATTCACAAAACTATGCAAGATTATGTGGATGACATATTGGCCAAGTCAAGGAAATGTTGAGATCACATATCATCTCTAAGCTCCATCTTTGATAGGCTAGAAGAATACAAGGTCAAAATAAATCTAAAAAAGTGTTTCTTTGGGGTACAATCAGGAAAATTACTAGGGTACATCATTTCTATGAGAGGAATTGAGATAGACCCTACCAAGGTCAAGGTAATTCTCAAAATGGAGGCACCGAAAACATTGAAGCATCTTAGGGGTTTGCAAGGGAGACTCCAATCCATCTATCGATTCATAGCACAAATATTAGACAAATCTATCCCATATTATCATCTACTCCACAAGGGGTAGCATACAAGTGGGATGAGAAATGTGACTGGGGCTTTCAACAAAATCAAGGAGTACTTACTCCAATGGCCAGTACTCATGCCACAATTCTAGGAAAACCCTTGATCCTATATATATCAACAACAACAACAGCTCTTGGTGCTCTCTTGGCACAACATGATGAAAATGAGAAAGAAAGAGGTATTTAATACATTAGTAGGAACATAGTGGGACATGAGCTGAATTACACATCCATTGAGAAATCTTGCTTAGCATTCATGTTCGCAGCACAAAAGTTTAGACATTATATGCTAGCAAATTAGATAAAACTCATTGTAAAGATAGATCCTCTCAAGTACCTACTGTCCAAAGAAACACTCATAGGGAAAATGGCTAGATGGGTTATGATATTGACAAAACATGACATCGAGTATGTGGAGAAAAAGGCCATTAAAGGACAAGCAATTGTAGATCATCTAGTAGAAGCACCAATATATTGAGAGAATCCACTTGTATTAGAGTTCCCTGATGATTCCATCTTTAACCTAAGTGTGGCAGATCATTGGAAAATGTATTTTTATGGATCCTACACACAACACGGGTTAGGATCAAGAGTATTCTTCATTACACCACAAGGGGATTGTATACCCAAATCATATAAGTTGTCATTTACTTGCACAAATAACATTGTAGAATATGAGGCTCTTGTCATACAGCTCAGGATTACAATATAGTCAAAGATCATGGCACTCAAATTCTATGGAGATTCATATTTTATCATCAACTAGGTCAATGATGAATACCAAACCAAGGACGAAAAGGTGATGTCATGCAAGAAACTGGTGGAAAGCCTCAAAGATTCCTTCATTGATATCACATTTGAGCAACTACCAAGAGAAAATAATAAAGCAATGGATGCTATGGAAAAAAATGGATCATTATTGGATATCCCACCCAATGTTCCAAAGAAAGAATTCCTCATAGAGAAACTTCTTGTGCCAACATTTGAGGTACCAGAATTCCTCATTATTGGATATCCCACCCAACGTTCCAAAGAAAGAATTCCTCATAGAGAAACTTCTTGTGCCAACATTTGAGGTACCAGAGTTTGAATTTGTGTGTGAAATTGTTGGTCCTAGTGACCTCTGGTATCATGATATATACACCTACTTGAGGATAGAATTCCTCCCCACAGATATAACCCCGAACCTTAAAAGAACATTCATCAAGAAGACATCCCATTTTATCATCTTAGGAGATACCCTATACCGTAGGAGCATTGAAGGAACCCTTTTGCGATGTCTAAACACTATGGAAGCTTTGACTGCTTTAATCAAGGTACATAACGGTATTTGTAGTTCACATTCGAGTGGTATGACCTTGGCTAAGAAACTAGTAAGGACTAGGTACTATTGGCCTATAATGGAAAGAGAATCTCATGACTATGTCTGAAGGTGTTTGCAATGTCGACAACATGGGGATCTCATCCATGCACCAGCTTAGGAGCTTCACTCAATCATTACACCTTGGCCCTTTTCACAGTGGGGGCTTGATATCATTGGTAAAATCACCTTGACCTCATCCAGTGGACATAAGTTCATTATCACCACCATAGACTACTTCATGAAGCGGGTGGAATCCATTCCCATGACCCATATCATAGGAAAGTAGATATCCAAATTCATCCTGAACTACCTAATTTTCTAGCATGGTGTCCCTTAGGCCATTATCTCAAATAATGGGAAACCTTTCAAAAACTAGGATGTTCAAGATCTATGCCAAAATTTCAAAATCAAAGATCACTTTTCCACTCCATACTACCCTTAAGGAAATGGCCAAGTTGAGGCTACCAATAAGACCATATTGAAAATCCTAAAGAAAATAGTCAATGACGCTGGTTGTGACTGGCACCTGTACGCCTTATCGGCCTACCAAACAAGTATCCACACACCAAAAAGTGCCACCCCATTTTCCCTGATCTACGGATCAGAAGCCATCCTACCCACTGAGATAGAGCTCCCATCCCTAAGAATATCATTGTAGAATCTCATTACAAATAAAGAATATTGAGTATCACAATTGAATGAGCTAGAACTATTGGATGAGTGGTACATGGATTCCTTAAACCATTTGTAAGTCTACCAAAACTATCTCAAATGAAGCTACAACAAGAAGATCAGGACTCAGACCTTTCAACTCAAAGATCTTGTGTTGAAGGAGAAACAGAAGAATGTACCAAATTTGTACCCAATTGGTTGGGACCCTTCATCATCACAACAAGCTACAAGTTAGGGGCATATGAGCTATAAACACTTGAAGGGGAACCTTTGTAGGAGCCTATGAATAGGTCCCATCTCTAAAATTTTTATTCCTAAACTTGTCCCTCCTCCTCCTTGTCCCCGTCCCCACCCTACTATCTAGCCTCTAGGCCTTTATCATGGAAGAACTATCCCTGGAATTGTCAAGCGGACTAGAGGCTTGAACTAGTCAACATAAGCATGTGTGGTTGCTGAATCTTCCTACCCCTAATCATAAGCCGAAGGCCTCCCTAATAGCTATCTGAAGGAGTCAAGTGCATCCTTTATGGGGATCATCGGACCCCATGTCATCTCCCTGGTGGATTGAGCAAAAACGGCCACATGCTGATCATCTAGCCTATCATGGGTGTCCTCAAACTGTCTGGCTACTTAATTGGGCAAGTAGCACTCAATCATAGTATGATCTCTCCCCTACATCAATATGTCTTGTGTTGAATTGAAAAGTTGTTATACATCATCATACCATGTGAGCATCCCTAGCCAAGGCCTCCAAGTGAATGTGGTCATCTCATCGATAACCATTTTCTAGTGATCAATGCTAGGCTGTCCTATGTGGTTGAATGTAAAGCCACCCCTGTATCACCAAACTATTGGGTCTTCAAGCTCGACTTCAACCATTTTGACCCTCGGTTGAAGCACAACTATGTGCTCCCATGCCCAGATGTGAAGGAGTGTGACCCTTGTGCCAATGGCTCTGTTGTCGATATAGGTGAACTCATGCAAATCATGATAAAGTGAGGCCAACATCACTGACCCCCAAGCAAAACAACACCTCCTAAAAATAATCTGCTCCCAAGCTAAGCCCCATCTTAGACTGAAATACTTGCCTCACTAATCTAGAGCTACAAGTCTTGAAATAATGGTTTCCACAATCAGTCGATATGTCGACACCTGACCTCTGTAGTGATTAATCTTAATCTAACCCTCAACAAAGAAAATCTCATCCATCCCCATGATCTCATAGCATGCATCTGTGCTAGTGTCCATGTCATATATCACCCTCTCACCATGGATGGACAATCGTAAAATCCACCAGACACCCTGCAGTGTGACATTCACCTCTCTGGTGGGAAGATGAAAGGATGACATCTCACTGTGCCAACGTTTGACTAGTACAGTCATCATGGATAAGTGGTTCTTGATGGTAGGCACATAAAAAATGTATCATAGATGAATCACTCTAAGGTGCTCCTGTAGCAACTTGTGTAATCTGATCAATCTACTAAGCACTAAGGATTGATACTCACGTGAATGAACTCACTCTCGATCCTCTTGCACTAGTAAAGCCACAATGTCAGGTTTCATAAAAAATTTAGATATCGTTTGAATTTTTCACAATCAAAATAGCAAACACATCATTGTTTGTGAACTCCAAGCTGTGTCACTGGAACCCAAAAATTGTAAACTCAGTCACAGTGTTGTTGTTTGACCGTGGGATTATTTGACCTAAAAACCCTAAACACCGAATTGGATCATGGTGGCACTATTTGCATATGCGTCGGCCTTTGGAGTTTGAACCCCAAATCCTAAACTGTGACATGGTGTCAAAGGTTGCAATAGCAGCACAATTTGAGGTCTAGCATTGGTGGACAAGATTGACTTCCAAATCCTAATAAATGTGCATAAATTTTGAAATAAAAAGTTGAGTTAGGGTCACATACTGGTGGTCCTATGCTTGGAAGTATCTGGTAGACTCAAACTCACTCATAAATGTGTCATGGAAGCACTTTTTGCACCATCTAGTTGTTAGAAACCAAGACCTGAAATGCAAACTAGAAAATCTTCCACAAAAGAGAAAAAAAAAAGAGCAGAGATATTGCAAAAGGATGTGCAACATAATATTATTCAGGAATTCATAATTACATGAAATGATTTTCTTTATAAAATCAAACTATGCATAACCCTAATCTTATCTTGAGCAACATGATAGCTCAACAAGATAAGGATGAGAATAATAAACCTAGGAATTAAATATTACCTAAGTAAAGTTATGCAAGTGTAATTAAATATTAATTACACTAAACACCCCCCCATAAGTGCAACTTAGGGAGACCAAAAACATGCACCTAAAACTAAGATGAATGTAAGAAAGCATGAATGAATGGGTCCTGACAACAAAGCCTGATTAGGTACCCTTGTACAAATGAAATAATGAGGTAGAGAAGGAAACCCCAATAGGAAAAAATCCCGCTACAAATGAGATGATTGTTGCAAAGAAGCATTGGAAGAACACTGTCGAGTAACATTGGAACCGCAATCCGATAAGAAAGGAAAGATACTTTTGTCTAAAATAAACCAAAAGACGAAATCATAATAATGCAACAGCAAACCCGATGCTATGAAACACTAGAAAACTCACAAACTGGAACAACCCTGGAATCTATGAAGCAATAGTAGATGAAATGATGATAGAATCTAGAAACTATGTATCTCGATGTTGATGCCAAATTGTGACTAAAAATGTTCCATGGGAACAAGTACCATAAAGACTCTAGAACATTAACCATAAAAACATGGCCCTCAAGCTAAGAGGGATTTGAACGAGTGTGGATCAATAACCATAAACTCTCAATCTGAAGTGTGAAGCAATGAATTTGATATGTGTCACACTATAGCAAGATGTGGCCAAAAGAAACTAAGAAACTAGATAACCCATGCAAGTTTCCATCAAAACAAGATGAAGATGGAGATCAAAATGTATGCACACTCTAATCAGATTATTATGCAAGAAACCCCCCTGATGAAACTTTATCTTAGTTCATTTATTACAATAACCCAAAAGAAGAGAATGAAAACATGCATAAATAGAAAATAAAAATAGACCTCATATTTGTGTAGAGGACTGAACCAGCTTTCCAATGCCGCGAGAATGACAAAAAAAGGATCACCAAGTCAAAAGATATGCCCTCCGAAGAAAAAAAACTTCATCTAACTTCAAGGACCTACAAAATAAATTTGGAGAAAAATATGGTAAAAAAACCTACACCACTGGATAGGCATCAAAATCAGCTTTCCAATGGTATCTCGTTTGTGAAAAATGGACATCATACGCAAAAAAATACACCCGATTTAGTGAAAGTTGCTCCAAAATGGCCAATCTAGCCTATAGGCTGCCCTAGGGGCTAAAAAAATAAGCCCCTATCCTATGCATGACTAGGGGTTGGCAGGCAGATGTTGGGGGCTGAGCCCCTAGTCCTCCATAGGACCACAGGTTTGATCTGTGGGGTTGACTAAGGCTGAACGCCTAGCTCCTAGTCCTCCAAAGGACCGGCACGGGGGATGGGGCTAGCCGAGGGCTGTGGAGATGGGTGGTGGTGGTGGACCAATGGCCTCCCAATGGCCATTGGGTGGCAAAAATCTTTTGAACTACAGGCGCCTGCATAGTCCTTGAAAAAACATGTTTTTAATTTTTTTTACGATATTTGTACCTCGGGGAGCATGTTGGGGAGGCCGTACGGCCCCCAGGCAATTTTTTTTTTCCTTTCAAACTAACTTCACCAAAATCGATGAAAAAAAGGCTATCTTAGGTTTTTTGGCCACTGCAAATGCGATGGTGACCTCTGTTTGTGCCCAAAATGCTCCAAAAATTCAGCTATCTCTAGAGCTTGCAAAAAATCACCAAGCTTCAAACCCTCATGAATTTGGCAAACAATGACCAAAATCTGCAAAATAAAAGGAAATCCTAATTTTTTCCAGTGCTTTGAATCCAATGGTGAAGCCTGGTCTACTCCAAGATGCTACATGAATAAACTCAAGGCATGATACCCTCGAGGAATCCCGAATGAACTCTACAATGATTTTCTCAAAATCTGAGAAGGGGCTACAAATCAAGGCTCTGATAGCATGTTAGAAACCAAGATCTAAAATGAAAACAAGAAAAGTCTTCCATAGAAGAGAAAAAATAGAAAAAGAAGAGATATTACAAAAGGATGTGCAACATAATATTATTCAGGAGTTCATAATTACATGAGATGATTTGCTTTATAAAAGCAAAGTATGCATAACCCTAATCTTATCTTGAGCAACAAGATAGCTCAACAAGATAAGGATGAGAATAATAAACCTAGGAATTAAATATTACCTAAGTAAAGTTATGCGAGTGTAATTAAATATTAATTACACTAACACTCACATGAAGGTCAGAGCTCAAAAAAATGGAAATTCTAAAGGCTAAGTGTGCAAATGAGTTGAAGGTGACCACTTGAGAGTTATTTAAGCATGAAAATTAGGGTTTTTTGACCCTATTTAGCCATGAAACTAGGGTTTTGCAACCCTGACCCTGTTTTTACCCAACCGAAGCTCGTTTTCAATCTTTTTTTTGCATTTTGGCACATTTTTGGCATCCTAGAGCCTTTTTGGACCTATCGGGCAACTTGTCCTATTTTTTCATGAGATCACCCTCAAATCAAACTTTTTGCTCAATCTCTCAAGGGGGCAGTGTACTAGCGTAATTCTTCTCTTGCAGCAAGAGTGGGGCATTTGAAAAAATTAGAAAAATTTTAAATTTTGTTCTCGACAGGTTTATTCTTTGAACCAGCACATGTACATTGCTTCAAAGAGGGGAAAAATGTAAACACGTAAAATATACTAATTGATCTCATGTACCTGATCCTGATTTACTAACACCAGTTCATCCTAAATCATCTCCTTTGCTAACTAATTAATTGAATAATCTTTATTTGATTAAATTTATCACAGTTCATCTTTTAATTAAAAAAATCAATTTATTTTATTAAATCACTATCTTCTATTAATTAAATAAATCATTTTTTTTAATTAACCCTAATTTCCTCTTTTAATTAAATAAATTATCATTATTTGACTAAATCTCCATATTCTCCTCTTTAATTAAATAAATCAATTTTATTTAATTAACTACTAAAGTTCTTCATTTAATTGAATAGATCAAATTTATTTAATTAAATCACTAATATTCATATTCCTCTCATTTTGATTTAAATAAATCTAAAAATCTAAGTCAAAGTGTCAAATCAGTTAATCTCCACCTAAGTTAATCAAATCTTAATTAATCATAATACTAATACATCAAATGCTCTAGATTTTCCAACTTGCCAATGTAAATCAATTTAATTGATTTATAAATTCCTCCTTTTCATTCAAATATGGCATCAAGTTGGAATATTCTTCAAATTCGAAATCTCCCTCCTAAAAGGACTTGTCCATCCAACAAGGCATTAAAGGCCTCTTACATGTCCTTTTTCTTGACCAAGTGGCATTTAACTCTTCTTTCATCTACCTCTAGCATGTCAATTCTTCAAATTTGAAATCCACCTAATAGCATTTATTTACACATTCATCAAAATGTGCTCCACTCCTCTCCACTAGCATGTTGACAAGTGGATTTTTCTATTAGCTCATGTTTAGTCCCACATTCATTCTTTTTGCTCACTCTTCCATCTTTCTCTTCTATAAATAGAAGGCTCTTTTACTAATTTTGGATCCACAAGTTCATCCATTATCATCCAAGTTTCATAGTTTTCATCAATTTCATAGCTAGGTTATGGTGAATTTTATCAAGGAGCACCATTGATCATCATCAAGCTTGCAAGGAATTGGGAAAGGGCTATTTTCCACATCAAAATAACACCAATTCCCCCATGGGATTGAGGGTTTGAGTGTTTTGAGCAAGATTAGATAGCTTTCATTTGGTTTATTTGCTTTGTTTCTTGTTCTTCATGGTTCAAATGAATCTTATGGGGAATGATGGCTTTGATTTGCATAATTGACTAATATTGTGTTTATTGTTTATGTTTGTGTTGGTCTAGATCCACCATTCACAGTTTTGGTTTGTGGATTCATACTTTTCAGATCAGCTAGAAATGGATTTTGCATCATGAATACAAATCGAATTATAAAAATCACAAAGGGTAGTACACAAGTACAAAAATGAGGGAAACTTCATCATCGTAAGCTTATCTTGTATCTTACTTTAGGAGTTGTCAATGAACATCCTTTGAAGGTGAGGGTCAGGAACTTTTACATCAATTTGGGAATACAATAATTGGTAGTGTGAAATAAAGTCAATAATATTTTCCTCTTGGTTTTGCTTGCATCTCATCAAATTGGTTAATATCATCTTATGATTCATATGCACTTGGAAATGGTTCCTCAACAAGTTCATTGAATGAATGAATTGAGTTATTTGGTAGCAAGGAAAACCATTCTAAGGAGCTATCCTTCAAAGGTCTAGGGAAAAGTTTAGCCAAGAGCTTATCATCAAGAATAAAGTCACTACATAAGACAGTATTGGTGGAAACATGGTTAGAAGGATATCCTTTTTGCCCATACTTATCAAATCTAGGCACCTCTATACCCTATGGCATCATTGTTCTCAATATCTCCAAGGATAAGGGATTTCATTTGAAATAATATGTAGGTCAACCATTTGGATTTTGGTTTATAGTGGAAAATTGCTATTGAAGAGATGAAACGGTTTGTAAAAGTTGGTTTATGAGGGATCATTGTTTGCATTTTGAGATGGAGGTGAATAAGACAGAGGTTTTTGTGTTCGCGGGACAAGTGAATGGAATTCTTATAGGTCGTAAAGTGGTAGGAGATGTGACTTGTGATGCTACAAAGGTACTAGGGATGCTAGCGGAAATACCCAAGGAAGGAATTACATTATGAGTAGGTTGCATTTTTGTTGTAACTTGAGGGTTGGTATAGGTGGGAATAGAGGCAATTGTTTTGGGAGGAGGAATTTGAATTCCTCCTTGGCTTGTGACATTATTTGGTGGTAAAGCACAACTAGTACTTGAGGTAAGATGTTTTCCAAACATCTAAACTATGTTACGCACAAGGTCAACTCCATCTTCACTTTCAAGCATGCGATGTATGTTATCTATGGTAGGGATAGGAGTGGTTGAAATTATTTTAGTAATTATTTGATTGTTTAGGTTTTCTTGGCCTTGATCGATTTGGATTATGTTTTCCTACTAAATACTAGCAACGATTGTTTCAACATATGTTACACTACTTGAAGGAAAAGAGGTGTTAAGGGTACGGTCCATACCTAGTGAAATAGTGTCAACACTAGGAGTGAAAGAGCTAGATAACCCAAGATCCATGATGATTTTACTATCGTAGGATGACATGAGCCTCAAACTACATCTTGCTATAGTAATAGAAATAGGACACCAAGTAGAAAAGCTCATGCATTAAAGGATACTAAATGCAAGATGGATGCAAATGCAATGCAAATGAAATTAAACTAAATGCAATGAAATGGATATAACAAAACCCCTATAAACTAAAATAGAAAGTTATCAACAATAAACAAGAGATTAGAAATAGAGTTTTGAATTATAGGAAATGTAGTTTAAAATCTACACTGGGACTAAATCACCCAGAGGGGCATATGAGTCCCAATGAGAGTATTTTAACAAATTTCTAAAAAAATTAAGTGATTTTTATGATTTTTGGTTTGGATGATCTCTAGACTAAATGAAAATGCATATTTTAGATGAAATTCAATGATTCAAGATGCAAAAATGCAACCTATATGTAGTTTCACTAATTGAAGAATTAGAAACCTTAGAATGCTAATTGACTAATACAAATCCTAATGCAAAGTTAATGCATGAAAGATCTATGACTATGATGCACTACAAATAAGAAATGATATGTTCTAAATTATGTAGGTTAAGCAAAATGAAACTTTGGAAATATGTTGCTACACCTTTTAGGAGATGAAGTACAATGAGGGGTTCCCATTTCACATGCATGTTTCACTCATGAAAACCCTATCGATCTCAATCCAATGTCGAAAATGGAAAGATATCTAGAAATAAGGTGTCCTAGGGTCTAATTAGAAACTAAAGAGGGGTTAACCACCAAGCTAGGCCTTGGAACGACTAATGAAATGCAAGACCTAATTTTTAAACATAGTGCACTACAAAGCTTCACTAAATGACCTAGAAATGCATGTAAATTGGAACAAAAATTTGAGAGATCATAGATGTGCACTTGGAAACCTGTAAGGGATTGATTAAAGAACTAAAATGCTAAATATTCTGAAATTAATGCCTACTAGGATTCATACACCATTCTAGGTGATTTAGTCCTAGATTAGGGTTTTTGGGTAGGAACAAAAATTTGGCAGAGATATGTCTAGAACACCTGAAATATGCAAAATTCATTGTACTGGGCCTCATACACCAGAAGTGGCATATTAGTCCAATTAGGATTTTCTTGAAACTTAGGACTTGAATCTACTCTCCAATCCCTATTCTTCCTTCTTGACTTGGTTTCTAGATCTGAATGTGAAGTTTCTGCTTTGTAGATGTTCTCTAATGATTTGGAAAATAAGGTAACAACTTTAATTAAGTTTCAAATTTAACAAATTCTTTCCAATATTTCTCCTTAATATGTCTTCAACCTAGATTTGAAAATCATGCACTAAAGAGAGGGAAAAATGTTGGTTTTTCAGTGGAATGGAATTTTCCTTGGTCAAACCCTATTTTGGTAATCAAACCTTGTGATGAAATCAAATGAGATAAAGGAATTATTAATGAACAAAATTTAATGTTGCAACTCACCAAACCCTAGCAATAAAGTGTTGTAAACATGTAGGAAGTGGCCCCAATAGATGTAGATCTTGACTCTTGCTTGAACATGATAGATCTTGAATTGAAAGCTAGCTTGAATTTGAATTAAATTTAATTTTGGGCTACACTGAACTCATACACTAGAAGTGGCATATGAGTCCCATTAGGCCTAACTATGAGACACATTTTTCAAAAATGTCTAGATTCATGTCAAATCAATATCAGGGCCTTGAAACTTAGCAGGGACCCATACACCCAAGGTGGCGTATGAGTCCTAGATCACTAAATATAGGCCACACAACCTAGAAAGACATGAATTATAATTGGATGTTGGTTCATGTTGGGATTATCCCTAGAAAGATGCATTAATTAAGGCTTATAGATGTAAAATAAGGCCAATTAAAGAATAAAGAAGCCCAATTAATGATGAAAACCCTAGATTAGTGTGAAAGTGTGTAACAACACTTTACAACACCTTAAATAAGGTACAATTAAGTTCTTTTATATCACAAGGGCCCAAGACCTAATGTGAATGTGTTAAACACACTACAACACTAAATCAAGGCAACATTATGCTTAATTTAACAAGGAGGGCCTAAAAAAGAAAGGAAAAGTAGAGGGATACTTTTTTCATTTCCACAACCAATATTTCATTGAGAAAAATATACTTATCTATGTGGCTTGCTTCTTTTACTCTACCCCGAATGAAGGAGATCTCGATCAATCACCCAATTTTCCTGATGATGCTTGAGAATGCAACAATGCTTCCATTCATGTGACTTGGAAAAAGAAGTATAGAGATTTTATTTATGGCTTTTCCTCCTTCCAATCATTTAAACACAACTATAGCAAACCACCAACTTCAATCCTCACTAAAAGGATCATTCCAAATAGCCCTTGGCATAGCCAAAAGAAAAGGCCTAGCATGCATCTACAAAAGTCTGCCTCCTAGACTCTTCTGCCACATTTTCTACACAATTCTTCACATATTCTCCTACCAAAAAATTGAAATATATTATAGACACCATACATATGAATTTGTGAGGACATCTATTTCTATGCACAAACAAAAGAAGACATGAATCTTCCATCAACACACATCAGATACCAACACACAAGTAAAAAATTAGATGCAACATCATATATACTTCATCACTCCAATTCCAATCAATCACTCTAGTGCTCTGTTACCAAATGTTAGAAAAAGATGCATAAAACTTGATTGTATTATTAATGAAAAGCAATGCATTTATACAAGAGGTGAGTAAGTAGTGGTTTCTTAGGAAATGGTTTGGTGGTTGCTTAGGAAATAGTTTGGTAAATTGTATACACATTTACCTCTTCCACAACATAATGTAACTATAGCACAATGTAATATGCTATAAGGGAAAATTTGAAGGAGGTGTATGTATGGGTAGGGGTTAGGATATCCTAGGAAGGATGGTTTGGATGGGATGAGGGGGGAAAGGATTCAATAAGGAAACATAGTGTAAGGGTAAATAAGGATGTAATGTGAAAGAATGAAAGTTATGTCCTAGTAGGGATATATGCAATAACCATTCCACATGAAAAAATAGAAAAGGATGCTATAATTGAGTGTAAAATTAAAGAAAGGTTCTCATACGTAATGAAGGAGCATGGATATGAAATGGAAGAAATTAAGGGATGTCTAGATGGGAGGTGTTGGAATTGTTGTTGGACCAAAAGATCAACCTGTCAATGCCCAATACAAGCTTCAGTTAAGAACCACAAGAGGCAGCTAGACCATGCCACAAACCCAAGCACTAGTGCTGCAAGGAAGACCAAGGGTCACACCTTGTAACAATCCCCCGTAGCAAAAGCATGGGGTTTGAACCTATGACTAGCTCTAATACCAATTGTTGGACTTTTTGTTGCACCAAAATATTGACCTGTCAATTCTCAATACAAGATTCAGTTAAGAACTATAGGAGGTGGTTAGACCATGTCACAAATCCGAGGACTAGTGCTGCAAGGAAGACCAAGGGTTACACCTTGCAATAGGAGGAAAGTGTAGATGATGTGGAGTATTCTTAGATGATCAATATGAAAATAGAGGGTGGAGTGGTAGATAATAGAAGAGTGATGGGAATGGAATATGAAGATAGAAAAGAGGGGTGTGTATTATGAAAGAGTGCCAATGAGAAATGGTGGATGAGGAGCTTAAGAAAATGACCCAAGTGAAGGGGGTGGAGTGGGAGATTTTTGTTATGGAGGGGATGAGATGGATGAAGGAGTACTGAAAAAAATGATATGTAGATGAATGATGTGATACATGCTCATAGATAAGTTATTTATGGATACTCATGATGCCTATTTTTAAGGTTTTCATCATGGTAATTTCCCAAGATGGAATAAGAACTAGTTTTCACCATTACACGAATTTATTTCTCTTTACTATTTTTTATTTTTTCTATGATTTTTTTTTTTGAGGGGGGGATTTTTAAGCTTTAGAAGATGATTGAGGGATTAACAATAGAATAACTTGAGATGCATAATGCTCATGGGCTCATCTGTTTTATTTCCTTTAGGAGTTTATAATTTATATGCACCTAATCCAAATTTAGAGATGATAACATAGGAAACCAACCAATTTGAATCAAAATTCCCTTTCTTCTCTCTATCTTGATTAGTATTATTCTAGTTATTATTAAGAACAAGTTCTCCAACCTTGAATTTTTTTTATATATAAATTTATTATATTTATGATACAACTATAATTGGTACACTTTGAGGCATAATTAGGAGCATGAAAATGGTAAACATTAAGTAATGCAAAATCATTGATTCATGTCACCTCATAGTTCTCCTTTGAGATAAGGTTACATAAAGAGACAAGTAAAGTGGGTGACTAACCCTAATTGGCAAAGTATAGAGTGACACTAGTGGAGTGCAAATATTGGTACAATAATCCTAGAGGAAAATATTAAGCAAGAAAATTCAATCACAACTAGAATCAATGATAATTTTCTTGAGGATTCATATGATAGTTTTAATGGATGTATTGACTTGAACACCACCTTCATCATAGTATGGGGTAGACCAATTTTTCTTGATGTGAAATTTCTCCTATGATTTTTGGAGGATTTATCATTGTCTATGATAATGGTGGATAGTATGCCAAAATAAAAAAATGAGATGGATGAGGATGACCTTAGATACCTATATGCCATGATCTCCTAGTGTAATAAGATTAGGATCTCTCAACATGTCCATGTTGAAGTCAATGGGTAGTTTTTAACCACTTTTTGCTAATGTGAGAAAATATTGGTTTGCATTCTTTCCAAGCATCTTGTCCATAATATTTTTCATCTTAGTTTCTCATTAGTAAGTTCCTTAACACTATCGTATTCTTCTATGATCACGTCATTGGGATTTGGAAGTCAATTTTGACTATCAATCAGTTTTAAGTGTCTAAGGAGTACTTCCTCATCACTTGGTGGTTGGTTTTGTGTTGCCTTGAATGAAGGTTCTCTTTGAGGAGTTGTAAGGTCACTTGGTTTATAACCACATGGGTTGGTTTACTCATTAGTGATGTTGGTTTTTGGTGCAATTGAGCTACTCTTGTTGGCTTCCATCTTTTCTCTATGTTGAGATCTCATCGTTGTTATTAAAAATTCCAAGATCTAGTTGAATTTTTGTGATCACTAACTATGGAATGGAATGATGTTTTGCTTTTGGGATTTTTTATTTTAAAAGAATGGTGTTTTGTAAGATAGGATTATCTATTTCCATAGAGGAGATGGTACTACTAGTCTTTCGGTTGCAATATTAGCTTTTCATTCCTCTTTTTCTAGGATAGTAGTTGTGTTTCTCCACTGAGTTGGTGTTTCATTTTTCTAAAACACGAAACTTCTAAAAATACTACTAATTTCTACTTGTGTGAGATTTGGTTGTATAATATGAGCAATAAGGTTTGGTTGTTGAACAAGAGCAGTAGGATGTTAGATGGTTGTATAAAAGAATGATGAATGATGATGATGTAAAAGAAGACCTTTTGGACAAAGGTATTGATGTTTTGCTATGGTTTTTGTGACACTCAAGACCCTAAAGTATGAGTGATGTTTTTTGGATGTTTAGGAGATGATTCTAATTTTGGGACTCAACTTGTATGAAACATGGACCAGTTTTTTACTCCATTTTTTCTAGAGGATGGATATGTGCAAGATCACGATGGGCCAAAAACTGGCAATATGATAGGTATGTGTAGGGTATGTGGCCGATGAATTCTTTTTTACCCAAAATTGATGAGACAAAAAGGGTTTTTAAAGATGATTCTTAGCTTTCCACCAATATAAATTATGGTTTAATTTGAATTTAATAATTTATTATTATTCATTTTCTATTTGAATTACGACTAAAGTCTTAATTGATAGGTTGATTGAAAAACATATATAGCTTTCAAATGGTATCACATTTTTTGAATCCAAAACATGCATCACATTATATGCTTCACATACTATAGGATTAAAAAAAATGAATTTCATGAAGTTTCTACCAAGTTAAGGTGGTCAGACATACGATTTTTTATATTTTTTAAAAGTTGTAATAAAAATTTCATAATTAATTATTTACATGGAAAAAGGTTACAAAAAAATATACATCACATCGAGACATGAATCTTCTACTTATATCTAAAATCATATAAAAAAATATTATCAGTTTATTATGGTTAGGGTGGTCAGACTAACACCTACTTATTTTTTCCTTGAAATTTAAGTACTACTGCATTAAATTTAAGTACTACTGCATTGAAATTTCAAATTTTCACCAAATAGATTTAAAAATAAATAAAAAACTAGCAGTTTTGAATCTACATTCAATTTGCTACAAATTCTATTCTTACATATTTTTGAAATAATATAGATAACTTATTCAAATTTTTACGTCAAGTTGTCTAACTCTAATTTTTTTGAATTTTATCACCACTTAAGGGACTATTTCTTCTATGATGATCCTACACATACCCAGATATGTTTGATGGTATACATGAACTAGCTTTGAGGTGCAAGAAAATGTTAATATCTTAAAAATCAAGAGCAAATGAATAATACAAGTTATGTTTTGGTTTTGAACACTAAAACTAGTTTGATGTGTTTGAGTTTTGCAAATGGATATGGAGTGATGTAGATATGAGGTGTTTTACAAGTCTGAATATTTTGTTCTCAAAATATTAACCAGTTTTTAATTTGTCTATGATTTACACCAAAAAACAAGGCAATAGTAGCAATCTTTAGAACATTAGCAGTTGAAATGTAGGACAACTGCAATCAAACTTAGAGTAATAACAGTCTTTGTTTCAAGTTGTGACTGGTAATAGAGAAAAAAATTGCAATAAATTTGATAGAAGCTATCATGTTTAGGTTAATAGTGATTGAAATTTTTAGACAAATGTAGCAGGTTTTAACAAAAGTGGCCTTTGTAATTTTTCTGATTGGTGAAACAATGAAGGCAATAGTAGTAGATTTTTCAAAAGAAGACATATTTAGGTCAACTATAGCTGAAAAATAGGTCAATAGTGGTAATTTTTAGATCAATAGCGACAATTTTTAGGTCAACTATGGTTCTATTTTTCAAGCGACAAAATTTTTATAGTGACTTTCATAAACCAAAGAGTAATAACAAAAAGTTTTAGTTCAACTACATAAATATTTAGGTCAATAGTGCTAAGATCTTTTCAATAGTGGATTTTATTCAAATTTGTGTAGTTTGTCATTTTAACAGCAATTTCAACAAGTTTTCAATTTTTGAGATGCTCAATTTGATTTTTTTAAGAGAATTTTTTATGAGATTTTGCAAGTGACACAAAGCAACAAGGGTATGTGTACGATCATGATGGGCCAAAAAGTTTCAATATGATGAGTATGTGTAGGGTATGTGGTTAAGGACTTTTTTCTTACCCAAAATTGATGAAACAAAAAGGGTTTTTAAAGGATATTATCAACTTTCAACCTTTGTGCAAGTGTTTTTCTAATCTAAATATGCAAAACTTAACTAGAAATGAAAAATAAAGAAACACAAGACAACCTCAAAGATAAGCCTAAGTAAAGCACAAAAGAAAGATAACAATGGAAGTGATTATACCTTTCGTGTTGATCTCCTTGGTTGGCCCTTGATGTAGCTAGAAATACATGCTCCTTGGATGGAAATGTTGATGAGAAATGGATGCAAGGCGGGATGAGATCTAGACTAAGTATGTCATGATAATCAAAATGGAGGTAAGTATGCAAAATGGCTTAAATGCAAAGAAGTGCTAGGTTATTGCTTGAATGTCACAAGAGCATAAGTTTGATACAAAATGCATAAGGTCCCTTAATGAAGGAAATAGGGGGGTATTTATAGAAGAATTTGAATTCTCTAGAGAATTCAACGGTCGGGATTGAGCCACCATGGCCAAGATGGAGGGCTATGGTGACTTGAGGACTCACAAGCCCTCACATCTTCACACGTGGAAGATGAAGTGTCCAAGGACATGATGAGATGGAAAAAGGTACAAGTGAGGTGGAAGAAGGATAAGTACTTTGAAAGTACCTTGGGAGATGAGAAGATTTCCTCAAAAAGGAACTTCTTGTCCCCAAGTGAGAATGAAAGTGACATTTGAGGAATTTTAGTATTCCTCAAAAATTGCCATGGGGAAGAGGAAAGTAGTTGGAAAAATAAATGGGAATTACATGATTGGAACAATCTTGTGGATAAGACAAGGTTCCCAAAAAGGTAGGATTTTGACACATGTGATTCATGTGACAAATCAAGGTTCTAGAAGACCTTGACACATGTGAGTGATATGACAAGTCAAATGTTCTAGAACTTGCATAGGAATAAGGAGAGTCTTGGAAGGATAAATGTGAATTAAAAATTCACATGGGGAAGAGAAGAATCTTGGATAAATAAATGTGAATTAAAAATTCACATGGAGAAGAGGGTCAATTCCAAATGTGGAAAATGTGAAGGTTGACCAAAAAAGGTATGCTAAATGTAGCAAAAGGGATTAGATTAAGGTTGTGCAAATACATGATTAAGAAAATTAATGAAGGATTAGAAGCAAGTGGGAGATTATGGAGGATGTGACATTAATCCTCATTAAGGTGTGCACATCCTAATCATGGATTAATTAAATTAATCTAGATTAGAAGAGGGTTATGGAGGATGTGACAAGGAGAGAGTAAAAAGAAGAATTTAAAATTGATTTTATTCAAAAAAGTCAAATGACAATCAAATAAATTGATATGTTTATTTAATTTAGAGAGGAAAAGGTGTAGGGTAAAATATTTAATTATTGAATTAAATACCTTAGGAACTTTAGGAAAAAAGGTGAAATTTTAATTAGATAAATTGTTTAATTAATATTGAAGTAGATGAATAAAATAGAGGAGTTTGACCATGTGGAAGTGGTCAAGTTTGGATGTCTACATTTTTCCCCTCTTCGAAATATTGTTAGAATAACAGTGTTTCGAAGAAAGGAAAATGCAAATGTATCTATAGAGGAAGCAACTAGAAAATGATGCCCTAGCATGGGAGGAGTTGCATGAGCTGCCCAAATGGAGAGAAAATGAAAGGAGATGCCCCAATCTTGCAAGAGAATGACCATGATGGAGGAATGGGGAAAATGGTAGGGTATGCCCCCTTGAGAGGGTAGTAGGGGAAGAAAAAGGGGACCTGGGCAATGTCTTGATAGGAAAAAATGGAAGGCATGGTTGGATAGAACTCAAAAAACTAGGTAGGTTTGGATTTTGATTGGAGTCGAACAGACACATGGTTTGCAAATGGCGGCCCCGGGAAGTTAGAGGATTAGTTGAATAAAAAGAATTTTAAATAAAAGGTAAAAAAAATACCCTTCACTTAAAAGAGGTTAAAAAAGGAGGGAAAAGTTATATAAGGTAATTTGAGAAATTACCACTCCTCATTTGCGCACTTGGTAGTTGAGAGAGAGAAAGAGAGAAGAGTAGAGGAAGGAGACAAGGAGACAAGATGTCAGAGGACTATGACTCGGACATCATCCACCGAGGGGACGAGGTGTAGATGTATTTCCATGTGTGTGTGGTTCCACGCCAGGTTAGATTCAAAACCCCCTTTGTGAGTTTAAGCAGTTTGTATGTATTTTTTAATATTTAGGCTTATTTGAAAATTTGGATTTTGCTTTCGGGTTAGTTTAGAAAAATGGGTTGGGGGAAAAATTTGGATTTTGCCAAGTGGGTAGGAAAAACTACCAGTTAGAGGCATGGGAAGGGGGGGCAGTGAATTTTCCCAACCAAAGGGTAAAGGCACCCTGAAAATAAAAAAAATGTCTGAGATAGCTGGCAAAGGGGACAAATGGGAGGGAAGCATGCCCAGATTTGGGAAAATCCAGCAAGAGGAGTGAGGTTGGCTCACTCCAGGAGGGGCGGGTTCACCCCTCACCTAGGGTGGGTTCACCCTAGGAGGGGCGGGTCCACCCTACCCCCGAGCAGGTCTGCCCAAGGGAGGGTGGGTCCACCCCACGCCGAGGTAGGTTTATCCCACACTAGGGTGGGTCCACCCAAGGGAGGGTGGATCCGCCCCACGCTGGGGTGGTCCACCCAAGGGAGGGAGGATCCACCCCTATGTTGGGGCCTATCTACCATTAGTTCGGGTGGGCTCACCGAAGCTAGGAGTGGGGTCACCCCGGGCTTGGGTGGGCTCACACTAGGCTCAAGGAAGATCAGCCCTAGTACCGGGTGGGTCCGCCCACCAAACCAAGGCAGGTTTTCTGCAGGCTAGGGGTGGGTCCTCCCATTGAGCCAAGTGGGTCCTCCCTGAGCTAGGGGTGAGTTCACCCAACACTAAGGGGCAACCCAGGGGGAGGAGGAAGATAGGCTAGAAGAAGAAAAATTAGTAAAATGATTTCCTGAGACCAAAAGAGAAAGAAAAGAAGAAACGGATAAAAAGATAAACAAACTAACATGTGGGATCATTATGTATGCATATTTTTGACTCACTGTAGACACACGAGAGACACTCAGAGGTGTTGGCAGTGACGGTGGTGGCTGTGACCAAGGCAGATCACCATGCTTTGGAGCATCAAGGATTGCTACACTTATTAGGCTACCTGGCGATTAGAGGGCATTAGGCTATACTGATAGTATTGATAAAGCAATGGAGCTTAGAGACATTTACATTCCATCTTCCAATGGGGGAGATGGCGGTGACACTGGAGGATGTGTGGTGCTTTCTTAGGATGCCCATAGTAGGGTGTCTAGTGAGTGTGGTGATATTGATGAGGGAAGAATTGGATAACACCATATGGGTGTTGTTCAGGCAAGATGACCTACCTGTGTAGAGAGGGTATTTGGATGTGGATCGATGTTTGTGATTGAGGGTCCCACCATTAACATTTTATCTTTGTGGACTGATTAGTGGATTACTATTGCTAGACCGGAGTAGGCACTTCTGCAGCTTGAGGTTTATGGAGGTGAGGGAGGGGTAGTTTTCATGGGGTACATGCATACCGACACATCTTTACAGAGACATGCACTATTACAAGGAGGTGCTTAGCATGACACATGTGATGTTGTTGCAAATATGGGCCTGGGAACACATTAGTCTTGCCAGGCTAGGAGTGGTGAGGGTAGGATGGGCGGATGAGACAACACTTGTATCATGGTGGTATGATCAGGATGAGGGTTGGGTTTTGGACTATGAGGGTTAGGGGGATGTAGACAGATGGACTTTGGATGACCTACGGGAGGAGCACATAGTGTGGCATCCATACATTTTTTAGTTATTTACAAGCTAGAGGGAGGATGAGGGGAGACAACGAGACTACTTCATGACCAGATTTTTTATTAGGAGGGAGCCCCACATAGTGTAGGTGCACATGCCAGATAGAATGGCCAGATAGTTTCAAATTGTATAGGATATCCCATAGGGTCTAGACATGTTTCCATGGCTCACCTGAGAGTGGCCATGGGTAGACCCAATTTTGTCGAGGTTTTCTAGAGGGGAATGGGAGACATTACATCTAGTGCCCTACCCGAGGAGGGCCATTGGGGAGGTAGATGTAGGGGTTACATGGTGATATTACAGGTGGTTCCACAATCATTAGTGGGAGAGGATTACACCTAAGGAGCCTATTGTGGGGGCCTTAGGGTTTGCATCAGAGGATGATCAATGATTGGCCGGTCATAGGAGAGAGTGGAGGGGACAACATAGGAGAGGACAAGAGGCAGCAAGGAAGTGGGAGGATGCAGGGGCTGCAGGATAGTAGGATGGGAGATATTGTGACATCAGGGCTGCAGGACAACTAGAGAGGATGAGGACGAGGTAGTAGAGGAAACCTAGATTGAGGATCGATGTGACAGAGGTAGAGATAGTAGGGGAGCAGGAGGATGGGAGAGCACCAGAGGTGGAGATGTTGGATGTACCAGAGGTGGAGGTGGGAGCTGTGGGACAATAGATGAGGGCAGGGAGTAGAGGAAAACCAAGGAGAACTTGAGTGGAGAGCACGGCTGAGAAGGAGCATGATTAGGCACTGATGGAGGTGAGGGAGGAGGGGACAGGGGTTACAGGACAACTAGGGAGGGAAATGAGGAGGAGTAGATAGCGGAGGAGGGCCTAGGTAGAGATCATAGATGAGTAGGAGCCCCATGAGCTAGAGATGGGGATGAGTGAGAAGAGAGATGAGCCTAAGAGGGAGGTGAAATTTGTAGGATGATAGATGAGATTGGGAAGGAGGGGAAAATCAAGGAGATTTTGGGTGGTGATTGGGGGTGAGCAGGAGCATGAGTCTTAGGAGGATGTTATGGATGTTGACATTCCCATGGTGGAGTCATTGGTGATGGTATTAGGGTACCAGTTGATGACCATGTCGTATTATTGAGGGGGGCCAAGCAAGGTATGGATGTTAGATCAGAGACTAAGGATTGTTGAGGCTAAGGTGCATAGATTGCAGGTAGAGTGACAGAGGGATTATGGTTTCATTGTTGATCACCTGACCTCACAGGCATAGGATGCGGAGAGGGAGAGAGATGATTTGAAAATAGAGGTACAGGGAGTATGTGGCAAGTTGGCCATGGTGACCTGGGATTAGGATATACTATAGGCAGTGATGACTATAGCAAAGGTCAGGGGATAGTAGGAGCCTGGAGAGGAAACAGATCAGGTCCCAAGAGAGGATTGACAACAGGTTGAGAGATATAGAGGATTTCAGGGCATAGGTGAGAGGGTTGTTGAGGGAGAGGACTAAGCTCCAGGATAGGGTGCCTATGATAGAGACACCACTTGGAGATGTGAGGGTGAGGGCGGAGGTAGTAGAAGCCCAATTAGAGATTATGCAAAGAGAGAGGGACATGATACATGCAAAGGTGCAGGCCCTCTGAGGTGAGAGAGATAGAGAATAGATATAGGTATAGGTGATGAAAGAGGAGATGGATGCTACACAGAGACAAATGCAGACCCTACAAGGGAAGAGGGATGTAATAGTGGCTCAGGCAGAGATTGTGAAGAGAGATGTGGCACAGGGTTGGCCACAGGTAGCATAGGGTGATGGGGAGATAGGGCTAGAGGTGCAGAGATTGTAGACATAGATACAGGCTATGTAGGCATAGCTGTAGGCTATGAAGGAACATATGTAGGATGAGAGGGATGGGCCATAGAGCAGGTGTCATGGCTGGGAGTAGAGAGAGATCAGTTGAGGTTGGCATAGGATGCATGGACATAAGAGAGGGGAGTCATTATCAGAGATCAAAATAGATATAGACATGAGTGGAATGCCACTAGGCATCAGGCTACAGAGAGTTCTAAGTACATGAGGGAGGCGACCTACTAGATGATCGCTTATTAGCATGCAATTCCAGATCTGGCACAATGCACATTTTTTTACTTCTGAAAGGCTCCTCTGATGCCTGTGCCATCCCAAACATTAGGGACACGAACCCGAGGATACATTGAGTCACAGGGGATCATCCCTTGTAAAGGGTCAGTGTCTAAATCTCCAGAGAGGCCAGATGTGGGTAGCTCATTTGGTAGATCACAGGATACCAGATTTTGATAGGTGCAGAGTGCATAGTAAAGAGTATTTGATTTAGATCCTTGTACTTGTATTTTATTTTGGGATTATGATGTATATGATGGATATGTATTTTGATGATATATATTACCATTATTATGGACTATGTGATGGAAATTTGATTTTGATATTTATATGATATGCGATAGCCCTTATTGACACCATGTTATGTATATGATGGATGATTATGTTTATGCATATGTGTATGTTTATGATTTTATGATGGGCGATTATGATGATATAATTATGTTTATGATGTTATATATGGATACATATATGGATGCAACTAACATGTGTAATGCAGGATGTGATGTATGCTTTATGATTTTATGTATGATGGATATGGACGTCAACATTTTGTGATGTAGGTGACGATGCATGTTAATGGTGTAAACTAACGTGTACGAATGTAAAAATGAATCTAAGATTCTTAGAATAACCAAATATGATTAATCTAAAAAATTAATATAATATGATAATTCACTTGGGATAAAATGCAATGAACCTATAGTGGAATATGAACATAAGTGTCAATAAGGACTTACATGGGAATATAGGTAAATGGTGTGAAACTATACCTATCAAAAAACATTGATATCCTGAGAAGAATGGGAGGGAGAAGGTGAATATTTTCATAACCAAAATCATAGGTTAATGGATAGGGATGAATGTAACAAAAATTATTATGAAATGTAATCCTAATTTTAATTTTCCATCTTTGGAGCACTAATTTTTGCTATAGCATAAGACACCAGGTGCTAGGGTATATGAAACCAAGGCAAGTTAGCATCTAATGCATGAAACAAACACAATAGACAAGGTTATCCCAACACCCCAAAGTGACGAAGACTTTGGTGGGGCCAGGCAATGGGATAACCACAAGCACAAAGGGATGCTCCAACGTAACACAAGATCTCAAAGATCCTGGTGGGTACTATGTGGGACAACCCAGCAAAAAACAACAATAAACAATTAATATATGCCCCTATGTTAACCCATCAAAACACACCACAATATGATAGATTATGGTGAACTTGACTAGTTGTAATAGGGAGCTGAAATGATAAGCAAAATCCAAAAGCATCAAAAGATCACAATAAATTTCAAATGTCCTTTTCCATAGGATAAGAGGGGATGGATGGGATTGATGAGATCTATTGGGAAGGATACATCTTGTTGAGACCAACAATGGAAACTAAGATGACCCACATGACGCAGGATATTCGTTACTAAAATTTTCTGATACTAGAGGGTCTCGTTTGTGAATAACTAGCTAGATAGGGACACACTTCATAACATGACACATGACCGACACATCCTAATGACCTAGGGGCTCGGGGGCTGATTAGAGATTAGCCTTTCCTACGTAAAAGCACAAATCCCTCGTAGTTCAAGAAAAGACCATTGATAAAAGTTGAAAGAGGACAAATGGAGATCGATGATTGATGAAGAAAGAAATGATTACAAAGCCCCAATAGTGGATCAAAAGATAGACCTTGCCTATGTGAAAGCACAGGGGCAATGTAGTTCGGAAAAGACAAATGACGATTGACCATGACTAAGGGTGAAAAGAAGACGATGGAGACAGATGATGGATGACTAAAATAGGATGGTGAAAAATGCCTTGGGGTTGGATGAAATGATCAACCTTGCCTATGTGAAAGTGTAGGGAGAATGTAGTTCGATAGAGACCAACAAGACCAACATGACAAGACAGGAACTAGATGAAACTGACACAATGAAGGACCCGAGATGATGAAGTGAAATGGACACAAGCTCATATTAGGATAAAAATCTTAGGATTATGGATAGTTGATAATCGTCTAATGCTCAATCAATACATACCAAGTGGCCAAAGATGAAATGTGAATGAAGTGATAGGATAGAATAGGATGTTAGGAATTGGATGTAAGGATAGGATGGATGAAGACCTGCAAAAATTAGGACACAAGGTAGATAATAATTAAGCTCTTCTATGAATGACGCTTGTTACTAAGTTTTCACCAACCATACTTATCCAAGGCACCACCAAGGGTTGTTTTCACCATAGGAAAAATTTATTTCTCTTCACTATTTTTGGATTTTTCTGATTTTTTAATTGTTTTGTATTTTGTCTAATTTTGGCAGGATGGGAGGACCCAACTAATTAGGTATAAAACCTCTTCAGGTGCATGATTTTGATAGGCTCTTTGAGGGGCTCCCCTTTAGATGTGGCAAGGCAGTATGCCCCTGATCCAGACTTTGCAGTAATAACATAAGGACCCAACCAATTAGGTTCAAACTTTCCTTTCTTGTCTTGGTCCCATTGGGTACGTTGATTCTCTTTATGAAATAGATCTCCAATGTTAAATTGGTAGGGATAGATTTTCTTGTTGTAACTTCTCTTGAGATGGTTTTGATATGCCCGAAGGTGATTGTATTCTTTGATCCTCTTTTCATCTAGGAGCTCCAATTGAGTGAGGCAAGCAACCTATGAGTCTTCTTTAGTGATGAGATTCTTCAAAGATATTTTTCAGAGATGGGATCCCAACTTCAATCAACAAGATTGATTCACCACCATAAACAAGGAATATGGAGTGGCACTAGTGGGAGTGTGGATGGATGACTGATAATCCCAAAGGGTGGGGTGGATGTGGAGGTGCCAATCTTGACTAGTACTATTCATAACCTTTTTCAAGATTTTGATCAAAGTTTTGTTAGTGGCTTCCACCTATCTATTACCTTGAGGGTAATAGGGTGTGGATCACCGATGTTCGATATGAAAGGTGTCACATAACTCTTTTACAACATGGTTCTTGAATGTTTTTCCATTGTCAAAAATGATGGTGGAGGGGATACCATATCGATGGAGAATATGGTAAAGGATGAATTTGGATATTTGAGTACCTGTTATTTGGGAGAGTGGTATGGATTCCAACCACTTAGTGAAGTACTAAGTGGAAGTGATAATGAAGGTGTTTTCATCGAAAGATGGAAGATATATCTTGCCGACTAAATTGAAACCCCATTGAGAAAAAGGCCATGGTGCTATGATCAGTTGTAGATCTTGAGCAGGAACATGTATCAGGTCTGCATGTTGCTGGAAAGGTAAGGATTTCTTCATGAAGTCACAAGAGTCATGCTACAATGTAGGCCAATAGTAACTAGCCCTAAGAATCTTCTTAGCTAAGGCCATGCCATTTAAGTGGGCCCCACAAACACCACTATGTACTTCTATCAACGTAGTGTGAGCTTTGGTCTTGTTCAGACAGTGAAGAAGAGTCCCATCATATCCACGACAATAAAGAGTATCACCTACGATGATGTAGTGAGATGCACCTTGGATGAATGATTTTCATTGATTGTGGGTAAGGTCAGTGGGTTGGACGTTGTCATGAAGATAAGCATAGATTTCATGATACCATGGGAAGGCAAGACCTACGATTTCACACATCATCTCAGTCTCAGGGACATTGTATACATTGATTAAAAGTTGTTCAACCAGGAATTCACACTTTGTTTGATCCTTGGACATGTCAATTAAGAAACCAATTGTAGCCATCGCATCAGCAGCTTTGTTCTATATTATGGGGATTTGGTCAAACTGAATAGAGGTGAAAGACTTCTTGAAATCGTCGACCATGCATTTATAGGGTAGAAACTTCTCATATTTTGTTAAAAATTTATCATTAACCTATTTGATGGCTAATTGTGAATTGTTGAAGACCCTTAAGTAAGTGATATTCCATTTGATTGTGATTCTAAGGTTGGTGAGGAGAGCTTCATATTCTGCTATATTATTTGAGCATGGAAAAGCTAGTCTGAATGACTTCAGGATGTAATCACCTTGTAGGGTGACAAACAAGATGCCCACCCCTGATCCATTATGTGTGTATGACCCATCAAAATATATTTTCCATGTGGTGGCTTCTACTACTGTAAAGACCTCTTCATTAAGAAATTTTTATATGAAAGGATGTGCATCAACCAGGCGAGCATTTACTAATTGACCCGCTATCACCTATCCTTTAATAGCTTTGTAGTCCACATATTTAATGTTAAACTCACTCAGCAACATGACCCATTTAGCCATTGAGCTAGTTAATGTTGTTTTGGATAGCAAATACTTAAGTAGGTCAACTTTTGATATTAACTTAATTGAAGGACTAAGCATGTAACGTCTAAGCTTCTATTAACATAGAACTATAGCTAGGCAAGCCTTCTCTATTGAAGAATAGTTGAGCTCATAGCCAACTAAAGTTCAACTAATATAGTAGACTGCTCGTTCTTTGGATAACTCATCATGCTATGCTATAGTGCCCCTAGTGCCATTGAGGTAGCTAAGATGTACAATAAGAGTGGTTTCCTTAGGATTGGGGGCATAAGGGATGGAGAATGAGACAAATACTCCTTAATCTTTTCAAAACCTTGCTGACACATATGATCCCACTTGAAGGATGTATTCTTTTATAGTAGGTGAGTGAATGGTTGACACTTATTAGCTAACTATGCTATGAACCTTCTGATGGACTGTAGCTTACCCTGGAGACTCCTTAACTAATTCAGGTTGCAAGGTGGTGGCATATCCATAATTTCTTTGACCTTGGTCAGATCCACTTCTATACTTCTCCTGGAGAAAATGAAGCCCAACAACTTTCCTGATGTAACCATGAACACACACTTTTTTTGATTGAGGTGCAATGTGTAGTACTCTAGACACTCAAAGATCTTGCTTAAGACTGCAAGGTGTTATGCTTTGGTACTTGATTTTCCTAAAAAATTGTCAACATATTCTTCCATGATGATGTGGATAAGATCATGAAAGATGACGGTCATTGTGCATTGGTAGGTTGCCCCTACGTTCTGAAGGCCGAAGGGCATGAAATTATAACAGAATGTACCCAAGGTGTAGTGAATGTTGTTTTATGTTGGTCCTTAGGTGCAATCTTGATTTGATTGTATCCAGAAAATATATCCATGAGGGATAGCATCTAGTGTCCTATAGTTAAATCAACTAGCATATCTCTGTTTGGAAAAGGAAAGTCATCTTTAGGACAAGCCTTGTTGAGGTCACAAAAGTCTATATATATTCTAACACCCCCATTGGGTTTATATACTAGCATGATGTTGGAGATCCACTCAAATTAATCAATGGGTCTTATACATTTGGCTTCTAACAACTTCTCCAATTCTTTCTTGACCAATAGGGCAACTTGCGGGTGCATTTGGTGAAGTTTCTACTTAACCGATTTTACATTAGGATGAACATCTAGATGGTGTACTACCAAGGCAAGGTCTAACCAAGGCATGTTTGAATATGCCCATGCAAAATTGATCTTACTTTCCTTAAGAAGCTAGGAGATGGTACAATACTCTTCTTCTAATAATTTTGTGGCTACGTAGGTGATTTTGGGGTTTTCTTTAATTCCCAAATTGATTTATTGCAGTTCCTCTATAAAGATAGATGATCATTCAAACCACTATATTCCCAAAAGGGGAAGATGAATTTTCCCATCTTTTGGCGCCTCATTGAGGTTTTCACCATCAGATACATCCTTTGTTTTGACTTTTTCTGAGTCAAGAAGTGCCTAAAGGAGATTTTCACTAGGTGACCCTTTTGGATTTCATTTTTTCTTATTTTTGCGATTAGGGCATTCATATTCTCCCAATACCATGAGGTGTATGTAGGTATCCACTGAGGTAAGTGATTTGATAGGTGTTCTTTCACATAGGTCCTAATCTGTGAGTTTGGGATGACAAAGGGAAAGGTTGATGGCGCAAACGGATAGGCATTCAAACATGGAGGAAAGGTCTACGTGATCTACATCATCATACACATGTATGGTATACTCTTCCTCTAGGATATCTTCCAAAAGACTATTGTCTACACTGACATTGTTAGAAGTACTAGTCGATGTTGTGGGACCCTTTTTCTTTTTATCATAGCATAAGCCTAAATTCTTTAGACGTATGGAAGTGTCAATCAACTACTTTCTTCCTAGCTCTTCTGGACCAGGACCTCCCCCTTGATAATTCTGTTTCTCAACATACTTAGAGGGCCAAGGATACATCTCTTGAAAATATTCCTTTAAAAGGGGAGTAGGTTTAGGTTCTTCATGGTATATCCACTGACTAATGTCATCTTCAGGCATATATTGTGGTAACACAGGAGATACATAAGTGTTGGTTCCCACATTTTTGGAGATCAAGGTGACTTTCTTTTGTTCTTCCTTCGATGCAGACTTGGAGGGTTGACCAAATATGTGTGGTGAGGGTGGCATGGTTTCCATGTTTAAATCAGTACGCATCTCATACACACCACATCCTTTGTCGATAATCTGGACCTTGGTGATAGTGGAATCAGATGTAGAAGACGAAGCAGATGAGGTGGTGGATGATGGATTAGATGATGGATTGGATGAGGATGCTAGTAATGGTCCCATTTCTACCCCTGGACAATAATGGGAATGAGGGAAAGAAGCTTTGAGTGAACAAAAGTATTCAAATGGCTGGGGATCAACTTGTATCATAACTTCCATTCCATAAAATGAGAACTTTAAGCATTGGTGATAGGTAGATGGAACGACTTGCATGGCATGGATCCATGGTTGGCCGAGAATAAGGTTGTAGGGGAGGTCAAGATCAAGGACATGATAAGTGGTGTATTGTATAACTGGGCCAACTTGAATTGGAAGCTCAATAACCCCTTTAGAATCCCTTTTTGCATTATCATAAGCCTTTATAGTGCTGATCTATTTGCTTAAACCAGTGTGGGTATATCCTACCTACTATATGAAATTTAATGTATAGAGATTGAGAGCAGAGCCATTATCTATCAAGACCCTTTTTACTTTATTTCAAGTGACAAGAACCTCTTTATGGAGGGGTCGATTGCAATTGGAGTTGATGGTAGGAATGTCATTTTGAATAAAACCTAGTTGGTAAGTTGATGAAAGGTGTCCTACCAATGCTTGGAACTGTGTAGGGTCAATTTCATAGGAAACACGGGCATCCTGTAAAGCTTTTGTCAAGATTTCCTAATATATAGGAGAAGGATTTAACAAATCTAGGATAGATATTTGCACTGCTGTCCTTCCTAGATGGTCAAGGATGTTATACTGAGAGCTCACAGGAGGTGATGGGGCTCACGTAGAGGCTCCAAGAATAGCACATTGAGGCTCCTTTCCTTTGACATGTATCATAGACACACGTGGTTCCACTTGCCCAATATGTTTGATGAGAGTCTCATACTTAAGCGGGACATTCTCGTAGGTGATATTATTAATGTTGTTATCCTGGTGTTATTGTTACTAGATCTAGGATTTGCGTTGGATGTGTTATGACCTTGGTTATGTTTCAGGAAAGCATTTTGATATATCTATAACTAAGCGTTGGATGACAAGGCTTGATTGACATCCACATGGATATCTCCTTGATCTATAAGATCTTGGATGTATGTTTTGACTCTGACACTTATTTAAGGTATGCCCTTTAATCTTGTGAAACTCATAATATTCATTCTCTTTAAACTAGGTAGGTTTAGGCTTGGATTCATTAGGTGGCTTGGTTATAGTATATTTAATCAGGTAATTGATTTGTAGCAACCTATTGAAGATGGAGCTTAAGGGTTCTCCTAATTGAATGTATTGGCATTTACCATTCCCTTGATTGGATTGTTGAGGGGGTCAAGGTGCCCCCTATGACAAAAATATGGATGGTTGTTGCATCTGGGAGGTATTGTCCACTTGAACATGTTTAGTAGCAGTGATGCCATCATTGACTGCATTCTTGTTCTTATTCCAATAACATGATTTGTCGTCAAATGACTTGTCCTTATCTGAGTTTTACAATTTAATTTTCCCTTTAGCGACAAGCGCTCTCGCAATGATGGGGCATTTTTTTATAACCTCTATGAAGGTAGTGAAAAAATAAAGATTAAGAGCATGTGCTAGTTCAGGATGGGCATTAGCCACAAAAGGGTGACCATTTCTTTCTTGTTGGGAGGGGACTTTATACGACTCACTATAGCTCACCACCTTTGTAGGTATTTAGCAAAAGTTTCTCCATCACATTGCTTCTCCTTCAAGAGGTCTAGAGTATCAATGTCCAAATTAAAGGATAATTGTTTGAAAAAAATTTCAGAAAGACCAGCGAAGGAAGAAACTATTCCCTTCTTGAGACCCATGAACTAATCTAAGGCCGACCCTCCTAAGCTTCTGGGGAATAGGTGCAGGAGATAATTGTCATTATGTTGAACATCCTGGCATTGTGCATAGAACTCCTATAGATAGGCCTTTGGATCTTTAGTTCTTCTATACTTGTTGAACTTGGGTATCTCAATTTTTTTTGGAAAGGAGACAAGTGAAATTGAAGAATCAAGCGAATATGGGAAAATCTCCTCAAACTTGAAGGATTTTTTGGATGTACCTACTTCCAGGTCTTTTAATGCAACTTTAAGCTCCTCTATCTCTTTATTGGCGGGTGGAGTTGGATTATATAGATTGGGTGGATATTGATGTGATTAAGATGGGATAAAAGCATTAGGATCATATCAGGGTGTAGGTTGATACTAATTAGTATAAGCGGGTTGTGGATTGATAAGGCGGATAAGATGATGACAAATATTTTTAATAAGAGGTGGAGGGTGTCTATTGCTGAGGTGGTAGTGATAATAATATGAAGTGGATGGGGTATTATGTGGAGTTTGGTAATATAATGACATGGATGCCCCTTGTTGATAAGGCGGTTATTGTCAATAATAAACGAAGGATTGAGCACATTGTTGATGAGGTGGTCATTGTTTCACATAACCATGTGGATGAGACACCTTGTTGGTATGAGGGTTGTTTCTGAGTATAATAGGGATTGGTTTGACAATTATATTCGACATTGGGTTGTTGTGTGATGTGAGGAGGTTGTTTTGGATTAGACTATTGTTGGTATGGGTTGGTGTGTGATTGTAGAGGATATGTGTAAGGAGGTGGTTGTGTCCATGATGGATTTTGAGAGGCCACATGAATATTTGGTTTAGCATAAGTAGTGTATGTGTTGGATGGATGGTAGAGATATTTCATGAGAGGATTATGCTACATTTGTGTGGGAATGTGTGTACGTGATTACTGATAAGGAGGGAAAGATGGGATGTGTTCTTGTTGCAGAGTTGTTACAAAAGCACCATGACGTGGTTGTTGAGGGTGTGATGCAATTTTCATTTCCTGATGAGGAGGTTGTATATGAGTGACAGTATGTTGTTGTGGATTCAAAACATTTTGTTGTGGCATGTTTTGTTACATAATCAAAACATTTTGTTGTGAAGGTTGTTGATGATGTTGTTGTGTGGGGACTGAAACAACAATGGTATGTTGTGGTGTTGCTTGCAAGGGGATAGTTGCATGTTGTGGCAGTGCCTGTGAAATAATGGATTGATTTTGAGGGGGTGGTAAGAGATTTGTGTGTATAGGTCCCAGTAGTGTCAATGCAAGAAAATGATTTCCCCTAGTGTTGACTGGTGGTTGATCAAGATAATGAGGTGGGAGTGGCGGAGCAGATGGGACTCTTTGTGGCATACCATAGGAATAGGGATCAAAAGGATCAGATCATGTGGTAGGAGCAACAGATGAAGTGGGAGGATAATTGGAAACTTGCTATATCATAACATTCACAAACTCAGGATGATACCAATTATCTATGGGTGTACCCTCATGAACATAAGAATTTTTGGGAACATTTTATGGGTCTTGATACACTTGAGGGGGTTGGGTGTTGGTGTACTGTGATATGTCAAACCTAGATGGTGGTTTGAATCCCTTCATGATTAGAGTGGAGAGGATCTTATCCCCACACTCGTTGAGGAGGTGATCTATCATCTGGAAATTAGTGGGATTGCTTAGATACTCATCGACGGTGACTTTAGGCTAATTGATCATGTTTTCGTCATTGGGTATTGAAGAATTTTGACTATCGATGTTAGATTGTGACGAAGCACCATTATGAGGGTCTTGAGGGATGTTCACATCATTGTTAGGATCTTGAGAGGTATTCACACCATTGTTGGGATCTTGAGGGATGTTTTCCCCATTGTTAGGATCTTGAGGTGTGTTCAACTGGGAACCTTGACCTTGTTGTTGTTCCATTTGCTTCTTGGTTTGTGATCTAGTTTGAGCAGGCATGAAAATGAAAAACTACTGGGTGGACTGAAATGTAAGGATGATCTAAATGATGATTGTAGGATTGATTTGGATTGGATAAAGGATTGATTGATGGGATGATGAGATTGGATGACTAGATAAGCATTGATTAAATGATTGGATAAGATTGATTGGATGGTTGGATAGGATTAGATTGGATCAAAAGGATTGATAATTTGGATAAGGGTTGATTGGATGTTTGGATTAGATAGGATTAAAAATGGATGACTAGATATGATTGAGATAGGATTGATTGGATAAGGATAGGATGATAGATCAAGATCTTTTGATGAAATAAATAACAAGATTAGATGATGAATGATGTAAGGGATTCTAAACTTGGTTCAAAAATTACCCTAGGTAACTTAAGGCATTGCTTAATCGGATTAAAGGACAGATAGAGAATCACGACACTTAATCCACCTCAAAATAGAAGTGGATTGATTGGGTCGAAGATGATCACTTATAGCATCAAATATACCTCACGATAGAAGTGGATTGATTAGGCCAAAGACAAAGACTGATGTGTAGGATAATGATCCGATTCAGACACCTATTTCAATTTAGATAATACCCTTTAAAACAAGGTTTAGGGGATTTGGATTGAATGAACGATGATGAATGATGCAACCTAGAGATACACTAAGAGTGCAGATGATGACTACATGACCTTTGGAAAGTTCCAATGATAAATTACGAGTGGACGGAAGGGGATGAAAGTGTGTAGATCACAACAAATGACAAGGCTTTAGGTCCTTAAATATTTTGATAATGAAACAATGTCCCTGAACGATGAAATGGGTTCCTCGAACAATGAAACAGGTTCCTCGAACAATGAAATGAGTTCCTTGAACAATGAAATAGGTTCCCCATACGATGAAATGGATATTTAGAATGGGAAAATGAATGCTTGGAATGGATGAACGAATATTCGAAATGGGTGAATGAAGGTTTGGAATGGGTGAACGAAGGTTCAAAATAGGTGAATAGAGGTTTGGAATGACTAAAAAGGAGGTGAAATGGTCATTTGGAGGGTAGGTATGCCCTTTTGGAGGGAAGGTACACCCCTCTGGAGGGAAAGTATACCCTCTAGAGGGTAGGTGTGCCCCTCTAGAGGGCAGGTACGCCCCTCTGGAGGGCAGGTACGCCCCTTTAGAGGGCATGTATGCCCCTTTAGAGGAAACTTGGACTTGACCTAAGTGAAATCGGTTATGGCAAGGACTCAAAACATAGAAAACATCAAGCAATAAGGCTAACTTGACAAAAATTCACTATTTTTACACAAGAAGACACTTCAGACAACGCAATCTTATGATTAGTGTTAAAGGTAAGGCCGACACAGTTCTCTAATCGAGGCTAAACAAGGTGATCTAGGGAGTCCTCAATATAAAATCAGTATGTGATGCACAACCATGAACACTAGACCATCACAAGCATGAGTTGGGAACCCTATCGAGATACTAAAAGGATTGGACCAACTCTTCACATCTATCTAGGTATCACCCTAGCTTTGACGCTCCACCAAACAGGATGTGACTAGATTGGGGTACAACTTTGGCTCTCCCCCCTTTAAATACCTCGCCAGTACACATGGTTGGAATTGTCCCTTAGGGTGATGAAATCCCCAAGCAGGTCCCACTAAGAAGAGAATGTTAACTATTTTTGGCTACTCCCCAGGCTTACACGAAGTGGAAGGGGAAAGCTTAAATGGTATAACACCCCCTTGGGTAACATAAAAGACTTAGGTAAGCTATGATTTATATTCACCTAGGATCGTGAAATGGTGCAAGGGGATTGGATACATCAATAACTTACCTACAAACACAACATACAATTTATTAACTCCCCTACTTAAGCTATGTGCCTAAATATTAAAGAAAATGACAAAATAAACAATTAGGAATTGAAATCGTCTGCCCTGTAGGAAATTTGTTAGGAGTTTTATATTTTGGTCTTTAATAAGTGTTTGGAGTTGTAAAAATGTTAGAAAACCTCACACAAACACCCATAAGATAGGTGAGGGTTAGTACTAATCGAAAACAATCAAAAACAAAATCTCAAAATGAAAGTTACCGCCTATTTTTACCTTGAAAAATTCTCTATCCGGGGTAGGTTCACCCCTCTGGGAGGGCAAGTAAGCCCCTTTGGCAAGGCAGGTATTCCCCTGTATGGAAAAAAGTAAAAAAAAAGGCTAAAACTAAAAACAGAATGTTGTTTTACCTATTTGGAGGGCAGTTACGCCCCTCTGCAGCAAAAAGTCAAAAAATAGAGGCTAAAACTAAAAATAGAGTGTTGTTTCACCTCTCTAGAGAGCAGGTATGCCCCTCTATAGAAAAAATTCAAAAAATAGAGGATAAAACTAAAAAAGAATGTTGTTTTACCTATCTAGAGGGAAGGTATGCCCGTCTAGGAGGGAAAGTATGCCCCTCTACATAAAAAAGTAAAAAAAATAGAGGCTAAAACTAAAAAAAAAATGTTGTTTTACTTGTCTAGAGGGTAGGTATGCCCCTCTAAGAGGGTAGGTATGCCCCTCTGTAGCAAAAAGTAAAAAAAAAGAGGCTAAAACTAAAAATAGAATGTTGTTTTACCTGTTTGGAGGGAAGGTACGCCCCTCTAGGAGGGTAGATACACCCCTTTAGAGGGAAAGTTCACCCCTCTGTAACCTGTAAATAGTCAAAAAACAACAAATGTGAAATAAAAAAGGACCCGCCTGTGGGTCACACTAGGCATGCCAAAAATTTGTGCAAGTGTTTTTCTAATCTAAATATGCAAAACTTAACTAGAAATGCAAAATAAAGAAACAAAAGACCACCTCAACAATAAGCCTAAGCAGGAGGGAGTTGAATGGGGTTTTTATTTATTTGGCTGTGGTAGGTGTTGAGTGTGGTATGGATGGGGATCCCAAAAGTCTGGTGGTTGCAGGTGGGAAGTTGTCTCTAGAAAAGGCTGAGGGTGTGCATGCACAAGGCATGGCTTCTTCTTTTGTGGGTGAGAGCTCTAAGCTCAAGAAAGTGAATGGGTGTCTACCAAGGAATCTTGATCGTCCTGTTCTGGTTATCTCTCCAGAATCGATGCACGATGACTTTTCTTATTGGACTCAACATGTTTTGATTTGTAAATTTTTGGGAATCTGTATCTCCCTCTCGACTTTGGAGTCTTAGATGCATCGTACCTGGCAGGTTGAGGGTGATTTTGATATTTTGGTAGCTGGGAATGGCTTTTTCTTGGTTGATTTTTCTTGCATTTCGGATCGGGATCGAGTTTTTCAGGGAGGCCCGTATTTTTTCAATTAGGTGGGTTTATTCATGAAACCCTGGCATGGGGGTTTTAATGCTATAGAGGATTTACCTTCTCAGGTTCCGGTGTGGGTTCGCCTACCATGGTTTCCCCTGGAATTCTGGAGAGAAGACATTTTGCAAAGAATTGCTGCCCTGCTGGGGAAGCTAGTTGCCATTGCTCAGACTACTCTGGTTAAGAAGGTATTTCTTATGCTCGCATCTGTGTTGAAATTGACCTAAATAATCCTTTGCCAGATTCTTTGGAAATTTGTATTGGCTCAGCTTCATGGATTCAACAGATTGATTATGAGTCCCTCCCCTTTCGATGCTGATTTTGTCATGAATATGGACATCTTCATCGCCAATGCCCTCGGGTCTCCAGATCGGATGGAGCTCCTTCTCCTCCTCCTTCGGGGCCTTCGGTGGATAAGGGAGTTAAAAGTAAGATGCCTATGGCTGAAGGGGGGCATGATAAGGATGGTTTCACTCCTATCAAGCCAAAAGCTAAGGGGAGAGGTCAAAAGCAGCCCTTTAAGGACAAACAAACTGATCAAGGGTTTAATCGTTTTGAGGTCCTAGATAATCAGGTCTTGGAGGAGGGGATTCCTGTTGAGATGGTACCTAGGGCCATTAGTATGGATACAGGGCTAGAGCAGGTAGTTGCTATTGAGAACTCTTCTCTTCCTTTAGATAAGGAGAATTATGGGCTTTAAGTTGTTGTTGCTAGCCCACATGATGATATCATTTTAGCTGATTTAGCTAAGGAGGCTCTGTCCTCTGGTAAAGGTCGGGGGGTTTCTTATCTAGGGGTACTACAACGACCTCTCAAGAAGGGACATTTTGAGAACTCCTCTAAAGTTGGTCATAAAAAGGATGCAGATAAGATTAAATCTACTAGGGATTTGTTGGTTGAGTCTGGGTCTGTTAAGACCATTGGTACAAACTTTTCTCAACCTTCATCATGATTATTCTTTCATGGAATGCCAGGGGGTTGAATAGAACCTCCCGTTAGAAAGCTATTTAGGCTATGATTGGGGTTCATTCTCCAGATATTTTTTGTGTTTAGGAGACCAAGCTTCAGGTGGACTTCATGCTTCAGTGTGCCCCTCGTATTTGGTTCTCTGGTCAGTGTCAGTGTATTGGTTCTAAGGGAAGCTCTGGAGGTTTGGCTCTTTTTTGGGATCCTTGTAAGGTTATTCCTCGCGGGTGGATTTCTAGCCATTCCTCTATCTCATTGGTGGCTTCGGTTTTGGATTCTGGTGAGACTATTTTGATTAGTAATGTTTATGCTCCAGTTGATTTCCGGGGTAAAGGCTAGCTTTGGGCCCATATTAGGTATGTTAGGTCATGTGCTCCTTACCTGCCTTGGATCCTAGTTGGAAATTTCAATGCTGTTTTGGGTCTGGAGGAGAAAAGAGGGGGGCTGCCGAGACTGGGTCCTGCTTCTGATTTGTTCTGGGCTAATGTGGACTCTCTTTCTCTTGTTGATGTTAAACATTCTAATAGCTTATTTACTTGGAATAATAGGCAGAGTGGGCTAGAGGCGATTTCTGAGCGGTTGGATAGGTTTCTTGTTTCTTGTTATTGGGTTGGGGGCAGTCTGGTTATTGGCTCTGAGATTCTTGACTGGTGTGGATCTGATCATTGGCCAATTAGGTTTTCAGCTTCTCTTTTTCCTAATCCAAAGAATCCTCCTTTCAAATTTTAGCTTATGTGGCTCTATGATTCTTCTTTGTATAATCTTATTGAGCAGTGGTGGTTGGATGGGGCCCCTACCTATGGCTCAGCTATGTACTCTTTTGTTAAGAAGCTGCAAAGTGTTCAGTATCATCTTAAGCGATGGAATTGGCTTTGTTTTGGAAATTTTTGGGCCAAGAAAATGGAAGCATAGGAGTGTCTTGCTGTTGTTACTCGACAGATTAGGGATTTGGGTTTTTCAGAGGCTCTTGGGCAGGCTGAGTCCCAGGCTCTTAAAGTGGTGGAGGAGTGGGAACTTCGTGAGGAGATATTCTGCAAACAAAAGGCTCGGGTTGATTGGCTTTGAGAGGGTGATAGAAATACTACCTTCTTCCATCATTTTGTGCAGGCCCATCAGAATAAGTGTTATATTTCTTCTCTTGTTAATTATGATGGCTTAGTTTTATCCTCACAATAGGCTTTATCTAGAGAAGCTCGCCAATTCTTCTCCTCTTTGTTTACTGAGGATTCTCCTCCTTCTGATGTTGAGGATAATATGATTCTTTCTTGTATTCCTTCTTTGGTTTCTAATGAGTTGAATGCTTCTCTTATGCACCCGATTACTTTGTCTAAAGTGGAGGAGGATGTTTTTGGGATGAATAAGGGGAAAGCTCCTAGCCCTGATGGGTTCCCTATTGAATTTTTCCAAGAATTTTGGGAAATTGTGAAGCTGGATCTGGTGGAGGTTGTCTAGAAATCTTTTCATAACAAGCATATGCTTCGGGCCTTGAATGCTACTTTTCTTGTCCTCATTCCTAAGAAGGATGGTGCTGATAGGTTTGATTTCTTCTGACCTATTGCGCTCTGTAATGTGGTGTATAATATTATTACAATGCTGATTGCAAAGCGGCTTAAATCTTGCTTGCCTATTGTTATCTCAGAGGAACAAGGGGGTTTTGTGGCTGGTCGTTAGATTTTGGATGGGGTGGTGATTTCCTCGGAGGTCATTCATTCCATGGTGATCTCTAAGGATAGATCTATGTTCATCAAGCTGGATATGGCTAAAGCTTATGATAGAGTTAAATGGAGTTTCCTTCAGAAGATTTTGTTGGCCTTTGGGTTTTCTCCTGACTAGGTCAGTTGGACTATGAGTTGTGTGACTTCCTCTTCTTTCTCATTTATTGTGAATGGGGAACCTTCTGAGCTTTTTGGTGCTTCCAGGGGTCTTCGTCAGGGGGATCCTCTTTCTCCTTATCTCTTTATTCTTATGGCTGAAGGGCTTGGACGCTTTCTTAAATCTCGGGTCTCTCAGGGTGGGATTCATGGTTGGCAGTGGGGGATGGGTTTGCCTACTCTTTCTCACCTCCAGTTTGTGGATGACACCTCTCTTATGGGGCTTGCTCGTCTTCGTGAAGCTGATTCCTTTAGGAAAGCTTTAGACATCTACCTTGCTGCTTCGGGTCAGAAAGTTAATGAGCAGAAGTCTTCTATTTTTTTCTTTAATACTCCTTTGGCCATCCAGAGGAGGATTGCTGCTATTTTGAGGTTTCAAATTGGATCTCTCCCCTTTGTCTATCTGGGGATTCCTCTTGCCATTGGGCTGCTGCAACCCAGATCTTCTTGGCAGATGTTCGGCTATGATAATTTGAGTTGTAAGGAAGAAGATAACACTATTTTTGGGAGTTCTTCGAATAGGTGGTGGGCCCGTGTTCTTAACTATAAGTATCTTCGTGGTGTTGCTTCTTATGAGGTTCCTCGCTATCCTCTGGAGGGGAGTGGTTCTATGATTTGGTCTACTCTGAAAGTGGGAGCTCAGTTGATTAAGCGGAGCACTTTTTTGGATCTGTCACTCGGGATCACAGGCTCTATTTTGGTGGGATTCTTGGGATGGTCACCCACCTATTCTTTCTGCTTTTCCTCATCTTCAATCCCTTTGTGATGTTTTTACTGCTGCTAGTTGGGACACCGTAGAGCATTACAAGATTGCTGAGCATTGTGGCTCTGTTGTCTCTTTTCGTTGGAAGCACCCGTCTGAGTGGCCTCCTGGGGGCTCTGAGGGGGATAGGCGGGAGCTTGCTCAACTTTTGGGTTCCCGGGCTTGTAATTCGTTGAGGGGACCTGATATTTTAGCTTGGGATGGCTCTGATAAGTCTGGGAAGTACTCTGTGTCTTCTGGCTATAAGCATTTGGGTCGTCAGTTGTTTGGGGCTATTGAGGTCCCTTGGTGGAAGTATGTTTGGTATAAGTTGTCCTGGCCCAAGTGCAATTTCTTCATGTGGTTGGTGGCTCAAAACCGGTGTCTTACTTGGGATAATTTATGCAAGCGGGGTTTCCAGGGTCCCTCTTGTTGTGTGTTGTGTCGTGAGGCTGAGGAGTGTGCTTCTCATCTCTTCTTCCAATGTTCCTATGCTCGAGAGATTTGGCATTATTGGTGGCGGGTGTGGAATGTGCCCTGTACGCATGTTTCCTCTTTGGCTGAGTTTGTGGATCAGGGGAGTAGGGCCCTTGTTTCTACCTCCTTTCTTCAAGCTGCTTGGGCGATTGGCCCTTCCCTAATTATTTGGAATCTTTGGTTGGAGAGGAATTGACAGATTTTTCAGGATGTGCTGATGGGAGCCCCTCGCTTGTGGTGGAAAATTTTGCATTTTGTGGGAGAAATGATCGTGGCTAAGTGTGATCTGACTATTCCAATTGCTCCTTCTGATGTGGGTTGTTTCAACCACCTTCATCTTCCTCCTGCGCATCGGCAACTTATGCGCAACAGGTGTAGGCATCCAACACCGAAGGTGAATAGGGAGGGAAGATGGTCTCCTCCTCCTCAAGGCACCCTAAAAATTAACACGGATGGCTCTTCTCATGGAAACCCTAGTCATGTTGGTATTGGTGGTGTTGGTCGGGATAGTTATGGGGATGTTCAATTCATTTTCTCTATTTATAAGGGTCTTCATACTAATAATCTTATGGAGGATCAAGCTATTTTACTAGCGGTGGAGCGTGGCAACCAGTTGGGGTGGCGCAAGATTATGTGTGAATCTAACTCCCAGGTTGTGGTGAACTTGCTAAATAGGCGGAGGTTAGATGATGTCAGTTGGCACCTGGCTTTGATTATTGAACAAATTCTCAATCTTTGTGTTTCTCTTGAGTTTGTTATTTTCACTCATATTCCTAGGGAGTGGAATGGTGTAGCTGATTGTTTGGCTAAATGGGCTTCTGATCATTTTCATGATTGGAATTTGGTTGATCGGGGTCAATTACCCCCTTATTTGTCTCAACAGTTGGACCATTTGGTGGAGCTAGATAAGGCTTTGTAATGACTCTGCTCTATAATTTTCTTGTGTTTTAATAAATTTTTACCCCTCTTTTATGTCAATAATAAGCCTAAGCAAATCACAAAACAAAGATAACAATGGAAGCGATTATACCTTTCGTGTCGATCTCATTGGTTGGCCCTTGATGTAGCTAGAAATATATGCTCCTTGGATGGCAATGTTGATGAGAAATGGATGCAAGGTGGGATGAGATCTAGACTAAGTATGCCATGATAATGAAAATGGAGGCAAGTATGCAAAATCGCTTAAAAGCAAAGAAGTGCTTGGTTATTGCTTGAATGTCACAAGAGCATAGGTTTGATACAAAATGCATATGGTACCTTAATGAAGGAATGATGGGGTATTTATAGAAGAACTTGAATTCTCTAGAGAATTCAATGGTCAATATTGAGCCACCATGGCCAAGATTGAGGGCTATTGTGAGTTGAGGACTCACAAACCCTCACATCTTGACATGTGGAAGATGAAGTGTCCAAGGACATGATGAGATGGAAAAAGGTACAAGTGAGGTGGCAGAAGGACAAGTACTTTGAAAGTACCTTGGGAGATGAGAAGATTTCCTAAAAAAAAAACTTCTTGTCCCCAAGTGAGAATGAAAGTAATATTTGAGGAATTTTAGTATTCCTCAAAAATCACCATGGGGAAGAGGAAAGTAGTTGGAAAAATAAATGTGAATTAAAAATTCACATGATTGGAAGAATCTTGTGGATTAGACAAGGTTCCCAAAAAGGTAGGATTTTGACACATGTGAGTCATGTGACAAGTCAAGGTTCTAGAAGACCTTGACACATGTGAGTGATGTGACAAGTCAAAGCTTCTGAAACTTGCATATGAATTAGGAGAGTCTCGGAAGAATAAATGTGAATTAAAAATTCACATGGGGAACAGAGGAATCTTGGATGAATAAATTTGAATTAAAATTTCACATGGGGAAGAGGGTCAATGCCAAATGTGGAAAATGTGAAGGTTGACCAAAAAAGGTATGCTAAATGTAGGAAGGGGGATTAGATTAAGGTTGTGCAAATACATGATTAAGAAAATTAATGAAGGATTAGAAGCAAGTTGGAGATTATGGAGTATGTGACATTAATCCTAATTAAGGTTTGCACATCCTAATTGTGGATTAATTAAATTAATCCAAATTAGAAGAGGGTTATGGAGGATGTGACAAGGAGAGAGTAAAATGAAGAATTTAAAATTGATTTTATTCAGAAAGGTCAAATGAATAAATCAAATAAATTGATATGTTTATTTAATTTAGAGAGGAAAAGGTGTAGGGTAAAGCATTTAATTGTTGAGTTAAATACCTTAGGAACTTTAGCCAGAAAGGTGAAATATTAATTAAAAAAAATGTTTAATTAATATTGACGAAGTAGATGAATAAAGTAGACAAGTTTGACCATATGGAAGTGGTCAAATTTGGATGTCTGCACCACCAATATAAATTATTCTTTAATTTGAATTTAATAAATAATTATTATTCATTTTTAATTTGAATTACAACTAAAGTCCCGATTGATAGGCTAATTGAAAAACATCTATAGCTATCAAATGGGATGACATTTATTGAATATGAAATATGTGTCACATTCTATGCTTCGCATATTATAGGATTTTAAAAAAAATAAAATGAAGTTTTGACCAAGTGAAGATGGTCAGATATATGAGTTTTTAATATTTTTTTAAATTTGTAATAAAAAATTCATAATTAAGTATTCACTAGGAAAAAAATTTCAAAAAAATATTCATCACATTGGGACATAAATCCTCTACTTATATCTAAAATCTTATAAAAAATATTATCATTTTATTGTGGTTAGGGTGGTCAGACAGACACCTACTTCTTATTTTTTCCCTGAAATTTAGGTACTACTACATTGAAATTTCAAATTTTCATGAAATATATATATTTTTCAAAAATAAACCTAATCATTTAGAAACTACATTCAACTTGCTATAGATTCTATTATTACATATTTTTGAAATAATATAGATAACTTATTCAATTTTTTACGTCAAGTTGCCTAACTCTAATTTTTCTGATTTTTTCACCACTTAAGAGCCTTTTTTTTCCATGATGATTTTGCACATACCCACAATAAAAAAAATTGACTCTAAATGTCTATAGTTGAAGCAAGTTTTTTTTCACAAAGCTAAAATTTTGTGAAATTAAAGATACTAGAACTATACTTCCCAATTTTGACTTTGGTCTAAATGTGACTTGAAATGTAAGCCTGAATATTAAGAAGCCTTTAGAGATATTTTTTTTGAAAAATAATATATATTTAAGGAATGCAAATATAGGGCTCTTTTCAAAGGTATTCACACTAAGTCCAAAGGGTTTGCGATTTTGATAACCAAGTTTAATGTTTGTTTTCTTGAGTCCTTTTTAAATCAAGAAAAGTATTTGATGTCTAAGGTAATGGATATTTTTGGCAAGTTCATGGAAGAAAATCATTACAACCTAGAGGATAGGCGCATTAATTTAGGTGGGATTAGCTCATGCCCCAACGGGATGAAATTTTACATGCAATTTATGGAGAGAGTTATGGCTCAACCATAAATCAAACTTGGTAAGTAACTTCTCAAAAGTAAATTTTGATGCACCACTTTCAAAGAATGTTTTGGAAATAAGGATGGCCTCTACTACAAGGTTCTTAGTCACTTCTCAGGGGACAACCCACCTTGCTAACATTTAGCAAGTCACTTAAGGCTTTAACCACTCATACTAGGGGTTCTATATACCCGAAGGTACCTCCCCATTTTGTACGACACTGTGGGAAAAGTAAGAAAAAGTTTGATCTTGGTGTTTAGTCTTGATAATTTATATAGTTGCCTCAAGGAAATACCACTTTGAGTTTCCTTGAGTTCTCCAGTATGGGATGTATCTCAAGGTAGGCCCTCTAAAGGTTAAAAATAGTAAAAAACAAGAAGCAAAACTCATTATTTTCCATCACCAAATATTTTCATAAGATGCAAGGGAAGAGGATAGAAACTTTGTTTTCCAAGCACAGAAAACATGGCATACAATCCATAGCAATTCAATTTTTAATCCCAAATTTAAAATGTGTAAAGATATCAATTCATTTTTTACGTGCACCAATTTCAAAGTGTTTGAGACTTTAGGAAAGATATAGCAATGAATAAACAAAAATGAATTTATTTAATTTGAAGCACCAAACTTGAGTGTTTCTAATAGCCTTGTCTACCTTAAAGTGTTCAACAAAAATAAAAAGTGTTTGTTCGTCAACAAAATGAATGTGTTGGTCAAAACAAAATGTTAAACTTTATAATCACCAAATAAAATATTGTTTAACTAAGAAATCTTTGAAGTTTAAGTTTTAAAAGACACCAATTTGAAGTGTGCAAGTTGTGGGTCTAGTTTTACAACACCAAATTGAAATATGTTCTAACTATGAAGGCTTTTAAAATTGAAGTGTCATTGGACCATTTTCCAACCCTACAATAAAACCATTAGTTATTTTCATGAAGGCACATGCCATACTCCAGCAATGGATGCATAATCAATGCTAGAAATTTCCCAAAACACAAAACAGTCAAATGTAAGCATTATAAATAAAAAAAGTTGTTTATAGATTTAAAAAAATAAAAAATAGAACCATAGCGGCAATATTCTAGACAATAGCAAACTTTTTATCTACAACAATAATAGTCAAGTTAGTCAATAGTGGTTTAGAAAATCTCAATCACGAACCTATTACACATAAAAACAATTAAAAAATCAAAAGTGGTCCTATTTAGTGTAGTAGCGATTGGAAAAAGTGCAACCGTGTGAAGAACATGAAAGCAACCACAAAAAAGTTTGAGAAATTCTAAGTGAAAATTATCAACAACATTTCTCAAAAATAAAACTGCGTTTAGGAACCTACAATTGTTTAAGAAAACTCAAGGAAATGTTAATGTTAAGGACCGAAGTTCCACTGGGTGTGCCAAATGTCATAAGCGGGGAAACAAGCATATGAAAAGCGAATGAGTTAAACTAATCCAAACAAGACTAAGATCTCGAAAACCCATTACTCATGAAATGAACAATATAAAAGTATTGAATTCAATGAAACAATTATTAGTAAATGAAGAATGAATAATGAATTCAGTAAATTATAATGTTACCCATCTCATGTCAAATTGTATTTGTATCGGTGTTGAATGTCAGATTGTTGTAATCAATACAAATCCTCCATTGATGTTGTGAAAGCTTCAATGCATGGAAAATATTGAACTAGAATGTGAGCATATCTCTTAATGTGCTCAAGAGTAATTACTCAACACTTTCCTATAAAGATTCTAGATGATCTATGAGACAGTAGAAGATTATTTTATAGATTTCCTATTTTGGGATGAACTATCAAGATGCAAGAATACAAAATCATGATCAATGGTTGAGGACCATTGAGAGGAATTAGATTACTTAGTTAGCTTCTGTGATTAATCCAATTAAGCATATTAATTGCATAATCAGAGGTTTTAGATTACATAATCTATGGGATTGAAGAAATCAAGTTGAGTATTCAATGGGATTCAAGAATAGATGATTTCATTATGAAATACATTAATCAATTAGCCAATCAGAGTGAGCAATCAATGGTCATGATTTTCTCAATCACAAAAATGTGAGGATAATTAATTATTTTAATTAATTAATTAGTATTTAGAGTTTGAATGTGCAATTCATGTTTTGAATTTAACAAATAAAGTTATATTTATTTGTTGACCTTTTTGAATGATGTCGAATAATTAATTTAATTATTCTGATTTAGAGAGGGGGAAGTGATTAATTAAACTACTAAGTAATAACAATTTAATTAATTTAGGAGTTCATAGGGTTTATTAGTGACATAATTAAATAAATTGCATTAATTTAACTAATGAAGAGGAATAAAGTTAGATTAGGGCTTTGTTAAATAAATGAAATTTATTTAATTAGTCAAAAATTATGAAATAGTGAATTAATTAAATAATTTAAGATTATTCAATTAATAGAGGAAAATAGGGTTTTTGATGAAAATGATGTGAAATGTAATGATACTAACTAATAATGATCTCAATGATGGAAAAATGTCATTCAAGATCATGTGCGACAAATGTTAGGTCATTTTTACATGTCTACAAATATTAGCAAAATTCACTCTCAACATTTATTTTCTTGCAATTAGTAGGATTCTTACTTTTTCTTAGATATAAAACTTTAAATAAGATTTGAAACTAAGACCAACAATGGTGCCATTGGCTCATGTTTATGGGTAATATATTCAAGCTTGAGCTACTGTATCTATAGCCTAACATAGTTGCAACAACAACATATGTGGTATCATCCCTTTAAATTGCCAAGAGATGGGTATTCTCTCTTGGATTGATAATATAATAAGATAATTTAAAATGAACATAAATCCACTAGTTAAAACCTAGTAAACCCCATTATAGGATTCAATGGAATTTATTTAATATTTTTATGTTAATTAAATGGTAATTGTATCTCAAATGGGTTCAAGGGATACATTATTTTAGGAACATTTGACGGTATTAAAATCCAAGAGATGGGTAATCTCTCTTGGAGTGATAATCTAATAAGATAATTTAAAATAAATAAAAATCCACTAGTTCAAACCTAGTAAACCCCACTACAGGATTCAATGGAATTTATTTAATATTGTTATGTTAATTAAAAGGTAATTGTATCTCAAACAGGTTCAAGGGAGACATTATTTTAGGAACTAGGTTTTAGATATTTAGGAAACAAGTGATAGTCATGGAGACTATTTACTTATTTTTATTGCTTCCCTTCATGGGTAGTATTCATAGAGGAATTATCTAGGGAAAAGGGGGACTAGAAAGGGTTGTGTACCCACATAATAGTTCACATCAAACTTAGATTATAAAATAGAACTATATATTTTATGTCTTGATCTTGTTTGGAAGTAGGGTATGTTGGTAGTCTAGGAAACGAAGGATGCTCCCAATACCTTAGGCGTTCGGGGATGGGGCTTAGGGAAATTTTATGCTAACAATAAGCTAAAATATAATTTATTAATTCAATAGAATTTCTTGGTGAAAAGGGGCTAAAATATCTAACATAAAGATAAGATAAAATTTATTCTTTATATACTCAAAAGGAATCTTGGATGGATTCATTTGACTCCCTAACAAATTAGGCCAAATTCTGAGGTGAGACTCAAGCTACATATTTATTTTTAAATTCTCCTAAAGATGAAGAACATGGTACACTTCCAAGGGGAGTGTAGTCTTTAGTGAGTGAATCAAGACCTAGATGGTCCTGATGAATCTAAGTCTCTGGCCAGAGCATATTCCTAAACTTTATAGATAGATGTCTACCCTATTTGGGTAGATTCCTATCCCGGATGGATGGATTCATGTCCCATATGGATAGAATTATCTTATACAATTGAATAAACACATAATAAGATAATAATCAACAAACAAGAAAGATAAAAATTTAACGATAAATTTTGGGTTAATAGCTTGGCTCATTATAGTTCCCATGTACAAACAAAAGATATCTCAAAACTAGAGAAAAGGAGAAAACCACATGGAAAAAATCCTCTCCAAAAGAGAGAAGCTGAATGAAGATTTTAAAAGCCTCCAAATCAAATTGAAGGACTAAGAAACCTCTAACCAAAATAATATCCCAAAAAGGAGAGGAACATGTAGAACATCATCAAAGCACAAAGAAGTTGTAGAGTACTATAAAATGATGATTGGTGAAATGAAGAACCTCATATGAAACAAATGATGATTAGGATCAAGAAGAAAAGAATCTGCATGAGTTCCCTTGATGAAACTACTCGAATCATATGAAAAACAAAAGGAAAAACACTTGGAACTCAAAGATACAAATGACAAGTACCAATAGTATGAAGAATTGATCAAGTAAAAATGAAAGGCCACTTCAAAAAATAGGAATGCAAGAGTGTCCATATGGTAAATGATTCATCTCACTGAAATGAATGCTAACTAGCCAATGATGTACATTGCATCCAAAATTACATAGGAATAAGAACTGGATACACATATCACTTAGAGAAAAAACTAAGGAAGCATTAGCATCAACAATAGAAACCCTTCCATAATGCTAACAAGGGAGAGCCATGAAAAGTACACTAAAACTATGTGAAACCAAGAATTGCATGTAGGAGAACATTTAAATGCGTAGCTAAAAGTACAAGCAAATATAAAAAGTGTGAAAATAAAAGGGACACAGGCATGAGGCAAGAATCAACATGATTCAATATTTTCATAGAAGGGACACTCACTTGATAAAGGTGTGATGGGAAAAAGTTAAACATCAACCCTCCATGGTTCTTTGTATCATAGTGTAAGTACAAAAGGCACAATAGGATGTGCTAAATCCTCAAAATGATACACCAGAATTACTCTTTATCTCAATACATTCATAAAAGAGAATATGCATGAAAAATATGTCTACAATGTCCAAATAGGAAAAAGAATTGGAAATACATGAAGAACAACCAAAAAAAAGTCATCGTATGCAAACAAAAATTTCCTAGGAGCTAAGACTACCAAGTAATTCACAAAAGTGTGAAAACACAAAAAAATGAATAAAATGTACCTGGAGAGAAATATAGAAAAATGGCATTGATGGATGTGAAGATATCTAAGATACTGAACCAACACCACTAGAATCATGAAAAATGGAGAAAGCAATCAAAATTTATGAGATACGAACTTAAAAATACCTCTAAATTCAATAGGTTGTAGAGTGCATTAGTAAAAAAAAATGGTGATGAGACCCATACCACTAAAAATTTGACAAAATCAGCTTTCTGACGATATATCATTTTCCAAAAATGGATATCATGTGCCCACATTATGGCCAAAAGAAAAAAAATCTCTTTTAGTGTACAAAGAGGGTTCAAAAGGGCCATGCCTATTGACCATGCTATTGAGATCAACATGAAATTAGAATGACATCAGTAGAATATTCTAGGGATATTCCCTAGTTGGCTGAAAGAAATATGACGCCCAAAGAAGAAGAGATTGTTAGAATCTGCTTGCCAGGAAATAGAATATTCATTGGAACAAGCTGCTGGAAAGAAATGCCGAGATAAAAAAATGATGATGGAAAAGTTTTTTACAGCTACCAAGAAATTTTGCATGTGCTAGTAAACATGCCAAAAAAATTTGTGTGTCGATAACTACGACCATCATGCGGTTATAAGATGTTGTCAGTGGATTAAAAATCCATTGTAAGGATAATTCTTGCCCTAATGACTATCCAAAATTGTCGTTGGTGAACAAAAACACCCTTACTATGGGTGAAATGGGGCTTGTAGGTGCTTGCAACTTGTAGGTACCTTATTTAAAACTACTATCCCATTTAAATGTAAACCCTCCATAGAATTTTTAGGACCTTTTTTAATTTCTAAAAATTGAAATTTAAAACAAAAAAATGCTAAACTTAGAATTTTTTTTTTTTTATTATTTTCATGCACAAGCCCGTACAAGGTTGTAAGGGTCCTTATGCAATTTTTTTTTTTCTTAGATGCTCTTGACATCAGATATAGGTGAATTTATAGTTAAAATTTATTGAATTGGCCTATTGAATGGAACCACGAGGTTCTTTGCAACTCAAAATGCTCCAAAATCACATCTACCCTCCAGATCAGAAAAAAGTACCTGCTTCAAACCTTGCAAATCTGACCTCAAGAGTCCAAATGAATTTTTTGATGGCTCTGAATCCAATGGAATACTTTGTTTTGGTTCTATATGCACCAAAAAAATTCACCTCCAAAAATTGTAAAAAAAACAAAGGGGATTCTAGATCTCTAGTTTGTAACCCTTGTTGAAGAAAAAACTCATAAGTCAAGAAGGGGTTCACTAAATCCATGCTTTGATATGATGTTGGAATTGGAAAAAATAAACTCCACAACTCCCAAGGATCACCTACAATCAAATACCTATCAAAGAAAGAGAGAATAGCAAAGCTATGGAGGCCAAGAGCTATTAACCAATAAAAACATGAATCATTGATTAATGTGCAATTGCTAATGATAATACAAAATAATTCACATAAAAATATAATTAACCTAGAAATCTTAGGTGAGGATAAAACAAGATCATGACATGTGTCCTCATCCTATGACATTAGACATAAAAAGAACATGACCTAAGTAAGTTTAAGTAACTAGAGGAAAGGGATCCTAATAATTAAATAATTAATTAATTAGGAAATACCTTTTTCTCTAACACCCCCCCTTAAGTGGAACTTGAGGAGAAGTTAAAATCTCTAAAGAGTAGAAAAACACAAGCCATAGGATCAAACAATGAACAAAGAAACATTCCACACAAGAGATTTGCAAACAATGATATACAATATTTCTTAACAAGAAAAAAAGCTACGGAAAAAAAAAGACTATCAAAATGGTATGAAAGCTTGAGAGCAGAAGATAAATCTTAGGAGCCAAGAGAGATATAATATAATGAGGGTTGAGTGATTATAAGAGAAAAACCATAAAATCAAAAAAGAACTCCTAATTTAGCTTAAGTGTATGAGAAAAAATTAGACTAGTAATTAATTAAACATTAATTAATTATTAGATAATGCAACTTGATTACTCTAACATTGTTGAGTTGGAGATCAAGAAAATACCTTAACTTTTATCTCATAATATGTATATATATATAAAGGATAAGTCTAAACCTACAAACCCAAAAAGAATATAGTGTAAGGTGTTAGGGTTTAGGAGTTGGGGATACATCATAACCAATGCGATAAGGTTTTGTATAAAGGGATGAATATAAAATTGATTCTAAAAGATAAAATAATCAAAGGGATTAGGAATCAAGGATCAAGTATGACTTATAATGTATAAATTTCTAACTCTAAAGGATATACAAATATTTTTTTTAGAGATTTAGGGATCAAGAAGACACAATACCTCCTGCAAAAGAGGATACAAATAAGATGTTGACCATGATTTTGACTCCAAATGGTAACATATTGCAAAGAATCAAAATTTGGAGTTTTGAGGAAAGGCATGCTAGTAAGGTAAAGTTTTCAACTCTAATAGGGAAACATGCAAAGCTAGGGTTTTGAGGATAGGCATGCTAGACAAAAATATTTCAAAATAAAATATTTCCAAAACTTAGATTTTTTTTGGATTTTTTCCTCATGTTATGCCAAAAAACTACTCTCACAAGTAGAGTTTTTGTGGAATTTTCACATGTTAAGTCTCAAAACTACTCTCCGAATTTCTAGAGTCTTTTCCCACCTTCAAGGCTAGGGATTTGTCTTCAAGAAGGTGAATAAAGGATCATCAAGAGACTCAAGCTGATTAGAATTTGACATATTAGATTGGGTCACCTCTCCTACTCTTTCTTGAACCTAGGAGGGTGTTCCTAGAGGTATTCCTAAGTAGGAACTCAAATCAAACAAAACCCACAAACAACCATACCCAAATCTAACCTTAAGCCCAATAATTTTCACTAAGTTATGTTTGATTGATAGCAATAACCTCTCTATAACTAATTTTAATACTCTTCTATAATGAAATTTAGAATAATATGTATACAATATTTTAAATATAAATTTTTACTTGGATTCACTATTGGAGTTCATGTGCAAGGGTTTCATGGTCGAGATGTATAAGTTCTTTTAAATCAAATCTTTCTTTAAGATAACATGGTTATAGTTTATCTAGTTTTTCTATTTTGAGGCTTTAATGCTTGGGATGCCAAACATAGTTTTTAGCATTAGATTTATGTGTGGGAAATTCCCTTGATTGATACGATATAAATAATAAGATGACATAAAGTTCAATCAAGAAATATGTAGATAGGATACCTAGTTAAAATAAGAAGACATTTTAATTATACTAGTACATGCAATGGGGGTATCAAAAATAATTTTAAGATTATAAATGAATCAGGTCTATTTATTAGTACCCTTCATATGTAGTTGCTACAAAATTAGTTTATTAGGTGATACCCTAGGCATTCAAGCCACTAAAATGTTTGTTTGCAATGTATTTGAATATTATTTTAGAGCCATAAATATAACTATTATAAGAAATTGATCAAAGATCCTTTGAGATGCTTGTAAACATTGTAGTCCTTACAAACCTACTTTTCAAATATTAGAATTCAAAGCTATTAATACTCAATTTTACATAAAAGATCCAATTCATAACAATCAAGATCAAACCCATGACACTTGAGATGGACCCTAAGAGTTTTCTACACCTGGTCTTAATTTGAGGTAAATATTACATTGAGAGAAATTACTTTTGTATATTAACAAATTATTTCAGCATGATAATAGTGTGTTTTACTAACACACTTCGTTCAAATATTTGATTCTTTCTAGAAAAATCAATTGAACTCTAGATCCTTCAAAGCTCCATGGGATTCTTTTTCTTCAAGTCTTGAGTTGACCTCTATGAGTTGTGTGACTCAATGTTTTAGTTGTAGATGTCGACTATTATGTCTAAGATGAAAATAAACACAAACATCAAAATGCATTGAAGCAGTCCGGATTAGTGGAAGGGAGGAAAGAATTTCTGATTTGATTGGTTCAGCATTTTGAGGGGCCATCAAGTGATGCTTGGTCTTATTAAATATCTCTTGTTTCCCTTGATTTTTTTCCCATATGTTTAGTTTGGGCGCCTCTTCTGCCATTTTGTTTGAAAAAAACTCCATTCCAAGCAATTGTCGAAAAGATTTGCAGATAATTTGAAAAGAGAAAAAAAATCAAAAATGTAAAACCAAACACAGACAAAGAAACACCAAGATTTATAGTGGTTTGTCTTAAAAGACTACGTCCACTTTCAACAAGGATTATCTCTTTTATTAATTCTCAAATTACATTCTACAATCAAATAGCAGCAACTTTATAATTTTGGTCTCATCTCCAAAATAGTAAAAATCCATCAAAATAGACAACTTCTAAACTAGCGAACACATGCCAAAATGAAGTCATTACAAAGAAGGAAACTGTGAGAGAAACTGCCGACTAAAATAAAATATTTGGGCTTCACCACCTAGCAATCTCCCACTTAAAGACCAAATAGTTGCTCAGAGATATCCCCTGCATTTCCAATCTGATCATCGCTTTGAAAACAAGCCCACATTGAAGGTCTTCAATCTCTATTCAAGGAAACTTCGAACCAATCGCTTCCAGGCTTCCTAATCAATTGCAACACCTTCCTTTTACAAAATTTTGAACATTGCTTTCTTCTCTATCGTCTCCTCTGTCAAGAACTAATCCAAACCAAATGGATCTGCTTCCTCTGCATTTTCATCATCAACAATGACAAATGTTGCAAGCCTCTTGTTCTCTGCAACAAGCCTTTGAATTTCTTCATACTGCAATTCAAGTTCCACCACAACCTTCACTATCTTAACCTACTAGAATAAATCGATCCACTCAGTAAAAGCTGGGAAGATATAGTTTGAAAACACAGAACTCTCCTTCATATGGTCTCAAGCTGCAATAACTGATAAAACATTAAACAAAGGAGCAGAAGAGGCTTGCTCTAATGCATCTAACATAATCACGGCTCTTTCATCAACTTATTATCCTTTAACTTGGAGTATGCCTCCTCCAAATCTAGGAGCTTCTTCCTATAACCCACTCTTGTAGTGAGAAACAAAAGGTTTTCTGGGTCTAGATAGCCGTGCCCGACCGCATCATACAGTTCCCACATTGTTGATTCAATTAAATCCTTAAGCCCAGTTTTTCCTTTGTTTTTATCACTGCCCTCTACACTGTAGTGATCAAACCTGAACTCCACTGTTGAATCCCTAATCATTCTCACAACTTTATCCCATTCTCTTGCCGGATCAATAACAGGAATATCGCAGCCCGTCACAGTCAATGTGGTGGGTGATTCGAGAAAAACCAAATTGGAAATCCCTAGTGATTTATCCAAAAACGTCGAGAAGGCATCACTTTTAACAATAGCCTTCATCAAGGAAAATGCATCTGCGGAATCTTCATTGGTATACACCTGATCCTACTCCACCTAACTACCCTATCCAAGAAATCGATGTATAATCTTAATGCTTTCATCCAGAATTTCTACAGCAATACCGTGGGCAAAATCCCCAGCAAAAGAAAACAAATTTTTGAAGTCGGTCATTACGGATTTTTCTACAACCCTGTTTGCTCCAGTAGAACAAGCAAGTCTATCCATGAAGCTATCGACCAAGGAATTTCCATTGATGATAACTAAACTGGAGTCTCAGGTGGCCTCCTTTCTGTCACTACAAGACTTGGACTTCGTGCTCATTGAAATAGCTTGCCATAGGATTCCAAACTTAGAACCTCTTTGCTGTCCTTGACATTTTTCATCCACAGGGGCTCGTCAGTATCTGCCATGCGAACCAACTCCTCCATTGCATACATTGTCAGCTCTACAATTAGAGATTTTTCCAAATCTGATTTGCCAAAACATAGATTTCTGGGTAGATCGGGAGGATCTAAGAAATGCAATGGATGCCTTTCCTGAGCAACAACAAGATGGTCCTTCCCCAAAACTGGATTAGTCAAAACAAGCATGAGGGCTTCCACTGTGAATTTCTCATGCGCCTCCTCATGGAGCGATTTCTCGCTTTGCTTTGGCTCTCGATTTTCTAAGCCACCTCCATGTATTTGAAACTCCTGCTCCCATGTCTTCACATCCTCCTCTGAGACAAGCAAAGAGCCCTCCGCTTTGCTCAAGCAGTGCCTCCATAGTGTGGACTGGTGCTCCACCGGAGGGCTCAACTGGTTGCACCACCGCAACCCACAGGACTTCTTGGATCTCCTCAGAAACTCTTTACTTGTAAGTGACCAATTTCTCCGCCCATACTCCCCTGTCACAAGCACACATGGAGACTCCAAACTGCACTTAGACACCACGTTGAGCCTCTTGAACCTCTCTAAGATAACTTTTCCTCTGTGATGATGAGGCTTCTTAAAAAGTTGACCATAGTTACGATAAAAGCTAACCTGCACCATAGCTGCCACATAAGCTCCTTTGCCTCTGGCTCTACCTCCAGCTATTTCTTGTTTTTACTTTGTTGACATAAGGGATTCAATTGCCTTAGTCTCAGTTGTTGTTGCTTTCAAATCCTTTTCTAAGTCTTCAAACAACTCTTCCATAGTTGTTACCTTGGGTTCTTCCTTCGTCTCTCAGATTAAGGCAAAATCTTCACCCTCCTCATCCATGGTTTGAACTGGAATTTATGCCTACACATCTTCATCTTTTTCTTCATAAATGGTGATACCCAGCTTCAACATCCTAAGAATTCTTGAAGCAAAGGTATTTGGATCATCGAGGCAAAAGCCAAAAGTGAGAAAAACTATTTCATAGAGGAGCAATACCAAGTCCTTTACAAATTTACCACTCTTATCTGCCTCTACCCTCTTCTGCAACTCCTCCATGATGGATTTCTTATGTTGTACATCACCGGTGCATTCAATAAGTGCTCGAATCTCAATCTTGAGATCTTCTAAAAAATCTTCTGGTTCAAATTCAACTCTAAACCCAACATCCTTCTCCTCTTCAACCGAATCCTTTTCATTTGTCTAGCCATCCCACCAATGTACACAACGTTTCATTGTAGCTTTCACATCAACATCTGGTGTATCCTCAATTTCGTTCAGCCTTTGTAAGCTCTATGATTCTTCTAGTATGTCAAAACCCTCACCTCCCAAATCCTTTGGAGGCTTTCTCACACATACCTCACCTAGGCAGTGCTCGAGGAATCAAGATCAACATCACCAAGATCAGCAACCAGATAGATAGGAGATTCATCTACTTCCATTGGCACAATTTCATCTAGCTCCGAGTCACTGTCTGCAATTGTCACTGCAGCTTCCACTTCATCAAAACTCTTTTCATGACCACACGGCCAAGACATGAGAGCTTGAGCCCAATCAGGAAAAGCTTCTACATTCATTTTGCTAGAAATTCTTCACAATTTCCAAAACAACTTTTTCACCAAAGCTTTGATACCAATTGTTGAAAAGATTTGTAGACAATTTGAAAAGAGAAAAAAAAATAAAAAATGTAAAACCAAACATAGACAAAGAAACACCAAGATTTATAGTGGTTTTTCTTAAAAGACTATGCCCATTTTCAATAGGTATTATATATTTTATTAATTCTCAAATTACATTCTACATTCAAACAACAACAACTTTATAATTTTGGTCTCATCTCCAAAATGGTAAAAAGCCATCAAAATATACAACTTCTAAATTAGCAAACATATGCCAAAAATAAGTCATTACAAAGAAGGAAATCATGAGAGAAACTGCTGGCTAATATAGAATATTTGGGCTTCACAACCCAACAATTGTCTCCACACGAATTGGTCTCATATTATCATCTCTTTCGTACATATTTGAATAGTTGACATTAATGGAAGGGAGGAAATAATTTTCAACTTAACTGCTTAGAGTATTCTACTATTCAAACAATAATGCAAACATTCTTTATATGATAATACTAGAGAACCATCAAGCCATACTTGATCTTCATAAATATCTTCCCTTTCCCTTTCTTGAGTTGCTTTCCATACGTTTAGTTTAGATTTTTCTACAATTTTGTTTGAAAATATCTTCATTCAAAGCAATTGCCACCAAATATTGGTGTTAGGATTTCATTTCTCCATATTATCAGTTCAAAGTCATTTCACTATCAAGTGTTTCATATTATATCATCTTCACACATATTTGAATAGTCAAGCTTCTAGAAATGTGTAGAGATCCTTTATTCAACTTCACATGCTCATAAGCTCGCCGTGTGGAAAATCCGTTCCACTTTCGTGTGTTTCATCTTCCATCTTTAGTTCTATGACAGGTTTAGATTGTATGTGCTATTAATAAATAGATAATTATTTATTATTCTTTAATGCATGAATAAGTGTAAAATTGTTAGTTTTATTGTTAAATTGTTTAATGTTTAAGTGGAATTAATAATATTTGATAGAAATATTGTTATTTTTATCATATTTTTTAATTAATTTTTCATTATAGTTTAAATATTATATTTCAAATCATGTTTAAAGATATAATTGTAATAGTGAAATTAACATGTTCATGTTGATTCAGACTTAGTGTTGTGTCAACATATTGACAAGTGACACAAACTTACATATATCGAGGGCTAAGGATTGATTCAAATGAAGCTACACATATATTTATTAAAAATACCTTCATGGCTTGATCCATATCCATTCCCATCTACTCCCACCTACATTTATTCTTATGGTCGTATCATTTATCCTTATTTCTTATACCCAATTGTGGTTAGCTCAATTTATTCACTTCTTGATTCAATAAATATATTATTCTACTGACTAGGTTTATTTCTAGTCTACTCATGATCAAATCCTCTAATATATAAAAATTAACTTTAAATTCAAATTTTAGTTGTTCCTTCCTATTTTCACTAGTTGTGAACAAACTTGACACACATTTGTGCAACATATAGTTGTATGTAGGTACTTCAACTTTTTCAATATTCCATCCATTTATAAGGATAAAAATTAAGAATTTTAAACAAGGAGGATTCATTAATACAATTGTATTTCTAAGGTACAAATAACTAAAATGTACATAATTTGTAAATAGGTCCAAGGGATTTACCTCTAAACCAATACCTTATCATATTGAATTTTTTTAAACAACCAAAATGTGACAATATATTTCTTCGATGTTAGGGGGAAGGGATAGTTTAATGAATGTGACACAAGTATACATTGGGGATTGCAAAAATTGTAGATAATGGGGATGACGTGTTTATAACTGTTACTATAGATTTTCTATAGATTATGATAGGTCAACCAAAGGAAATACTATTGACTATATTTGTCTTGCCAATATTATAAAATTATCAATTTTGTACACCACATATTCTTACATTTTGTTAGAGTCTTCCAATCTTAAGGGCTTAATCCTAAATTAAATGTAGCTAACAAAGAAAAAAATTATCACATCAATTGATCATATTTGAGCACTGACTCTAGTACCTACAAAAATCATTGTGTATCCTTATAGAATTTCCATAATAGTTTAAATTAATATGTATATTATATTTGATATATATGCTAATAGCGGAATTGGTTACTAAATTTGGTTTCACAAGGATTTTTAAGCTGAGGTGTACAAGTAATTTTAAATCAAAGCTTTCTATAATATGATATATTTTTCTAGTTCAACTAGGATTTCTATATCAAGGTTTTAATGTATAGAGGCAGTCAAGTTTAGTTTTGAGTTAGATTTAAGTGTGGGAATTTCTTTTGGTTGATATGATTAGAAATAATAATGAGATATTAAATTACAACTAAAAATGTAAAGTGGATATTTCTAATATAAATTTGAGGGATAGAAAGAAAATTAAAGGTATTTATTAATATCATAAGAATATATTTATTATGCCATTATTTTATTAAATGGATTCTCTAAGAATATACACAACATGTACATATTTATATGATGTCTTTGAATATTATTTTAGAACCATAAAGCTAATCAAAAGGTTTAATGAGGGATAACTTGACTACATGATGATTTAGCTTTGATGAGGGATAACTTGACTACATGACGATCCAATAAAATCACTTAGATTGTTTACAAATACTAGTGTCATTATAAACCCACTATTTAGATATTATAGTTCAAAGCCATCAGTATTCAAATATGTTTATGTGAGTATTCCATATTCATGTATAAGGGATCCAATTTATAGTGATCAACATCAAAACCATTATGATTGAGATCAATCCTAAAAAAAATTTAAACCTATTTATATATTGAGATATTCTCTAGATTGAGAGAAATAAATTCAAAGTAATTTATTTCGACGAAGAGACGAAACCAAGCACAAACATCAAAATGCTTTGAACCGGTCTAGATTAGTGGAAGGGAGGAAAAAATATCTGATTTTGACTGGTTCAGAGTACTGAGGGGCCATCAAGCTATGCTCGGTCTTATTAAATATCTCCTGTTTCCATTTCTTGACTTTCTTTCCATATGTTTAGTTTGGACTTTTCTGCCATTTTGTTTGAAAAAAACTTCATTCCAAGCAATTGTCTCCACGGGAATTGGAATAGTTGAGATTAATAAAATGGACGAAATAATTTTCGATTTAACTGGCTCAGAGTATTCCACTATATAAAGAATACTGCTAACCTTGCCGTGATAATGCTAGAGAACCTTCAGTGCCATGCTTGATCTTGATAAATATCTTGCCTTTCCCTTTCTTGAGTTCCTTTCCATAATTTTGGCTTGGATTTTTCTGGCATTTTGTTGTAAAATATCTCCATTCCAAGCAATTGCCGCCCCACAATGGTGCTAATATTCGATATTTCCATATTATCAGTTCAAAGTCATTGCATTATCAAGTGTTTCATATCAAAGTCTATTCAGCATATAAAACGGTCATTAGACCGTATTTATTAATTAATTAAAAATAAAGATAGTATTGTATCTTTATTTTTAATTAATTAATAAATAAGGTTAAATGACCATTTTGTATGCTGCATAGACAATTTGTTCATATTATATCCCCTTCGTACATATTTGAATAGTTGAGAGCTTCTCGAAAAAGTGTAGAGGTCCTTTATTCAACTTCACATGCTCATATGCTCGCCATGTGGAAAAGTCATTCCACTTTCATGTGTTTCCTCTTTCATCTTTAATTCTATGACAGGGGATTAGATTGTATGTTCTATTAATAAATAGATAATTATCTATTATTCTTTGTGAATAAGTGTGAAAATGGTAGTTTTATTGTTAAATTGTTTAATGTTTAAGTGGAATTAATAATATTTGATAGAGATATTGTCATTTTTATCACAATTTTTAATTACTTTTCTAAAATAATTTAAATATTATATTTCAAATCATGTTTAAAGATATAATTGTTTTAGTGAAACTAGCATGTGTAGTGTAGAAAATTGTACTCTTTTCTAAGTGAAAGTACAATTTCACACTTAGTTTGAACCTATTTTAGTGACCTTGCATTTATGCATTTTTAAACCTCATTACAATCGGCCTCTAATACCCTTTATTATGCATCCCAAGGCTTGTTTTAACTATTTCTTGGCAATATAACCCACATCAAATAAATGTTATTAATCAACTTAATGCCTCGACATAACTTAGGTGCTTAGCTTTTAGGTCGAGACCCATTCACCTATGGGCAAATGGGCCTCCTTTAAGTTCATAAACTTAATTAAACATGTTTTTGGTGGCATTTCAAGGTCCTAAATTTAAATTCTAAGTGTCATCTTTTAGGATTTAATAAATGATAAATTAGAAAGGGAAGCCTATAAAGCTAAGTCTTTCAATCATTTTTCACTAGACAAGAGAGAGATTCACATGAGATCACAAGGATTTACACTCAAGAGAAAGGAGAATTCAATCAAACATTCAAATTTGAAGTCTTTGAGCACCTTTTTGCCAATAAAATCAAGCATTGTCAAAGATTGATGATGGATGCTTATGGAGGATCATGATGTATTCTAGGTTTTGGGAGATGCACCAAGCCATTTAACCAAGTCTAATGACTTGTTTACTAAGGGATTCCATCTTCTATTATCATTCCACTTTCTACCTAAAGGAAAGTATATTCAGATTTGTGATCTATTAGGGTGATTTGATATCTCCCAAAGTAGATCTTCATCATTATTCATTTTTTTCATTTTGGGACCATATTCTAACACATTTGAGTAGGGTTTCTTTGCATTTGAGCTCTTGTAATCTTAGACACACTTAAGATTAGGGCTTGCAAACACTTTCATGTTTCAGATTTGTAATTTTTAACAAGGTTTAATTACCAAACTAGGGGTTTGACCAAGGAAAACCCCCCTCCACCACCAAACAACAACTTTGTTTTGTAGATTTGTCATAGGCATAGATTCGGGAGTGAAGTTTCAGAAGTGCGGGAAGGAAGTGCAAATATAGGACCTAAATCTTAGTTTCAATTTTTCTAAAAAAGGAGACTTGGACCCATTCGCCCATGGTTGAATGAGTACTTGACATGCTTGTAGAAATAGTGTTTTGTGATAGGTACATAGAGTTTCCCTTTCCCAAATCAGCCAAAAAAATTTCTATTTCTCTTAGTATTATACTTAATCTACAAGATCCAAGTGTTGGCTTGTATTTTTGAGTTGATTTGCTATTTTTAGTTTTTCTCCCAAAAGTGTTATCTGAACCTAACCCCCATCCTCAAAGCATAAGGAAATCTAAAGATTCTAACATTGGGTTAATTCACAAAAGGTTTGTTAATCAATTCTTTGTGAGGATCTCATTTCCTAATGAAAGTAGGAATATAGGATCTATTCTCATCCTCTTGACTTACCTTTCTATTTTGGGAAACCTTATTTTTCTATATTACATTTTGGTGAACCAAACGTTGTACAATAAAATTCTAAAAATCGGAGTCCATTTCAACCCTAGATCACTATTTTGCACTAAGTTTGCATTAGGTTTGAATTAGTTGCATTACATTTAGGTTTTTGTAAACTTGCATTAGTGAAAATTGCATTTAAGGGTTAAATTTGCATGTTTGCATCACCTAAATTCATAAAAAAATAGAAAAATTGCATTAGATCTGCATTCATTTTGCATTGTACTTGCATCAAGATCATTATTCAATCATTTAAGTTCAAATTTAGGTTCAAATTGCATTCTAAAATTAGTCATCTAGTTCATCATTTCACCTTACTTACAATTACATTTAGACACCCTAATTTGGAAAAAACTATTAACAAAACCTCTATTTGCAATCATAAACATAAATCACATAAAATAAACTCAGATCCTAAAAATTCAATTTAAAAAGAAAACCCTAAGCAAGGACCGATTCTCCCATGGGCGAATGTGTCCCTATACAAGAATTTCAAACAAGTTTCTGGGTGATTTTTAGTCTCTGTTTACTGTTTCTTTTGTTGTTTTTAGATCTAAGCATTGGTTTCCTGAAATAGTCTGTTTATGAATTCATGTTATTTCTTCTTTAGTTAGATCTTGCAACATTTTAGACAACACTTATTGCATATTTCATTTGAGGATAATGTTATATTTTTATACTTTTGCTTTATTTTCAGCATCATTTCATGGCTTAGATAGATTAGTTTACATTTTGCACTCATTAGAAAACATAAACAAAATACCAAAAACATCGAACAAGACAAGTAAAAATTATTGAAATCCTTGGAGAAAGCATAGTCATTTGATCATGTCAGATCTCTTTTTCTGAGTTAACATATCCCTCAAGCCCTATAGTAGTTATGACTTTAACATGTTAAATGAAGCCCTTGAGGATTTCATCTCACAAGGATCATCCACTAAGGCTTGTTATAATAAACCAAAACAAAGAGACGTTATTGTAATCACACCCCAACTTATCCTTTACCCACCCTCACATCAACCACCACCTAAAATGAAACCATTAAGTCCAAGAGATATCTTGAATTTCAGAATGAAAATTTCTAGTAATAATGTTTTGCAACAATCTAGTTACAATATTGTTGCTCACACATATAATACAAGGAACAATAGGCAACCACAACCCACTCTCGTTTTGTTACCATTGACTCAACCTATCTTGCCTAGTGCTCCTCATTTTCCTATACATAGGGGAAAGGAGTATGATCTTGTTGAACAACTTTAAAGTTCTCCTACAAAGATATTCTTATGTGACCTTATTCAGCCTCACCTAATTACCATAGTATGCTCCAAATAACTTTGCAACAAGTTGTGGTTCTTCCTAGTACAAATCCAATTGATGTAGTAGCCCTAATTCAAGGAATGAATTCAGTTAATATAGACATTATTTTTGGTTGCAGCGAGTTACCCTCCTTGGAAGTACAAAACAAGAGAATCCTTCATGATCATAGCTATTATTAATAGGACTAGGATAAAGAGAACCCTTGTTGACAATGGCTCATCCCTAAATGTGTGTAGCATAAACCTCTTGGATACAATTGCAATGAACAAGAGAAAGATTGAACTTGACTCTTTTTCCATTCATGGGTCTGATAATGTAGGAAAAAAACATTCAGTGTGATCACATTACTTATTATAGTTGGAAAGGCCACATTGCAAACTCATGTCCATGTTATGCCTCAAGATCTTTCATATAGTCTTCTTTTGGGAAGACCATGGATTCATGAAATTCATTTAGTTATTTCAACCCTTCATCTTCTAATGTAATATGCCTAAAAAAAAAGTGTCTACAATCAAATTTGAACCTAAACTAGAAATTTATTTACACACCAAGAAAGATAAAGAAAGTCCCTTGAAAATATTGACACCAACTACAAAAGTAGAACTTGTTCAAGAGGAAGAAAATGAAGAAAAAATGATGAAATCACAAATATATTGGATGATGATTGGGGTTCCTTATATTTTACACCTACATTTATGGGAGAGTATAAGATCATAACAAAAAAAAATGAAAAGGGAAAAGAACTGTCAGTAATGTCAACACAAAATTCGGAAGAACCCTCACAAGCATCTATGTCAACTACCGGAGAAGAAGACAAAAGTTATAAGACAAATTTTGATGAAGTTTATTATGAGAAACCACCTAATTTGAAAGAAATGTCAAGGCTTTATGGAAGAGGTTATGAGCTCTTGAAACAACTTGGTTATAGTGGAAAATGATGTGGTATGAAAGAATAAGGCATTTTTGTTCCTATAGAGCCTAACACACAAGAAACAAAAAGTGGTCTTGGATATTGTCCTTCTAAGATAACAAAAGCAATAGAAAGGCCTTCACTCAACATTAATACCATAATGTGTAGCTCTTCTAGGATAACTCTCACTTTAAAGCATCTTGAATTGATTGATACAACAAGTGATGCATCATTGGAATACTTTGAAGATGATGAAGCCTTGAAAGAAATATTAGGAGTTTATGACAAGTCACCAAATTCCCATCACAAACAAGGAATCGCTTGTGCTATGGTTAGTACTGAACAAGTTGATGGAGAAACGAAAACAAGTGACATTGAACAAGACAAAGAAGAACATATTCTTAAAATTTTGAGACAAACTGCACTAACAATAGGAGATACAATCAACATACTGATGGACACATCTAATGATGAAAGAGTGATTCAAATAGGAAATTCCCTTGATGAGGATGAAAAAGAAGATCATGCAACATTATTACACGAATTTCATGAACTCTTTTCTTGGACCTATTCAAACATGTCGGGTATTGATGCTAAAATAATTACACAACATATTCCTTGAACTATATGCTAAACCAGTGAGAGAAAAGATACATAAAATGAATCTTAAGATAGCTTTATTGGTTAAAGCTAAGATTGAAAAAATCCTTGAAGCTAGCTTTATCTATCCTATTGATTATTCCCCCTAGATCTCAAACATTGTCATAGTCGCAAAATCTAATAATCATATTAGGATATGTATGGATTTTTGTGATCTTAATAAAGAATATTTCAAAGATGATTTTCCCCTTCCTAATATTGACATGATAGTATATTCAACTGTGGGCCCTAGTTTGTCGTCATTCATGCATGGTTTTTTTGGATAAAGTAAAATATTTATCAACCCTCAAGATCAATACAAGATAACATTCACTACAACTTGAGGATCATTTCGTTGGGTGGTTATGCCTTTTTTATTAAAGAATGTGTGTGCAACATATCAAAAGGCCATGATGTTAATATTTCATGATTACATACATAATATTTTGGAAGATTATGTTGATGATATTCTAGCCAAATATTTAACTTATCGAGATAATGTGAAAATCCTTCAAAATGTTTTTGAATGAATGCGTAAGTATAACATGAGATTAAATCCAAAAAAATATTTCTTTGATGTGGATAGTGGAAAACTCTTAGGTTTTATAGTATCCCACAGAGGCATCGAGGTGGAAACAAAGAAATTGATGCTATCATTAATATGCGATCCCCCAAAAATATTTCTTAGTTGTGTAATTTACAAGGAAAAATTCAAGCTATTCGTCATTTTGTGACATCCTCGGTGGATCAAACCTTTCCCTTTATGCAAGTTATAAAGAAGGACTCACAATTTAAGTGTAATGAGGATCATAAATAGGCCTTTGAAAGTTTGAAAGACTACCTCACTACTACCCCTATTTTACAACCCACTATGCAAGAAAAACCATTTATCCTTTTACAACATCATCATCCCATGCTTTAGCAGCATTGTTTGCTCAATAAGATGATAATGGTAAAGAACATCCTTTTTATTACCTTAGTCAAACTCTGATTGACTATGAAACTTGATATACAATGATAGAAAAATAATGTTTGGCTCTTGTATTTGCTACTAGTAAATTAAGACATTACTTATTAAATGTGAAAATTCATGTGATGAAAAAGTTTGATCCTTTAAACTATCTTTTTGCTAAAATTTATTTACCATGATGCTTAGTTAAATGGGTTATGTTGTGGGTATGTGCAGGATCATGATGGGCCAAAAAGTGGTGATATGATGGGTATGTATAGGTCATGTGGCTGGAGACTTCTTTTTTACACAAAATTGATGAAATGAAAAGGGTTTTTAAAGGAGATTCCCAACTTTCCACCAATATAAATTATGCTTTACTTTGAATTTAATAAATAATTATTATTCATTTTCTATTTGAATTATGACTAAAGTCCTAATTGATAGGTTTATTGAAAAACATCTATAGCTTTCAAACGGTATCACATTTTTTAATTTGAAACATGCATCACATTCTATGCTTCCATACTATAGGATTAAAAAAAAAAACTAAACTGAATTTCATGAAGTTTTGACCAAGTTAAGGTGGTCGACATACAAATTTTTATATTTTTAAAGTTGTAATAAAAATTCATAATTAATTATTTATTTGGAAAAAATTACAAAAAAAAATGCATCACATCGGGAAATGAGTCCTCTACTTATATCTAAAATATTATAAAAAAATATTATCATTTTATTGTGGTTAGGGTGGTCAGACAGACGCCTACTTCTTATTTTTTCTCTGAAATTTAAGTACTACTCCATTAAAATTTCAAATTTTCACCAAATAGGATTATTTCTTTCTAAATAAGCCTAGTAGTTTATAAACTAGATTCAATTTGCTACAGATTCTATTCTTACATATTTTTTAAATAATATAGATAACTTATTCAATTTTTTATGTCAAGTTGCCTAACTCTAATTTTTCTAAATTTTTTGCCACTTAAGGGCATGTTTTTTTCATGATGATCCTGCACATAGCCTTGTTAATTGATTTTGATCTTAAATTTGTCTCTCAAAAGGTAATCAAAGAACAATCCTTAACCAACAATTTAGTTGATGGTCCTTATCCAATAGCACTACCTAATATGGACTCATTCCCTGACAAAATCATGTTGACTATGAAAAAGGAAACATGGGAATTGTACTTTGATGGTTCTAAGTGTAGAACTAGCTCCAAAGTATCAAGATTTAGCTCTTGATGTTCAACACATTAAGATATTTGGTGATTCTCAATTAATCCTTAAGTAAATAAGTGGTTCATATCAAGCAAAACATGACAAGTTATCTAAGTATAAATACCTTACAATTACTTTATTGGAATGATTTGAATCATATACCATTGAAAACATACCATAAAAGGATAATCAACATGTAGATGCAATGGAAAATGCTACTTCCCTTGTATCTCCTAAAGATCCTTCTGTCAATTTCACATTTATAGTCCATATGATCACAAAACCATCAATAGATGATAAGATCAAAGAAGTGTTATTAACCGATATTGAAAACTCTAGTGAATGGTACACTGTAATATTCAACTACATAAAAAAAAGGTACCTTTCTTGAGCCTACAACTATAAAGACTAGAGCTCATCTTCGAAAAATCGCATCTAAATACATAATCCTTGTGAATATGTTAGTTGGTTGTGTAGAATGAATATGTTATTTTGGTGTATGATGTTGTGAATGATTTGTTGGATTTCAGGGTGTTGATGGAATATTATACATTGTGTTTAAGTGTTGTGTGTGGTCCACGAGTCATCTTTGGATCAAAGAAAGTGTGTACTTAATTGTTTAATGGTGTTAACACAAGTTCGATCAACCTTGCATGTTTACACTAATTATGGGTGTGCTTTGTTGTTTTTGGAAGAGTGGTGTGGTGTGTTTATGTGGATTTAGGTCTAAGTTAAGGTGTGTTGTGGTCCACCTTCATTCCTTTCCACTATGGGAATGTTTTGGTACTGACCTAATTTGAATTTGCATGCTTGAGGTGCATAGCTGACCTTGCGAATTATTTTCAAGGTTGAGGATGGTTAGATGTGTGATGATTTGATGGAGAAAATATATGATTAAGTGTGTAATATGAAGTACATTGAAATGTTAAGTGGAAAATTGTGAAATCCAGTGTGATATTTAATGCCTAAGACTATTGGAAGCAATGAGTAGAAGGTGTCACATTCTACTGAGAGAGTGTGAATGTTTTGGTGAAACAATGGTAGATCTTTTTCTATTGCTCTGAGATGGATTTATCATTGTAACAGTATTCTATCAAGTATTCTTTCTAATCTAGTAGTGATTCATTGCTAGTGATCACTTCTTTTCTCTTGGGTAGTGAGCCCTCTGAAAGTGAGCCTATTGTGAATTCAATGTTGCAATTACTTTTGTAGAAGAGGGGGACAAACCACACCAAGGCTCCAAATCATGGAGAGTTGAGAGAGGAAGGCTACCCTAATCTACCTCAAGTTGGATGAGTGTCTTATGTCAAGGATAGAGAATGAAGAGCACTCTCAAGTGCTTATGTCACTTTACTAACTTAGGAGGTTGAACAGAGCTAAATGAGTTGATTTCTAGAACCTTAATCGTACCTCAAGTAGCTCTCTACCCAAGGACAACGACGCAGGTTAGGGATGATAGCACGAGGTATTGGAATCTCTTTGGGGTGTTGGCATTTGTACGACCATAGATTACAAGAGTACAATGAAAATGCCAAAAATCTACTAATCAGTTTAGCAAAAAGAATCTAAAGGTACTAACTAGAACAATAAATAACAAAATGAACTAGATAACTAAAAATATGATGAAAGAAGAAGTGAAGATGAAATTGATGAAGATTAACTCACTAAGAGTCCAATTTTTCAGTAAGCTCCATATGTATGTGTACCTACACAAATCCAAGAGGAGAAAAATGTTGGGTTTGTATAGGGGTTTACCCCAGTCAAAACCCCACATTGGTGTTTCCATCTCCACAAATAGCCAAAAAATCCATGATAAATGAAATATGATAAAGAAAGAAATGGAAGGAAATTGAACAATAGCAATGAAACTATGCTATGTAAATCAAAAAATAGTATCACCTTCTCAAATAAGGTGCCCTCAAGCATGTAGAGGAGGATGCAAACTTGGTAAGGTCTATGCTACCGCAACAATAAAGAAGCAGTCCCTCAAGAAACCAAGTTGTAATTCCAAAGGTGGAAAAAGTACAACAATATGTAGAGATGGTGTGTAGGAGCTTAAGAGCAAGATCAAACCAACGTATGCAATTGTGAGGAAGCTTGAGAATTGGTCAAAAGATCCAACTACTATGTAGAAGTGCCAAAGAGTTTAAGTGAATGAGAAATATAAGAATTTTAAGGAGAATTTGGAGGGAAAGAGCTATTCTCAGGTCGACTAGAAGGTGCAGAGGCATTATGCTTTGTCACCAATGGAGAATGTAATGTCTCTGCATATTTCAGAGGAAGGAATCTATCAAGGACAACAACATTCCACACAGATATCCACAAATCACATGTGCATCCTTGACATAAATTCTCCCACCTACACAAGATACAAGCACCAAGTAGATGGAAAGTAGGTAGGTGATGTGGAATTATTTTGTCAAGTTGATTTTTCTAAAGTAGGGGGTGTAAAAGGGGAATTTGTGAGAGGAGTGAAAATTCACTCCTATACATTTTCCCCCCACTTTAGTAAGCATGCATGTGAATGAATGTTAAGTAAAGTAGATTGAAGAGTTTATAAATCTATACCTAAACTGTTGAGGAAGCATACAACAATCTACTTAGCTCAAAAGTGTAGGGCAGGAAAATAACTCTGGATGGGTACTCTCTGCTAAGAAGGTTTGAAAAAAGGAATTTGTAGATCGTTAGAGCCACAAAGTTGATCAAAGTTCACCAAAGGCTCGTAGACCCATGATGGAAAAATCCCATAGGATGCTAGTGCTTCGCAAATCCTTGGACCTACAAAGAAGGTGCCCCCAGGTACTCTCTCTTGAAGGAAGCCTAGTGTAAGGGGAATTTGTAGAGTTGGATTGAAAATCAGCTTCACAAGTGCACCTACAAAGCAACATGTTGATCTATAGATAAAACATGTTAGAAAACAACAAGTAGCCACACAGGTAGACAAGTGAGCAGATAGTCACACAAATAGTCAAAAATTGAAGGAGAATCTTTCAAAAGGGTCCCTTAGGAACCCTTCAAAAGAAAATGGGTCCACTCAAGGGACACACATTTTGATTATGCAAGAGCATTTTTTGCAAATCAATTCAACATCAAGGAATCCTTTTGAAAGATGTTCACTTTGTTAGAGTAAAAGGTTTATTACTTAATTATTTTAGTTAAGTTACCTTTTATATTTCTCTTAAGATAAACCTATTATGAATTTTGTAGGAATTTAATTAATAATTATTCTAAGTATTAAATGCTCCCTTCTAGGTTACACTTTAGGGTTTCTTGATCTCCTTCATAAGGATTGATCTCTTTGTATTATTTCATTCAGTTAATATAATTTCTCTTGAAGCTTGCAGAGCACCTTTTCTTTTTTGTCTCCATCTCTTCCTTTCTGTGATAGGTTATTTGCATGCAAGTGATCTTTGGGTTGTGTGAAGTTGGCTTTCTCAACTTCTACATGGTATCAGAGCTCCAAACCTATTGCTTCTTATTCATGTTTTGAAGGATTTTTTGGATCTTCAAGGGTTTGGTGTTTGTCTCTTTTGATCCAGGGCATACCTACTTGATCAGAGTCTTTTGAGTCCAAATGGACCTCATCATTGAGTTCGTAGTGGTCCAAAACCCCAAAATTGACTATTCATTTGTCCATTTTGGACAAAGTTGTTTTGAGAGGCAAAACAAATTTTGCCAAAGAGGCCGTATGACCTCCCCAACACTCCTCCCAAGGAAAAATAAATTAAAAAATTATTAAAAAAAAGTCTTTTTGAAAAATTTGTGCTTCTTGTGCAAAAGGGGTCTGCTGCCCACCATCCATCAAGCGACCACCAGGTGGCCACTCACCAGCTACTCAGACGAGCGGAGCAACCTAGTAGCTACTAGCCCCACCCTTCACCAGTCGGCCATTGGCTCTCCATTGGTGCCACGCTTGCACTCCACCTGTGCACCACCCACATTCCTCTAGCCACCTGTTGGCCACCAACTACCAGTCCCTGGTCCTGCATGCAACTAGGGGCCCCTCTTGAAGGGCTTATTGGCCTTCTTTTGACCTCTTTCAGTAAATTAGGTGTATGATCTCCATTTTTCAAAAATGAGATATCAACGGAAAGCTGATTTGAAGCCGGATCTAGTGGTGTAGATTTTTTTTTTTCCATTTTTGTTGCATATTTTCCAGTCAAAGCCAAAACTTGTTTTTTGCATTCCTAGGGGCGTAACTTTTGCGTCTTGACTCTGTTTTGCAAAAACGAATAGGTGTTGGAAAGGTGGTTATGTGCTCTTTCCAAATATGCAATTTATTTCATTAGAAAATATATTAGGTACATAGAGAATTTTTTGAAGCTATTTTTGTGTTTTCTAGCTTTTTAGCTTTAAGAATTGTACTAGGGTTTGGGTTCTTGTGTTGTGGGCTATATTTTTTTCTTGCTTTCTATAATTTACAATAGAAAATAAGAAACCTCCTTTCATAAATCATTTAAAAACTCATTCATTATGGTAGACTCTTCTTCTATTGAGGGCCTTACCCCACACAATTATCACACTTGGAAGGCACAAATGACCAGATTTCTTATGTCAAAAGGGTTATGGTCATGCTTGGACTATGTTCAACCTTAGTTGACATGGTAATTTGAGATCTTTCAACATAAGAATGAAATGGATGAGGTGATGGTTTTTCTATCCTTGCATATTTCAGATAGTCTTCTATTCCATCTAGAGGGTTGTACAACTCCTCAAGCTATGTGGTTGAAGTTTGAAACTATATTTGGAACCATTAATTAGTTTTGAGCACTTCAAATTGAGGCTGAATTGACTTCCTTAGTACCTAATTCATATCCTACCATTAAGGATTTTTTGATGAAGTTTAAATCACTAAGGTTATTGTTACAGGGTTGTGGTAAGAATAAAACAAATGAGGAGTGTATTTACCTAATTATTTCTAAGCTTCGAAGTCATTTTTAGATATTCTCTTTGAAATTTTATTCCACTATGGATGCATTGGGCACACACTTTACCATGACTAATTTTGAGGTGTTTTGTGATCGGTTGACATGAGAGTAGGCAAAGATATCACAGTTGGATGCTCTCACAGGATCTAAGAACCAAGCACTGGTAGCTTAGTCATCTAAAGGGAAAAAGAAGTAGAAACTAAAGCCCAAGATAGATTCAGCAGGTAGTGAGAGTTCCTCCAAGCCACCTCCTAAGACTAATTCAAAACCACAGTATAAATCCTAAATAGGGAAAATATTCAAATTCTAGTGAGTCTTCCTCCAAGACTAAGAAGAAATGAGGTGATCCTTGCAATTTCTATGGAAAGGAAGGACATCTAGTTTCCAGGTGTTGGAAATGATTAGAGGTTTTAGAGGAAGCCATGCAGCAGCATAATATCACCTCACCTCAGTCTTCTTCCCAATCCATAGGGAAAGGTCATGCTCTCTCTGCATGAGCCTTTCCTTGAGGATCCACTTGGATTCTAGATTCTAGTGCTTCTCACCATATGACACACACATAGGAGTTTGTCACCTCACTTGCCCCTAGTGGCACTACACATATTATAGTTGGTGACTCAACACACCTTTTATTTCAAGGTTCAAGTATTGTTTCATTGGATGGTGGTTGTCTTCAGGATGTGCTTCTAGTTCTTGACATTTTGACAAAACTTCTTTCCGTTTATCAGATTTTCCATTCTGGCACTGGTAAGATAGTTGAGTTATCACCACATGATGTGGTTATTCGAGACCTTCATGATCCCAATTTGGTTGTGGCTATTGGGAGTGTTGATTTTGCATCTCGCTTATACAAATTTGATGGATTTGATAATTCAGACAGTTCAAGTTCCTCTCTTATAGCACACGCAGACTCAGTGAGTAGGCTTTGGCATGAGCATTTTGGCCATGTCAATTACAGATATCTACAACAGATGACTACTCAAGCAATAGTGATTAGGCTCCCTAAGATTTCTTGTACTAATGGTGTTTGTCATGGGTGTGCACTTGGAAAACATCATTGAGATTATTTTACTATAGGTAGAGCCACACATGCTAAGGCACCCTTGGAGTTGGTACATAGTGATCTCATGTCCTTTTCGCCTCCTTTTTAGGGACCCAATATGTGCTCACTTTTATTGATGACTTCTCCAAATGTACATGGGTGTACTTTATTAAGTACAAGTTTGATGTATGTGATTCATTCAGGATCTTTAAGACATTTGTGGAGAAGCAATATGGACTTTCTATCAGGAGGATACACACAAATAATGGGGAGGAGTATGTTTATCAGGCTTTCAGGGATTTTTGAATTAATCATGGTTTGCAACATTAGTTGATAGTATCTTACACCCCTCATTAGAATGGTGTTGCTGAGAGAAAGAATAAAACCTTACGGGAGATGGAAAATTGTATGATATAGTCTCAAGCTACGAGTTCTTCATTTTGGGTTGAGGCAGTCAATTGTGCCAATTATATACAAAATCAAATGCCTCAGAAGGCATTGCACCATATGACTCTTGAGGAGGCTTGGACTCATGTCAAGCCTGATATTTCTGTATTCTAAGTTTTTGGTAGTGAGGCTTGGGCATTTATTCCTAGTGCTCAGTGGAAATCCATAGAGAGGAAGAGCCAACCACTCATATTTTTTGGCTACTGTGAGGATGTTAAGGCGTATAGGTTGTTTGATCCTAATTCCATAGAGGTCTTGTTTCAACAAGATGTCTAGATTGATGAGCGCTTTCCTCTGATGGATTCTCCATCACCAGCTTCTCCCTCACTGCCTACTCCTCTCTCTTCATCTCTTGAGGATTACTTATCTCTTGAGAATGATGTAGATGATGATCCACCATGTCCACCACTACCAACCACTCAACATTTTCCTAGGTGGGACTGTGTTCCTATTGAGGTAGTTGGTTATTTGGTAGGTGATCCTTTAGATACTCATCATACTCATGCTTAGACATCTTGTTCTAGTCTTTTGAGTCATGCCATTTCAGATGATCCTCAAATTTTTTTAGAGGTGATAGGTCACCTTGAGTGGGATAGGGCCATGGATGAGGAATATTATTCTTTGATGAAGATTCATACTTGGGATCTTTGTCCTCTTCCTAAGGGAAGAAATTTTGTTTGGTGCAAGTGGGTGTACAATACCAAGTATGTTGTAGATGGTTCTATCAATAACTATAAGGCACATCTTGTTGTGAAGGGTTTTTCTCAGGTGGAGGGTATTGAGTACTCTAAGACCTTTGCTCCTGTCGCTAAGATGAGTTCTATTTGCTTTGTACTTTCACTTGCAGCTTCACAGGGATAGGCAGTGTTTCATATGGATGTGAAGTGTACTTTCTTGCATGGAGACCTAAATGAGGAGATCTATATAGAGCAACCTCAGGGTTTTGTGCAAGACTCTTCCTTGGTTTGCAAACTTCGGCCTTCATTATATGGTCTCTGTAGACACCTAAAAATGACCTAGGCCTGCAAGCTTCATATTTACCACTTTCGTCCTAGCATAATTAAGTTATTTAATTATGTCCTTGGTCCACATTCAACTATCGATTAAATAATTCATAATTATTTAATTAATTCATGTCACTTGTTCCTCCTTGATTATTAAATAAATAAATATTATTTATTTATCTAATACGTCATTAATTATCTAAGTCTTCCTTTAATTAAATAAATTTCATAATTTATTTAATTTCCCTTTGTCATTTATGTCTTCTTGATTAATTAAATAAATTTTATTTATTTAATTACATCACTAATTAAGTCCCCTTCCTCTAAAAATTAAATAAATTCTTATTTATTTAATTTTTGTCCACTTTCCACTATAATTAAATAATTATTCTAATTATTTAAATATCCATTAGCCTTTTCTCTCATTAAAATTAAATAAATTTGATTTATTTAATTTAGCCACTTCTCTTGAGTTTTTGAATTAAATCATTATTTAATTCAAAACAATTCTTTTGTCACATTCCACCACAATTAAATAATATCTTTATTATTTAGTTATTTACTAGTCACCTGGAGTAAATAAATTTTATTACTTAATTTCTCCAGCAACCTCTTTGTGCGTGCCAGTCTTATCTTCCAAATTAATTCTTGACTTTTGACATCTCATTTAATTTCAGCCCTAGATTGAATTATTTTATAATTCAATCTTAGCCCTTCATTCTTACCTTTTTCCCTAATTTTGACCTAACCCTAATGCACACAGCAACATTCAATCTTGACCATTGATTCTAGGGTTCTTGTCATCTTTTCATCCTGGCCACACATTCAAAATTGCAGTTTTCATAAAAGGGCAATTTTGTTCTCATTTGGCTCTCTCTTGGTCTCTTGATTTCTTGACCTCTAGTCCATGTCTATTTTCTGTCAACTTAGGGTTATAGTTTTATAGTCATTTGTCATTTAGATTATTGTGAAGTCACTTTTTTATGTAAAAATCCTTCAACACTTGCATAGGGCTTAGTCTTTAGTCATAGTTGCTCACACAAATCTGAGGGCATTTTTATTTACTGCAAGCTAGGAGGTGTAACAAAGGTCAATCATGGAAGGTGGAGACTTAGGGTAACATTATCCCTTTTGTCTTCACATCACTTCCTTTGTGCTTTGTTATTTCATAGGAATTTTGATGTTATTGTGCTAACCCCTCTAACAAATTTAGAATTTTCCCTTGATCACATTGGTGAACCCGACATCGTTTTTCGGCTTTTCGTACGTTTTTTTTGGGTGTTTTATGTTGTTTTGTAGGTACAAGTACGGATCACCGCAACTTTTTAAAAACATTGTGACGCATCATATGCGTCGCGACGCACACAAGAACCGTAGAGCCGCAATCGCTCTGTCGCAACGCAACTGACACACAGAATGACGCATCTTTTTTTCCTGAGCCGCATCTGAAACCCCGAAAGCCACATTTGCAATCCGTGCCGCATTCGTCTGGTATAATACTTTTTTTTAGTTTGGGGGTTTTATTTTTGGATTTCGGGTGCTCTAATCTTATGTCTTCCTGTATTTTGTGTTTATTCCTGCATGTTGGACAAGATTACATTTTTTGTCACTAATCCTTTCTGGTAGCGGCTTTCTATTTTCGTAGGAGTTGTTTTCTGTTGTTTTGCAGGATACTAGTATGGATCGCCGCAAATGTCGCAACGCATCTGCTGACAGAAATGACACAACTATTCTGACAAGCCACAACTACCAATTACAGAGATGCATCTGACATTCTGAGCTGCATTTGAGACTCCGAATGACGCATTTGCCAAACTGAGCCGCATCTGTCTGTAATACCGAGCTGCATTTGCCTGGTAAATTTTTTCTGTCAGTTTTGAGATTTTAATTGTCGAATTTCAGGTTTTTCTGTTTTTTGGTTTTCTGGTTTTCTGTCTTTTTCTGTGTTTGTTATTCCTGCATGTTAACCAGATTAGATCTTTTGTGTTACTAATAATTTCTTCTAGTGTGTGGCGATCCTTTTTCGTGTGTCCAAGACCATCACATACAAGACTACTAACTCATTGTTTGCAGATTCGCATGTCAAAGAAGGAGAAAACAAACAATGTGCTTGTTTATTTCTAGATTAGCAAACTTTGAATTTGGTGCTTATAAAAAGAATCATGTCTTTCATGCTTGATTGTGCTTGTGGAGTGGTAGGTGAGTATGCTCTCACTTGGTGAAACCCTTGTGATCAGAAAACTAGACCCATTATTTTCTTGTTATTTTACCCTTCATGATTCGGTACATCGGAGTATCCTCTCCCCTTGCGCATTCGTGCAATCCTGGGTGTAAGAGAAATAGTTACCGACTCTAGAACTTGGGCCTGTTCTGGTGGGAAAAAGTACTCACCCCAGGACGACTCAGACCAGTAGCACCCTGACACCAAGGGACTTCTAGCCGATATAGAAAAGTGGGTTCTTGGGGAAAGCCCAAGAATCATGAGCGTGGTTCTGACGAGATGGATCCAAAAGGGGACTCTCGCCGCATGGATCACGCCCCACGAACAGAATGCCTGAATTAAACACCTCTTGTCTTAGTGTCCAACCATTCTATTAGCCGTTGCTTGATATAGTGCAGGGTACAGTATCATGCCCGAAGATTACTCACTACTGATCCCCTTGAGTAGAGATAGCAATTCTTGGGATGTCACTACCCAATGAATCCAAATTTGGTGTGCTCGAATGACGTTAATGAGCCGTGGAGGGGAGCCAATGCCACCAAAATTCTAAGCTATCCGCTCTCGAGAAGGAAAGGTGTTCATCACCAATCCGGGGTATAACTAGTGGGCTATATCAAGTATACAAACCCATGGCCTAGTGGCCTTTTTAGGATTGTGCTTATCTCATGTGTGTTTGGTTATCCCTTAAAACACTGTGTTTGTCAAGTGCATTCTGGTTTTGTCACAGTCCAAACAAAACAGTCATCAAACAGATCAAAAACTTCCATCAACATACCACGAAAATCACTTTGAAACAAAACTATCATATCTGTCGAACCACAACTGACATTCTGTAATGCAACTGCTCTGATAAACCGCATCTAAAACTTAGAACAACGCATCTGTAGGCATCGCGACACATCTATTAACCTGAAAGCCGCATGTGATAAATCGAGTCGCATCTGACAGTCAAAAAGCCGCAAGTGAAAAACTGAACCGCAGTTGCTAAAAGGTGACGCAATTGGATAATTGAGATGCATTTGCCTGTCAAAATTTTTAAAACTGCACAGTCGAAACCATAGACCTCCAAACTGTCAACCATCTGTCAAACTCTGTCATCAGAAAGATTCTGCCAGAAACCCAATTTGAAATTGCTCAAGGTTTTGTCTCTTAGTTTACATTAATCATCTTAGGTTTCATACCTCACCCCATTTAAGTATCATACATTCAACATTACGTTGTCCCTAGGCTCATATCTTGCATATTTAGGAGTAGGCAAATCTTAAGCACCCCTTGGAAAAATCATTATTTTTGAAATTAGACCATTTTGGACCAAGTTATCAAACATCCTTTTAGTCATTTTCCTCTTTTGTGAGATTTCTTCCAACTCAAAAGTCTAGTTAGGAAGACTCACTAGTCATCTTGTCAACTTGTCATTAACAACAAATTCTTTTAGCAGTCCAAATCGAAAACAAAGTTCAAGCTTAGAAGTGCTTAGATAGCCCCATTTTACATTGCATCCACATTGCATACCTTATTCACAAAAATCCAAAAACAGTGGTCATTTTAGTCATCAATTTGAACCTTAGATTTCACCTAGTGTCATACTTGCATTTAGTGGACATTCCCTTTGAGCAATCTCATTTATGGTCGAAACTAGACTTCAAAAGCACAAGAGACAAATGGAAAACATTAGGCAAGACCCCAACAGTCCTCCACATCACTCAAACTGGACCGTGAACGATCCCTTTACCAATCTAGACAATCAACCTCCAGTAACAACACAATCCTTACCTAACAACTCATTCGAACGCTACTTGCAAAGAGATGAAAACAGTCAACTACTTCAAGAACACATAGAAGCATTGACACAAGACCCAGAGGTCTATCAGTTGGTTGAAACAATAGCGCGTCACGACAGAGACAGATTCGTAGCTATGCTCTTGAGTGAAGGAGCTAAGTTACCACCAGGATTTGACATTAACACGCTACATGACCCTAATGCCAACAATGTTCACAACATCTCACATAGTGGTCAAATCCTAAATACTACAAGCAACATCCCTTTTGACACCACAACACTGCATACCACATCCAACATCCCAAACATCTCCAATACAATAAACGCTACATCTATTGGGGGATCACAATCATCCACAACATCCACAACACTACCCCAATTAAATACAACCACTCTTGGCTCCTTGACATCATCAGAAAATTATTCCAATCCTCCTGTTATCGCAACACCAAATACCACGGGGGCATCATCAAGTCATCACAACTCCCCCTTGACAACTACATCTACTACCATGAACACAACTTCGACAAAATCGTTCAGTAGTAATTCACAACATCCTTTGGGAGGAGCCACAAGACGTATCTTTATACAAGGACAACAACAAAACGTTAACACGACAACACAGTCAAATGTCATTACCTCCCAAGGTACAAATACCAATGTTCCCCTTGTGCAAAATCAGCAATTCACACAAAGTGGCCAAATAACTCAACCCATGACATCGTTAATACATCATAACATTCATGGTCACAACATCCCCCAAATAATGACACGCATAGCTGGGGGACACATTCCAACATACTCATCCAACGTTCACACTCATCAACATGCACCTAATCACAACTTCCAATACCAACAACACACGTCATACATACTGCAACAACCTGTGTCGCCACAATACACTTATACTCACGCAAGAACACATGGTGTACTAGGCAATCCAATGTATGGAAATGTAAATGACCCTACCATAGATGAACTCAAAGCAATAGTGCGGGATATGGAGAAGAAAATGCAAAACATGTTCATTACAGGCGGGAAATCTGAAATATCATATGATTTGGATGTATACCCATTCGACACAAACTTACGTATGCCTGCATTTCTGCCAGGATATGTGTCACCCAACTTCACTAAATATAAAGGCAAGACAAATCCCATTGAACATCTTCGCGAATTCGCAACTAACTGTATGGATATCACCTACAAACCCACATACTTGATGAGACTTTTTTCCAAAAGTTTGGCAGGTCAAGCCCTGGAATGGTTTTCAACGCAAAAAGATATCCAGACATGGGATGAGCTCAAAAGAAGGTTCATAAAAAATTACGCATACAATATTGACATGGACACCTCTATCACTAGTTTGTGCAATCTCACACAAGAAGAGTCGGGTGAAACATTTATCCCGTTCTTTCAAAAATGGAGAAGCCTCGCTAGTCGATGTCACATTGACATTCCTGAAAGGGAAAAGGTTGACATGTTTGTCCAAACACTTCTAGGGCCCCTCAAATTCGCATTGCAAATACATTGTTGCACAACCTTCACAGAATTAGTGGAAAAGGGGGTCCAAATTGAGAAAGCCCTTATCGCAAAGGGAGAACTGAGGTATGGTTCCAAAAACACAAACACCAACCCACCCGCTGACAAAAACAAATATTGGGTCAAGAATAAACATGTTACAAATGATGGTGTTGTAGACGCCAAGACTGCAAGTCCCGTATTGGCTCTGAAAGGGGTACAACAACAAAACAGACCAACAACGACATTGACACCTCCCCCCAATACTCCTTCAAACATTCAAAATGGTCAAAACCGTCAAGGACAATATCGTCAACTAAGACAATTCCCTAGGGGTCGCACATACACCAATTTAGGTGAACCCATTGCAGATGTCCTCAAGAAATGCATCCAACATGGGGTCATCACACTTCCGGAAATAAAACCTTATGACCCCGGACAATTCAAACCAGCATGGTGGGATGACAATGCAGTTTGCGAATACCATCGAGTCAAAGGGCATACAACCTCCAACTGTAGACAACTGAAAAACGTAATACAAGACCTTATTGAAAATCGCACCATCGAAGTAGGTGGATCGCAATTCAATTCCAACTCGGATCATACTATCCACAAGAATCCACTGCAAGATCATGGTCCCCATAATGCTTCCACTTCAGGTCCACATAATCACACTAACTTCACCCGAGTCAAGTACGATTACTCTAGTGGACCAACAATAAATAATGTTAGAACGGACGATGAGTACATCAACACCATTACGATCAAGAGAGCACCACAGTGCAATGCTACTACGCGAAGTGGCAAGGTCACTATAGTTGGTCCACCTCCCCCTAGACAAGCCAAGATCATTGTAGCAGGCCCATCTGCTAAACAACCAAAACCTGTCTCAACCCCACAACAGTGGAAACCCAAAAGTTAGTTCAATCTCATTGTCCAACTAGGAAAGACTCCTGCGCAAATATCTATCCTTGAGCTGCTTCGTATTTCTCCCGCACACAAAGAAATCCTGGATAAAACTCTCTTAGAGTCGTCGGTCCCGAAGGACATTGATGTCAATCAGTTTGAAACTATGGTGGGATATCTCACCATGCCGCACCATGTCACCTTCTCAGATCAGGATTACTCATCATCTAAAACCAACCACAATGATGCGTTACACATAGAAGTTTTTGTCCACAAGCACAAGGTTAGACGGGTTTTAATAGATGGCAGAGCAGGGTTGAATATATGCTCCCTTAAACTGGTTAAGGCTCTTGGATTCTCTGATGCATGCGTAGACCCAACAAAAATCATAGTGATCAAAGCATATGATGACGAGGAACGCTCTTCGCGAGGTGTTATCTCTCTCCCTATCAGAGTGGGACCACTCATTGTCGACACAACTTTCCAGGGCCTAGATTTGGAACTACCATATAACATTTTACTTGGCCGTCCATGGATCCACGCTTTAAAAGTCGTTCTGTCAACATACCACCAATGCCTCAAGTTCCCTTTTGACGGTACAGAAGTCACCATATACGGAGACCCCGAACCTTTCCAATATTGTACCAATTTAAGGGGTATCTCCAAAAACCAAGTACCTATTAACCGAGAAGCACCTGGCTCCTCGTCCAAATACATCGACCCTTCCATGCTTGGGTCATTTTCCACATCCACTCCATCCACATCTTCTGACATATCACAACCCTCCATCAACCCTAAGACCGAATCAACCGACAAAATCTAGGACCTCGGCTGCGGAGAGTTCAAACTAAATACAACATATAGCATAAATACAATACCTACTCCTCCAAAGATATATGGTTGACCATGTTTCAGAATGGAACCGCAAGAAACATTCAAAGTTCCACCGGATATAGTTTTCATCAAGTGGGGAGACATGAGTGATGAGGACCTTGCCGACATCATAGGATGGATCTATAAGGATACAGTCTCACTACCTCCACTTCCAATCCAGAAATATGGCAAGGGTTACAATATCATGAAGGCTAAAGGCTACGATGGTACTAGTGGCCTTGGAAAAAATAAAACTAGCCGAAGAGAACCCATAGAAACTTTCCAAACTCTGAAGTATCTTGGATTAGGGTTTGGATCACTCGACAATGATGATCGACGTACCCCTGGACTTTCTAGTGAGTGAGTACATGCTTCTGTAAGTGTTGAGACTACTAGGGAATATCTAACCGAAACAGACTCCCACGAGTGGGAATTTGGCTCCGAACAATCCCTAAGTGACTGTTGTCTTGATGATTTGTTTGTCGAACCAGGGGAATTGACCTCTGAACAATGATTTTGGCAAACATTCAAAATTGAGCAGGCACCAAACAGTCAAAATCCCACTACCACGTCTCATGACACGCAACAACCACCATCCGAACCCCCTCAGTCTAATCTATCTAAAGTATCAGATGACATTGATAACCAGGGCTCTCAAACCTTCACCCCTTATTATGACAACGAATATGACACTAGTGAAGGAGAATACTGGATAGAGTCCGATGTCGAGTTAGACAATGATAACCTCATCTACAACATCAACGAATCCATCTATATGCTATCAGAATCCTCACCCGAATTCACTAGCCTTGACAATGGCATTTCATTAGTCTACCCTGAACTAGTCGATTGGGACCAACAAGGACCGCCAGTTCTAGACACATTCCAAAATGATGAAACCATTGTTGGATTCATGGGATTACGCGAGAGCATACCTAGTGGGGACCACAGATCAGGATTTACTATTGATTTGGATTGTGCGGCATACTTTGGTGAGATGCTTCAGTCCTCTATTCGCAAAAGTAAAAATAAAATAAAAAATGAAACGTCTCTAGGTGAAAACCGAAAGGCACCTCTTGACGGTAAAATAGTAAAAACAAAGGACGTATCTGCGGGTGAAAACCTCTCGGAGGTGCCCAACGATGGAGGACTGGACTTTCTCCCCATGCAATAGGAGAGATCGACCATGCTTGTTGAGGACACCATAGAGGATAACATTTTGACTCCAGAAGACCCCAAGATGGTCCTATTTGCGGCATCATTGACAGATGAAGAGAAACTGAAATTTCATAAATTCTTTGCAAAATGGAAAATAAACTTTGCATGGTCCTACGCTGACATGCTAGGATTGGACCCCAAATTGGTTTTACATCATTTGCCACTAGTACCCAATGCTAAACCAGTCAAGCAGAAGTTGCACAAAATGCACCCTCAAGTTGCTCTATTGGTTAAGGCCGAGTTAAAGAAATTACTGGATGCCAGATTCATAAGGTCTATAGATTATGCTGAATGGATTTCCAACCTAGTGTCGGTGACAAAGCCAAATGGACTAATTCAGGTATGTACAGATTTTTGGGACCTAAACAAACCATGTCCAAAGGATGACTTTCCTTTGCCCAACATTGACATCATAGTTGATCTAACCGCAAAACATGAGATGCTATCCCTCATGGATGGTATCTCTAGTTATAATCAAATCTGCATTGCTCCTGAGAACCAACACAAAACAACATTTATTTGCCCATGGGGTACATACTGTTGGAACGTCATGCCCTTCGGCCTCAAAAATGCAGGTGCCACATACCAAAGGGCTATGACCACGATCTTCCATGATATGATGTACAATATAATGGAAGATTATGTAGATGACTTATTGGCCAAATCAGCAACAAGGAAAGATCATTTGAAGGTACTTGACAAAATTTTCAAGAGACTAGAAGAGTACAAGGTGCGGTTAAACCCTAAGAAATGTGTTTTTGGCGTCACGTCAGGTAAGCTATTGGGGTACATAGTTTCCTAAAGAGGCATAGAGGTCAATCCGGTGAAGGTTAAAGCAATCATAGACATGCCTCCACCTAGAGGGATCAGTGAACTCAGAACCCTGTAAGGTAGAGTGCAATCTATTCGCCGCTTCATAGCTCAATTGGTAGATAAGTGCCACCCATTCTAGTATCTGTTACGCAAAGGTGTCCCCTTTGTATGGACAGATAAATGTCAATAGGCCTTCCAGCAAATCAAAGATTACCTGCTATCAACACCAGTCCTCATGTCGCCTATTCATTGAAAGCCATTAATTCTATACATCTCGACCACTAGTTCAGCACTGGGGGCATTACTGGCCCAAAATGATCATGAATGGAAAGAAAGAGCAATCTACTACATCAGCTGCACACTGATAGGTTATGAGTTGAATTATACATACATTGAACATGCATGCCTCGTAGTTGTCTTTACAGCCCAAAAACTAAGGCATTATATGCTCAATCATCAGACACAACTAGTTGCCAAAATTGACCCATTGAAATACCTATTAAGTCGAGCAACGTTAACAAGCCGATTGGCAAAATGGGTTATGATCCTAAGTGAATACGACATACAGTATGTTGAATGCAAGGCAATAAAAGGGCAAGTAATAGCAGATCAACTGGTAGATGCGCCAATGCAAGCCTCTCATCCATTGGTAACTGATTTTCCTGACGAGTCCATTTTCCATACGAAACCAGCAACACCATGGAAGTTGTATTTTGATGGGTCTCACACTGGTCATGGCTTAGGGGCTGGAATCTTATTCATCACACCACAAGGGGATTCAATTCCTAAGTCATTTCAAATCGCTTTCCCTTGCACAAACAACATTGCCGAATACGAAGCACTAGTTACAGGTCTCAAGTTGGCAATCAAATGGAAAATTCAGACATTGCTTGTATTCGGGGATTCCCAGCTAGTAATCAACCAAGTGAATGGTGACTATGAAACAAAGGATGAGAAGTTGCTTCCTTACAAGAGGATGGTGGATAGTTTCCTAACATACTTCCAATCAGTGTCTTTTGAACAAATCCCCAGGGTACAGAATAAAGCAGCTGACGCAATGGCTACTATTAGTTCTCTCTTGGACATCCCTAAAAATGTGTCACAATTTGAGTTCCTAGTAGAATAGCTGTTGATACCGGCATATGATATCCCAGAGTCAGAAATGGTTTGCAAACTTGTTGGTCCCAATTCTCCTTAGTATCAGGACATTTATGACTATCTAAAGACTCACACCCTTCCATCGAACCTATCCAATAACCAAAGGAAGTCCATTAGGAAATCTGCAAGGTATGCCACTATCAGTGACACCCTATACCGCCGAAGTTTTGACAATACCCTCCTTAGATCTCTTGACACCAATGAAGCATGTACGACCTTACAAGAAGTGCACGACGGTATATGCTTATCTCATTCGAGCGGTCCTACTCTGGCTAAGAAACTAACGAGACTTGGATATTATTGGCTGACAACGGAAAAAGATGCAATAGAATATGTCAGAACCTGTCGCAAGTGTCAGATCCATAGTGATTTGGTCCATGCTCCAGGACAAGAACTTCAGCCAATCACTTCTCCATGGCCCTTTGCTCAATGGGGACTTGACCTCGTGGGTAAGATTCATCCAACCTCCTCTAATGGCCATAAATTCATTATCACCGCCACTGAGTATTTCACAAAGTGGATCGAAGCCATTCCATTGACATACATTACTGGCAAACAAATATCAAAGTTTATCCTCAATTACATCATTTGCAGGTATGGCCTCCCACAGTCCATCATCACTGACAACGGACGTCCGTTCAAAAACCAAGACGTACGTGAGTTATGTGAGTGATTCCATATCCAACACAACTTTTCATCCCCATACTACCCCCAAGGAAACGGTCAAGCTGAGGCGTCGAATAAAACCATTATCAAGATCCTTAAAAAGATTGTCAATGATGCTCGCCGTGATTGGCACATACAACTTAACCCTGCTCTGTGGGCTTACCGAACTAGCATTCGTACGCCTACAGGAGCTACCCCATTCGCCCTAGTTTTTGGCACGGAAGCCATCTTACCCATTGAGGTCAAAATTCCTTCACTACGGGTCTCTTTGAAGGGTCTAACTAATGAAGAGGAATACCGACAATCACGCTTGCACGAGCTGGAAATGTTGGACGAGAGGAGACAAAACTCACTGAATCACCTCCAAGCATATCAAAACCGCCTTTGTCACAGCTACAATAAAAAGGTTATGGTCAGAAAGTTCGACATTGGTGACCTGGTTCTCATGCAGAACCCTAAGAACCAAGCAGACAGAGAAAAGCCAGGAAAGTTTGAACCAAACTGGCTGGGTCCATATATCATCATATCTTCTTTTGGTTCTGGAGCATATCAACTGGAAACTCCAGATGGGGAACAATTGACTGAACCCATCAATAGTTTACACCTCTGAAAGTTCTACGCATAGCATCAGAGGACAAAGATGGAAGGCCCTAAAATACAAAAAAAATGAAAAATGGAAAAAAATTGTCACCTTGATGAAAACCTGGCAAACAGGCATCTTGGTGACACCAAAAAAATAAAAAAATCACAAAAATAGTAAAAAGAAAAATAATTCATCCAATAGTGAAAACCTGGCAAATAGGCACTTTGGACAAGTACCATGGTGAAAACTTGGCAAACAGGCGCCATGTGTAATCAATCATTGCTCTGCCATCTATTATCACTTGGTCTAAACGTGGCTTAGGATGAAAGCTATCTTTGTCATTATTCCGCAAGTCACCATCACATCCTACTCTACCTGTCCTAGTGGACGAACAATTGACATCAAGCCTTGACGACTGTTTGTCTAGCAAGTCAACATCATCCTATCCGTATCCCTCGCAAATGGCTAAAACCTGACTGGGGGCAAAATTTTTATCATGCGACTGCAGTGGATGACACGTGAGATCAAAAACATTGTAAAATGTCCTGAAAAAAGACAAAAACATCGTAAAATGTCCTAAAAAAGACAAAAACATCATAAAATGTCTTGAAAAAAGACAAAAACATCATAAAATGTCCTGAAAAAAGACAAAAACATCGTAAAATGTCCTGAAAAAAGACAAAAACATCATAAAATGTCCTGAAAAAAGACCAAAAACATTGCAAAATGGCCTGAGAAAATACCTAAAAATCATAAAACATCCTGAAGAAAACCAAACAACACATTCGACCGCGCAAGGCACACAAGTGCACTGTCATCTCTGGTCTAAGTTAGTCATGTCAGTCAATCCATGTCACTGTCTGAACTACGTTGTCTCTGTGCATTTGCTACATAGGCAAGACTCATACTTGAGTCCCCGAGACATTAGGTCAGTCCTATTAGGTTTGTCAAAATAAATCATGGCGCAATCTTTGCTCATCATGACAAAGTCATTGGTCGTGTCGAACTACGAGGTCTCTGAGTGTATGACGTAGGCAAGGCCATCTATTGATGAGCCCCTGAGGCCACACTAGGTCAGTCCATTAGGGTTCATGACACTACAGTGACACACACACGCCAAAAATCTTCAATCAATTTCCAAATGGGAAAACTCCTGAAACAAAGTAAAACAATCTTTTATTCAACATGACACTCTCATCAAGGCAATATCGGCATATAATCCAACACAAGTCAACCTCAGTCAAACACAAGTCAAAGCACGTCAAATCAGTATTAATGATCAAACTGTCAAATTTTGGTTAGTCTTCAGATGAGTCCTTCTGAAAGATAACCTCTGTCATTTACGCCTTAGGATGTGTCCTTCCTAGGCGTCGTCATTGTCATTCGGCCTTTCGAGCGATCCTCTTGATATCTAAGGATCACTCTTCCTGACATTAGTGTTCTTCAGATGAGTCCTTTTGAAGAACCAACTCTGTCATTTATGCTTTAGGATGTGTCCTTCCTAGGCATCGTCATTATTTTGGGGGACCCCTTACGACCAATAGGGATCAAATCCTCCCGACATTCGGCATCATTCAGGATGTGTCCTTCCTGAATCCACCAAGTCTCGACATTTTTAGGGTCATCAAAACTTTAAACATTCAGACATCTTGACATCATCAAACACGACACCTTGGCATCAGAACAATGGATATCCAGATGCACTTGACAAACACTTGGCAATTGTCTTTTCATCTTTTATCATGTTATTAGTTTTTCAGCGAGATCCCACTAAACAAGATTGAGAGAAGCAGCGACGTAGCATGACAATTGACATGCATGACTACTAGCTTCTCAATGAGATTCTGATCTTGGGATTTAGAAAAGCAACGACATATCATGATAGAGACTTCATTTTTTTTTTACAATCATGTCACTAGTTTCTCAAGGATGTCCTGGCAACAGGATTTAGAGAAGCAATGACATTTCATGATCTGTCATTTTCTTTTTCTGCTTGTGGTTGATGATGACAACAAGACTGGGGCAAGCATGCTCCTAGTATGAGTCATACTCATCCTTGTCTGTGACTGTTTTGTCTTGGGTAATGGTACAACCTTGCACACCTAGATCTACGTCATATCTTGGTGTTTGTTAACCATTACAATAGTTTGCCCAATGATGATTAAAGAGCAACGAATATTAAAAGTCTTATAGTAAAGTTTTGAAGGATTTGTATCTTCTCATAGGTCTCATATCTTCTCCTCTTTGGTTTGGTCATCTTCTCTCATCGGTCCCGCCATCTTCTCTCATCCATCCTGTGATGATATCCAGTGTCATTCAAAAACATAAGTGCATACATGATATATCCATTACATTAGGTCCATACATACATCATCCATGGCATTAAATAATATCATACATGGCATTACATCATATACATAATCACAAAAATTGCATTAACATAATCATCATCATTGCATATTTTACATAAATACATCATGCACATCATTAACATAAGCATATGAATATTGCATCATCAGGGCATCAAAAATCACAACATAGACATCATAATACATAAATGGCATCATAAAATAAGCATCGTACATCATACACACATAATGCATAGAACATCACATAACACATATAGGCCACATCAAAACTACATCATCATATAAATATCATCTCAAAAGTATGCAATGTCACAGGATAGAGTCAATGGATATCCCAAAAATGGAGCTCGCAGGCTCAACAATAAACATAGTGTGTCCAAATACAAATATGCCCCTAGAGTAGGCTCTCATCATCCCCTCGGGGTGAAGAATTTGGTGATGGCTGAGACCCTGTCACTGGCTCTGAAGCAATGGATGGTCCTGTAGTGGCCTGTGTCTGTGAAGATGAGAGAACTACGAATGAAGGCATCATTGTGATAGTAGGGAACACCTGTGAGGTCACCGCTGTTGGACTCTGAGAAGTGGTAGGATCTATCATTGGTGGCTGACCCTATACTGACCTCTATGCTGAACCAATAGAACCCTGATTGTGCCTCGAATGATGACTTAGAGTATGACTGCGGGAGTGATGTGACCTGTGGAAGTCGACCCTCCGACACTGGTGTGGCTCCTAGTACCACTACCACTACCCGACCTGTGCCCATTGCCTGTCATCGTCTGTGATCGAGACAGGGTAGGATCTCACTGCTCTGGCGGCATTGCCTGCTCATAGAGGGTCCTATACTGTCCCAACCTGGTGCTCACCCTAGCAAGCTCTCGAGCCATGTCTCCTATGGGTCCTGTACATAGGGCCGCAAACTCTGTGCACCATCACGTTGCATCCTACTGGCGAATCACCGCCTGATCCCACTCTACACAGGCTACCTCTAGTGCCGACTGTAGCGACCTCACCTATGCCAGGCTGACATCTAATCTCTACTGCAGATCAGCCACTTGCTAATCAGCTGTAGCATCCAGTGGCAACTCTGAGGATGGTATCTCCTCCTCACCCTCCACCATCTGCCATCTCAGGAGTATCTCTACCTCACCTATGGCCTCATCCTCCTCGTCATCATCATCATCCTCCTCTCCTGCCACCTCCGCCTCCTGTCTCTCCCCCTCTGCCTCCTCCTCCCCGGCCACATCCATCTCTAGTGCCCTGACATCCTCCTCCTGTCTCTCCCCCTCTGCCTCCTCCTATCCCCCCACCTCTGGCTCCCCCTCCTGTCTCCCCTCACCCTCTCTTTCCTGTCTGGGCTGCTCCTCCATCTCCCCCTCCTCACCAACCTCGGGGATAGCATCTAATGCTACCCTCGCCACACGCTGTTGCACCCTGCGACCTGGTACCTATCTGTCCCGCCGTCGCCTCCTGCTATCTCCACCGTCATCTCCACCTCGACCTCCGTCTCCACCACGGCCTCCATCTCCACCTCGACCTCCATCATCACCCTGGCCTCCGTCTCCACCTCACCCTCCATCATCACCCCTGCCTCCATCCCTCCCTCCATCACCACCCCTCCCTCCATCTCCATCCCTGCCCCTGCCTCTGCCTCTGGCCCTTCGTCTGGCTCATAGCACTCATGGAATCACTGACCGCTTGTCAACTGGTGCTGGCCCGTCAGGATCTGTCAATGGCACCGGTCGGTGTGCCTACCACCATAGATCATAGGCTGGTGTGGTACCTAGATCTACTGCTCCACCTCTCCAACCCCAGGCCTGGGCTACTATCCTGTCTATCTGTTGTGTCACGAAGGCCACTGGGATGGTCGGCCCCCATGCATACTCTCTAGACGATCAGGCATACTTTTCCGTCCCCATGGGTACATCCTACTGCTCTCTGAACTATCTCAATACACGCTGCGGCAGGTACATCTCAATAATCAAGGATGTCTATACTGTCCTGCCAATAAGGTATCGATACTGCCTGCAAAAACTCAGATGGTCATCCTCGTCATCCCATGCCTCGCAATCCCTGTAGGGCCTCCAGATGAACATCACCATGGTATCAATCCGATGCCGCCACCACCTTGTCTCACCCATGTGGGTCTAGTGTAGTGCGTCGGCATAGTAGTAGGAATAAGGCATCCCCTCAGCTAGCTGTGGTCTATCGATAGGAGGGTGGAATATGGTAATATGCTCCCATGCCCAAATCATCATTAGTGTGGTCCCAAAGGAGATGCTCTCTCCTCTCCTGTATACAACGTCATGCAGATGATGATAAAGCATCCCCAGCAAACAGGGACCCCATGCATAAACTGTCCTATCTCACCACATGCCGACCATGACATCCCCCCAACCAATCGGAAATCCGTGTCCTCGGCGGTCAGGAACCAAAATGCCACCAATCAGAGTCGCCAGGAATGCATCAAAGCGACTGTAGTGCTCCGCCAGGAAATCCCAATGGATCTCGTAACCCTCAATGCCAAGTTCGGCACCCTGATCCTGGTAGTATGCCTAGAAGGTTTGCTCGCCATGACGGGGATCATACACGATCCGCTCCCCTTGAATCAGAATCCATAGAATATGGTATACGTCCTCCAAAGTAATCGTAGCCTCACCTGTCGGCAGGTGAAAGGAACAGGTCTCAGAATGCCATCTCTCGCACAGCGCCATCAGCAAACCCCTGTTCGCCCGAATGGCGGGCATGAACGTAGCATGGAATAAGCCGAGTCTCATCAATTGTCGCCGCTCTCGTGGGCCTAGCTGATCGCCAAACTGAAAGGTCCTCGGTCTTCTCTCTCTCGTATAAATAGGGGCAAGCTGCCTCTGCAAAAAGACGAACACTGCATTAGCACTTTTTGGACAACTGTGACCATCATGTAAAATAACTAAGGGCGTGAAAGCATCAAAGCAAGTTAAAGTAAGAAAGCAGGGAAATGCATCGCCAATAAGCACTTGCGTCACTAAAACGCAAATGCATCGTTCAAAAAATCAAATGCGTTGCAATAAGTCAAGTGTGTCGCTTGAAGACACTTGCATCACGAATTTAGGCATTTGCGTCACCACATTGCGAATGCGGTGTGACATTTCACTTGTGACATTCAAACAAACAATTGCGTTGCAACATTGCGATTGCGGCACTTGAGATGTCAAATGCAATTCGGTTAAGCACTTGCGTCGCACCAAATATCGAATGCGGCGCAAACCGCCAGTACGGCTCATTTTTTTTAATGCACTTGCATCGCGACGCATCAAATGCGGCGAACGTGAAGGAAATTGCGCCTTATGCAAATGCATATGCGTCGCGGCGCATTCGTTCACTACCCTAGAAAGCATTAAAAAGCACTTAAATCGAGAAAATGACAAAGTGGGATTAGGGTACGTACCGCTGATCCTAAGCCCTCTGGCCATCTGAAGGTCTTCACGATCTCTTCGTGGTGCTCTGTCACTGGAATAACCATCGTCGCTACTGCGCCTTTTGCTCTGAGCTCTCAGGATTCGCAAGGTGAATAGTGAAAGTAAATTGACTTTTACCCCTTTGACCACCTATTTATAAGGTGAAAATGACTTTTTTCAACCACGGTCAATACTGGAGGCTCATTTCCGCACCTTTGACCTCCCCATAAGTTGCTTTAAACATGTCAGAATCTGAAACTGACTGCGCCACTATTTTTCTAGCCATCAAATTGATTTATTGGGACCTTTTGCAAATTTTTTTGGCGCCGACCCAAAATTTGAAAATTTCCCGAGGGGGCAGGAATACTCTGTACCTTCACTGGGGCATATTCTTGACGTATTTTTCTTTGTCACAATGCGACAAGCGACATTATGACAAAGAGGGGCAAAATGTAGACACCTAAAATGACCTAGGCCTGCAAGCTTCATTTTTACCACTTCGTCCTAGCATAATTAAGTTATTTAATTATGTCCTTGGTCCACATTTGACTATTGATTAAATAATTCATAATTATTTAATTAATTAATGTTACTTGTTCCTCCTTGATTATTAAATAAATAAATATTATTTATTTATCTAATATGTCATTAATTATCTAAGTCTTCCTTTAATTAAATAAATTTCATAATTTATTTAATTTCCCTTTGTCATTTATGTCTTCTTGATTAATTAAATAAATTTTATTTATTTAATTACATCACTAATTAAGTCCCCTTCTCTAAAAATTAAATAAATTCTTATTTATTTAATTTTTGTCCACTTTCCACTATAATTAAATAATTATTCTAATTATTTAAATATTCATTAGCCTTTTCTCTCATTAAAATTAAATAAATTTGATTTATTTAATTTAGCCACTTCTCTTGATTTTTTGAATTAAATCATTATTTAATTCAAAACAATTCTTTTGTCACATTCCACCATAATTAAATAATATCTTTATTATTTAATTATTTACTAGTCACCTGGAGTAAATAAATTTTATTATTTAATTTCTCCAGCAACCTCTTTGTTCGTGCCAGTCTTATCTTCCAAATTAATTCTTGACTTTTGACATCTCATTTAATTTCAGCCCTAGATTGAATTATTTTATAATTCAATCTCAGCCCTTCATTCTTACCTTTTTCCCTAATTTTGACCTAACCCTAATGCACACATCAACATTCAATCTTGACCATTGATTCTAGGGTTCTTGTCATCTTTTCATCTTGGCCACATATTCAAAATTGCAGTTTTCATAAAAGGGCAATTTTGTTCTCATTTGGCTCTCTCTTGGTCTCTTGATTTCTTGACCTCTAGTCCATGTCTATTTTCTGTCAACTTAGGGTTATAGTTTTACAGTCATTTGTCATTTAGATTATTGTGAAGTCACTTTTTTATGTAAAAATCCTTCAACACTTGCATAGGGCTTAGTCTTTAGTCATAGTTGCTCACACAAATCTGAGGGCATTTTTATTTACTGCAAGCTAGGAGGTGTAACAAAGGTCAATCATGGAAGGTGGAGACTTAGGGTAACATTATCCCTTTTGTCTTCACATCACTTCCTTTGTGCTTTGTTATTTCATAGGAATTTTGATGTTATTGTGCTAACCCCTCTAACAAATTTAGAACTTTCCCTTGATCACAGTCTCAAAGAAGCTCCTCAACCTTGGTATGAGAAGATGGACTCTTTCTTACTTTCCTCTCACTTCACACATTGTCATTCCAATCACATAGTGTACATTAAGCATTAGGAGAGTGATATTTTGATTCTTGTGCTATATGTTGATGATCTCATTCTTATAGGTAGCTCATCCTCCATGACTTACAGTGTTCAGAGAGATTTGATGGAGTAGTTTGAGATGACAGATCTCAGTCTTTTGCACTTCCTTTTGGGTCTATAGGTTATTTAGTCTTTAGATGGGATTTCCATATTTCATAAGAAGTATGCTCTTGATGTGCTTCAACTATTTGGCATACTTGATTGTAAGCATTCCCCTACACCATTTTAGTCAGGTGTTTTTTTTCTTCCACTTGTTCTACTCCTTCAATGGATTCCACTTTATATAGGTAGTTGGCTAGTAGTTTGTTGTACCTAACACATTCTCATCCTGATATTTCGTTTGTAGTTGGAATTTTTTATTAGTTCTCACATGATCCTTATGAGAGCCATTGGAAAGCAGCCAAACATATCTTGAGGTACATTCGGGGCACCACTCATTATGGCATTCACTACACTTCAGGATCCCTTCACATTGTTGGCTTCAATGACTCAGATTGGGTTGGTGATGTCAATGATCAGAAGTCTACTTCTAGCTTTGTTTTTTTCCTTGGTTTTTGTCCTATCACATGGTCTTGCGAGAAGCAGTCTGCTATTGCATTATCATCTACAGAGGCTGAGTACTGAGCAGCAATGTTAGCTAGTCAAGAGATTATATGACTTCGACAGTTGATGACAGAGTTTGGGTTTCCTCCTGATAGTCCCACTATTCTTTGGTGTGAAAATCAGAGTTCCATTCACATTTATTGCAACCCAATGGAGCATCAGCAAACTAAGCACATTGAGATCCACATGCACTTCATCAGGTAGTTGATTCAGGATGGTTCTCTCATCTTGGAGTACATTCCTACAAAGGAGCAGGTTGCAGACATCTTCACTAAACCTTTGGCATCACCACAATATCTTCAATTATGTTGCATGCTTGGGGTGAAGGAAGTTGTCCTTGGGGGGTCTTTGTGAGGCCTTCCTTCATGTTTTTTTCAGCATGTTTCTTCATCTCTTTTTGGAGAGGAGTTTTTTCCCACTGGGTTTTCTCCTTTACTCCACTTTATAGAGATTCGGTTGTGATTGGGTACCTCATCAGGCCTAGTTGTTGGGACCCAAGTTTTATTTCTAGCTTTTAGTTGCATTTCTTTCATGCATTTAGTTTGTAGCTACTCCCTAAGTTCATCTTAAGGTGGGGTTTTAGAGTAAAAAGTTTATTACTTAATTATTTTAATTAAGTTACCTTTTATATTTCTCTTAAGATAAACTTAGTTTGAATTTTGTAGGCATTTAATAATTATTCTAATTATTAAATACTCCCTTTTAGGTTACACTTTATGGTTTCTTGATCTCCTTTATAAGGATTGATCTCTTTGTATTATTTCATTTAGTTAATACAATTTCTCTTGAAGCTTGCAGAGCACCTTTGCTTTTTTGTCTACATCTCTTCCTTTATGTGACAGGTTATTTGCATGCAGGTGATCTTTAGGTTCAATGAAGTTGGATTTCTCAACTTATACACACTTCATCAAGGAATTCAAAAGGAAGAAGGTCCCCTCACAAGGGGAAGGTCAGGCTTCACCCGTAGGAGAAGGTGCTCCCTCCTAAGAGGAAGGTTTTTTCAAAGTCTTTCTTTGTGAACCCGTGATTGGGATGGGATCCTAATGAGCCAATGTCACCTCCATTTCCATTTTTGTGTTTACCGTTTTCCTTGGTCGATGCCAAAAAAAACTTGAGATATTGATCCATCAATGGGGTTCACAATCTCAGATTGGTCACTTGACGAAGTACAGGGGTTTTGGTGAACCGCAGGTAGAAGACCAAGGAAAAGTATTCTGCTAGGGGTCCTTGTTGAGGAATGCGATTTTTGAAAAATATTTTGAAGGTATTTTCAAGAAAAAATTTGTTGGCCATCGAATGCATTTTTTTCTTAAATCAAGGTGACATGATAGCCCCCCCTTAGGATGGTGCATGTCAAATGCAAAGGAACATGGAATCCGAAGGAGAGAAAAGGAAGAATGAAAAAGTGATGTTGTGACCTACAAAAAATAGCGATATGTAACTGTGGTAATTTTGTCGGACATGTGAGGGACAAAACATGAGCGCCACAACATCACAAAGCAAGCATGAAGGATAAGAAGACAAAAATGTAAAAAGGAACAAAAAAATTATGAAGAAGACACATAGGGGCGATCTAATATTTTAAGGTCAAAGATACTCATAAATATAGATAAGTAAGTATAATAGTATATTAATGAACTATCATCAACCCCTTACTATATTAGACCATATGAAGAATTCACAAGAAGACAAAATAAAAATAAAAAATTGGGTCAACATGGAAGGTAAGCCTGAATTCCCCCAACACTTTACACTATTCCTAATTGTCAAAAATCAATACACATAACAGAGGAAGAATGATGTAACAAATAGAGGAAGTTTTAAGACATAAAAAAACTCCTGTATCTAAGCACCTACAAGGATGAAAAGCGTCATCTAGGAACACATAGCACAAGAATGGGGGGAACACAAGCATACACACACACAATCTAATCTACAGATAAAGAAGAGGGAACCCTCTAGTCCTCATCAACTAAGAAGTCATCATCCTCCCAATCTAGATAATTATAAAGAGAAGGTGGATGATCCTACAAGGGGGAAACCCTCTAACCCTCCCACAAGAAGAGCCAAGGAAGAAGGCCCCTCAAGGTCTTCTCCACTCAATTCTTGTGGGTTAAACATCACCAACTTTGTGAAGATCACTGATAGGGTTGGGACCTTGTCTAGAGAGTTAAATATGCACTTCATAGGAGTTCCATGTCAACTCAATAGGAAAGGGAGGTGGCGCTAAAGATTCAGTGTTAGGCTCACCAAGTGACTCAAGAGCAATGACAAAATCTAGGGATGTCAAGAAATCCTCCATCACCAGGATGGCACATGTTAATGTAGAACCACCCTCCGAAGAAGGTGAACCCCTCTTTTGACCCCCATTGCTATTAGGGCCACCCTCCATCTTTTGCTTCATTGAAGTATGCAAGATCCCTATGGATGAGGTAGAAGGTGAGGAGGAAGAGGATAAAACCTTAGTGGACACAATCAAGGTATTCGACATGTCCATGAGCTTTGAAAATGGTAGGATGTCTGAGAGAGGGACATTAGGAGGGTCAAATCAACTGAAGGATTAATAAATACCTACACCCTCTTCAAGTTAGGAATGTTTATGCTTGTAGTAGGAGTTAGAAGCAACACCAAAACTGAAGGAAATCAAGGAGGGGATGGAAGAGGAGGATGTAGCAAAAGGTGGGGGAAAAGAAATTATTGACACCCCCTCCTTCCTCTACAAGAGTATCCTACTTAGTTTCCAAAGCCTTTTTCTGACACTTGCACTCACATGCAAGGTGGTTTCTATGACTCCAAGAACTAGAGGTTGGAAGTTGAGATGGAATAGAGGACTCTTGTTCAACAATCAAAGTGTTCATCATAGCCATTTCTGACGAAGGGAGAGACTCTTGTATGAGAATAGGAGGGAGAGGTTGAGAGGAGGTTGGAACAATAGTGGGGGGAGATGTCTATAACACCTTAGAGATGGGCCTCTCCCCATTCACTTCCTTTGGGGTAGGGGTGGTAGGAGGCCATGGAGGCCGAGACATAGAGGACTCCCCACTAGCACCCTTCCCCTTACAATATGAAACGGGCTAAGGAACCATGGGTAAGACATGAAGTTTGAATGTTGTACACTTAGGCTTTCACCAAGTGGGTACCATTGGGTTCTCTAGCAAGCACGTAGGAGCATAATCTGATGACATCGCGACAAGGCGAGAGGAAGTGACATGCAAGACAAAAGTAGTAGTAGAAGAAGAAGAGTGTTGAGCACGCTTCTCCTTTTATATTTTTTGAGCCAAGGTGACATCCCTATCAGCCTTCAAGCAAGCCCTATGTGATATGGCATAGGGAGAAGGAAGGTATCTCACTCTAGGCATTATTGCCCCACTCTTGTACTTTACATAGGTTTGGTACAAAAGATCCATATTAGGAGGAAGTGGACCTATGGGGGTATGCCAAAAGTGATCTAATGAGTAACCACCACACGCAATCAACATTTTTTAGCCCATGTCATGGACTACATGCACTATCCCCTCATGGATGAACTTTAGACACTTATGCACCACTGAGGGAACTTCATTCATAGAAACCAACCAAGGGATACCTAGTTTCACACTGAAGAGCTCAAACCCTGGGATTATGTCACCAATTAAATTTATTGATTTAGGTCCAACTAAGATGGAGAAGGTGATGCAACCAATGGGAGGTACAAAAATCCCATCGTGTGTATGGATCATACTCTTGGATTCATCATACTCATCTTTGTGAAAGAAATTGATCAACATAATCTCCTCAGTGATGACCTTCACCCAACAGGTTGGGTCAACAAGAACACCTATTACAATGTTTTGATTGATTTGTGTGGGGATGTATAAGGGAGATGGCTCTCTATTATAGTTCATTAGTAAGTCCTACAACATGATAGTTATACTAGCGGAACTACTTGCATGTTGCATAGATGGGATGGGAAAATGTAAAAAGGAGGCCATCATGAATACTAGACAAAACTCTCACAGAGCTCCCAAAGGTTTTGCAATTAGATAGTGACCCAACTAAGGCTTACTCCCATGATGCCTATGGAAGCTTCCAATTACACCACTAGGGTTCATAGGTTAGGTTGCAGGGATGAGCACCTCATAACACTCACACCCAAAACACTCCTAAGATATGAGGGAAGGGTCTTTCAACACTACTAAATGGAACCAAAATGGTTCACATAGGGTTCACCAAAATGTAGAATAGGGGGACCAACCACACTAAGGCTCTAGGTCATGGAGAGATGAGAGGGGAGGGCTGCTTTAATCTACCTCAAGTTGGATAAGCATCTAAGGTCAAGGATAGAAAATGAAGAGAAATCTCAAGTGATTTTATTTCTCTACTAACTTGGGAGGTTGAACAGAGCTAAACGAGCCAATTTCTAGAACCCAAACCATACCTCAAGTAGCTCTCTACCTAACGACAACAACACAGGTTAGGAATGACAATATGGCATGTTGGTGTCTCTGTGGGGAATTGTTGTCTATACAACTAGAAAGTATAAGAGTATAGTGAAAATTCTAGAAATCTACTAATTAGTTTAGCAAATGAAATCTAAAGGGTACTAAACGGATAACAGAATGAACTAGATAACTAAAAGGATGATGAAAGAAAAAGTGATGAAGATGAAAGTGATAAAGATTAACTCACTATAAGTCTATTTTTCCAGCAAGCTCCATATGTACGTGTACCTATAAACATCCAAGATAGAAAACATGTTGGGTCTGTATAGGGGTTTGCCTCAGTCAAACCCCCGCTTTGGTGTTTTCACCTCCACGAATAGCTAGAAAATCCATGAGATATGAAATATGATAAGAAAGCAATGGAAAGAAACCAAAAAATAGCAATGACACTATGCTACATAAATCAACAAATAATATCACCTTCTTAATCCAGGTGCCCTCAAGCACGTAAAGGAGGATGAAAACTTGGTAAAGTCTACATTGCCACAACAATGAAGAAGTAGTCCCTCAGGACACTAAGTTACAATTCCAAAGGTATAAAAAGTACAAGACATAGAGATGGTGCGTAGGAGCTCAAGAGAAAGATCAAACAATGTATGCAATTGTGAGGAAGCTTGAGAACTACTCAAAAGATCAAACTAGTGTGTAGAAGTGCCAAAGAGTTCAAGTGAATGAGAAAGATAGGCAATTCAAGAAGCATTTGGAGGGAAAGAGCCATTGTTCGATTGACTAGAAGGTGTGTAGGCATTACTCTTCATTTTGAATGGAGAATGTATTGTCTCTATGGATTCTAGAGATAGGAATCTGTTAGGGACAACAATGCATCACGTAGATGTCTAGATGTTGTGCGTGCATCCCTAATAGAAATTCCCCCACTAACACAAGAGACAAGTGCCAAGTGGATGGAAATCAAGAAGGTGATGTGGAATTATTTAGTCAAGTTTTATTTTTCTAAATTAAGGGGTGTAAAAGTGGAATTTGTGATAGGGGTAAAAATTTACTCCTATACAACTTTATATTGTGAGAAAATTCTCACATTGGTTTTTCCCTTCTTGGATTTTCCACGTAAATCTAGTGTTCTCATGTGTTTGGATGTATTTTCATTAATGTTTCTCATGTTTACACTTTTATAATGCATGATAAGGCTTTAATGGTTGTTAAGGGTTTAAGGTACTAATGCTAAATCAGTACAACAATCTAAGGATTCATAAGGATCTAAATGTTAATGAGGGTTTTGATATTTTAATGTAAAATTTATTCACCACCCCTCTGAGTTTTCTTGGTATCAAAGCAAGGTTCCTTAGAAGGAAGCTTAAATGATTCAAGTAGATATAGGATGGAGTAGAAGAAAGAGGATCCTTTGTTTGATGGATCTAATTATGGATTCTAGAAGATGAGGATGGAAGGTTTCCTTATTTCTCTACATTTTAGAGTTTAAAAATCTATTGAAATTCGATATACAATACCTACAAATGGTTTGATTGTTGATGATGAAATCAAGGCATACGAGAACAATGGAAAAGAAAGGTGCATTCTCATTTGAGTGGTCTTTCTAATTCAAAACTTGTGAAAGTTATGAGTCTTAAAACTTGGAACATAGATTTTAGGAACCTGAAATGCTTGGTCTCTTCCTAGGGTTTTCCACCTAGAAAGAGAGAGATTAGGTTCACTAAAATTATTATGTAACATTCAAATTAGGATTTGTGCAATATGATATGATGTAAATGAATTTAACTAAATGCAATTGATTGATTAAAATGAACTAGAATGAATGCAAAAGTGAAATTTAAGCTATGTTAGAAAAAACACAATGATATGCAAACAACTATGTAAGATGAAGAAATAGGAAGAAATATGCAGAATAGAAGGTACAGGATCAAATCTAAGTGCACTTGGAAGTTGTGTGAGCTTTATGGAGTGTTTGGAATGCTGATAAATTTTTCTATTTTTTCACAGTGGGACTCATTTGCCAAGGGTGTCAAATCAGTCCACCTACTGTTGAAAAAGTGTCAGAAACATATTTTTGATAGCCAGGAGTTGATTTCTGACAAAATGTAGATTTTCAGATTTCAAGTGGGACTCATTCACCAAGGGTGGTGAATCAGTCCTCCCCAATATTTCTACAAAATTAGAACGCAACATTGCTCCACCAGATCTAGCAATATCTAAATGTTAGGTTGTCGGTGTCAACTCTGCAGAAAATGGGTTGAAAGTGCTCAAAATGCTTGAAGAGGTGGTGAATTGATTTGAAGAGCCTAGTTTACTTGAATTCCACTTTTCAACACCTTTAAACCTATTAAATCTAAAAAACAAAGTTGCAAATACACATGCACAAAGGGGGAAAATGTTGGGAGGTTAGTGAATAGTGGTTTGCCTTGGTCAAACCCCACTTTAGTAATCAAACCGAATAGAAATGAATGACATGCAAAGGAAATGATAAATGAATAACATGAAAGTATTACAAGCTTACCACATCCTTGAATATACAAATCTGAAGTGATGTCAATGGCTGCTCCAAAGTGATTGAAAGTTCTTGAATTGAAGATGCAAAATGCTTGATTACTTGATTAAATGGGTGATTGTAAGAGATTGCTTGAATGAGTTAAGAGATGTAAAATGAGGTTAAAATCACATATTTATACAAATTTTGTGCCTTAGTATCTGTTCATACCTCATCACAGACCGACATGAAGTGAATTTGAGTAAAATCCTAAAATAAATTTTAAAATATTTTAAATTTGGGGCCAAGGGGGACTCATTCGCCACCCTTGGTGAATGAGTCCCACCTAGGACCCAAAACCAAGTGTCAGAAATAATGTTATGTTTAATGTTGTTTTTTGAGATAGGAGCCAAAAATACACTTAATATAATCATATGAGGGCATAAAGAGACAAAATAAAGCATGAGAAGGGTGTAAATAGTGAAAATATGCCTAGAAAAGCATGAAATATTGTTACAAGACTTTATAACACTTCAAAATAGGACTTGTTGATGTGTGAAAAGGGATTTTTTAGGTGAATTTCATTAAGTAGAGTCTAGAAGAATTTAGAAATGTCTTACAACACTTCAAAACATCTTCACAAGACATTGTTCTTTGAGTTTTAGCACCAAAATAAGCATGTTCAAGCCAAGATACATCTTAAAATTAAAGCAACATAGCTCCAAAACTATGAAACAATACCTAAAAGACCATGAAAATGGGAAGGGTCCTTTTTTCAATGGCACATTTAGCCCCAATTTTAGTGAGAGAAACTTGCTACCTCACACTAAAGTAGCCATGAACATCAAAGAGAAGATGGTTCAAATTCACTTATGTTAGCAATATGAAATGCAACAAACAAGAGGGATGATCAAGCCCCCAAAATGAAGATCCCATTACAGACTGAACATAAGGACAAAGGAACACACAAGTGTTGAGAAGAGATTGAGTGAAGCTTCGATCATCAATCCAACTAGTTGTGGAGAGATATCTAGGTTGATTGTTTGAAAAGGAGAATGTGTACTCACTTTGGGGCCATGGAACTAGTTGTCCACAGGGTGAGAAATCCCAAGAAGTAAGATACATATGCTAGTTGGTATGCACTTACAAACATGCAAAAAGTGGCTATGGGGAAAAGTCATGCCACTAGTTGGGCTTCCCGCTCAACCATGCCAAAGCTATACCCATTTGATAACTTTAATAAGGCACCACAAAGCCAAAGAAAATGCAAATGAAAATTTCGGTTTAAGGTTTTATAAGATAAGAAAAATAGGATGGTATCATAGGCATGCAACTTGTGTTATGCAAAGTGGCCAAACAAATAAGACAACTTCACAGGAATGCAAGTTGTGTTATGCAAGGTGGCCGAATGAGAATGCAATATGTAAAAATTTCATGTGTAATATGTTCAAAGGAGTCTTGTTCAGTTTGTGCAAGTTCAGTCACATAGGGAACATTGTGTCTAATGTCTCCAAAAGAGGACCAATCAAAGAATAGTATATTTGCCACTTAGGGGATGATGTGCATCATATCAAACCACAAAGATGAATGCAGTATGCTAAGAAAGATCACACTTATGAAGGACATTACACCCAATGTCATCCACAAAGTGATAAACACATCACGTAAATGAAAAGGCTTCACTAAAAATGCAAATGAAATAATGGTAATCTATGCCCCCACTTTAAAGGAATTGCTACACATTGTTCTATGAGCAATTACTTGAAATTAGAGAAGAAAAGAAAGTGCAAAAAGAAAAGAAGACATGAGAGCCAACTTGGAAAGCTTTATGCCAAGTCATATGTTTCAAAATTAGGCTATGTCATATCAAGATGTAGAAGAAAAGCAAGGAAAGAGGGGAGTTTCCCCCCATAAAAGAAAGCACACCAAGCACATAAGGGATCTATGGATTTGGGGTCAATATGTTCATTGTTGTTGTGTTTTGTATGAAAGAGCTTGGAACTATCATCATTCCCCAAATACACATAGAACTAGAAGAATGACACAAAGAGAGTGAATACAAAGGAAAAAGAAAGTCCATTTTGAGTCAACATGGAAGAGACATTGTGGTCTCGATGCTTTGCATTGTCCCCAAAAGGAAAACACAAGAAAAAAGACAAAAAAAATGAAAAATATTTTGGGTCAACATGAAGGAGACATTTCGGTCTCAATGCCTTGCATCATCCCCAAAAGGAAAAACACAAGAAAATAAAAAATAAAAAGGGATTTTTGGGTCAACATGGAAGAGATATAGAGCATCTCAATGCTTTGTGTCATCCCTAAAAGGAAAAAAAAAATGAAAATGAAAAAGACAAGGACCATTTGGGTCAACATGGAAGAGACATAGGGCATCTCTACACTTTACATTATCCCCAAAAGGAAAAGGACAAGGACCTTTTGGTTCAACATGGAAGATACATAAGGTGTCTCTACACATTGCATCATCCCCAAAAGGAAAACACAAAACAAAAGAGAAAAGTAAAAGACACGACAAGAAGAATAAATATACACATAGAAGAAGTGTAAAAAGAGAAGGAAACATCAAACACACGATATGGGGGAACATGATACACACATGAAAGGAGAAGAAAAAGAACAAGTACCACAAATTTAACTCAACCATTAACTAAATTATCAATTTCTTAATCTTAAATGGTTAAATGGAAAAGAAATAACATAGTTAAGATACAAAGGAAAGTGCATTACAAGAGAAAAGGCTAACAACTACTTGTATTCACAAGAGAAAAACAAGCATGAGCCCAAGGGTGAAGATGGAAATGGATCATGCAATAGTGAGAATAAAAAGATTCTACAACTATGGAATGAAAGGGAAATGATGTTTTAAGGGATGAGAGGAAAACAGTCAGTATCAATGAAGTGATACTTTTCCTATATCTCATTCAAAGTCTGACATGCATCCATTTGATTTCCAATAATACAATGATATTTGCAATATGATATATGGGAATTAGGAGTGTGAATAACCAACCTATTTGAAGGTGGTAAGAGTATAAGACCTTTGTTTAAAAGTAATTGCAATCTTCGTTCACATTCAGGTGGAGTATGTGTGGGAAACTTTATCTTCTTCAATTTATAAGGTTGTTTTCTCTTGATAGAATCTTCTTGTTCATGAATAGGAGGAGGAGGACCCCTAGGGATCCTATCATCCTTAGCATTAGAAGGATAAAATGGTTGTTCATGTGGGATAAGTATGTTAAAGTTAGGAGGAGCATTCAAGATCATTGTACTAGAATCTTGAAGTCTCTGAGTTTGAAGAGGATGTCTATCAGGATGAAAAGGATCTTGATATCCTAGTCTTGTTGTGTTTGCTTTAGTTGGATTTTGGTCAAGAAGTTGATGAATGTTATGCTCATTGTTTGTGTCACAACCTTGTTTACTTAAAATAGTAAAACCTTTACCATATGTTTCTTCAAGGTTGATTGGAGTATTGGTGACTTTTTCAATGTAAGATGGATATGTTTGTGGTTGGTTAAAGGAACTAGGTTAACTAGAGGGAGGAACCTTAGGTCCATCATTCATTTCAGGATGTAAATATGCAAAATGATCAGGAGGTGCAAAAGGAGGAAGGTCTTGTGATTTCATGGAAGGATAAAAGTTTGCATTTTTTTCTAGGTTTTCAAGGAAATCATTGTATAAATTATTCATGCTAACATAATCTTCTCCAATGATGTCTACATCATGAGGAGGACAAACATGAGAAGTTCAAAGAGCATGTGGAAGCTCAATGTCATTAGGGTCACAACCAAAGGTGCAATTGGACATGTCTACCAATGATTTTAATGAATTCCAAAACTTATTGAAAGAAAATTCCATGATAAACTAAAATGAAAGAAATGAGTAAAAATAGAGATTCTGGAAATGAAAATAGAATGCAAGAACAAGAAACTATAATGCAAAAAAATGTTGAAAATGTTGTTTGAAAAATGCAGAGGGACTGATTCACCCTAGGTAGCGAATGAGTCCCAGTATGCAAATTTTTATGCTTTTTAGAAATTTTGAATGATTCTAAATGCAAAACAGAATGCAATCAAATAGTAGAATGTATAATTTTTAGTATTTCAATGAAATTGAATGCAAAAATGAAAACTAAATGAATGTTTCACTAATGCAAAATGAAAGGTCCTAGAATGCAATAACAAATCAATGCCCTAATTGAATGATAATGCAAATGAAAAATAGGATGCAAGATATGAATTTAATCATAAATTTAAAGTATTCAAAAGTCGGGTTCACCAAAATGGGACATAGATTTTAGGAACTTGAAATGCTTGGTCTCTTCCTAGGGTTTTCCGCCTAGAAAGAGACAAATTAGGTTCACTAAAATGCTTATGTAACATTCAAATTAGGATGTGTACAATATGATATGATGTAAATGAATTTAAATAAATTCAATTGATTGATTAAAGTGAACTAGAATGAATGCAAAATTGCAATTTAAGCTATGTTTGAAAACACACAGTGATATGCAAATGACTATAAAAGATGAAGAAATAGAAAGAAATATGCAGAATAGAAGGTATAGGGTCAAATATGAGTGCACCTAGAATTTTTATGAGCTTTCTAGAGTGTCTGGAATGCTGATGAATTTTTCTAATTTTTCACAATGGGACTCATTCGCCAAGAGTGGTGAATCAATCCTCCTACTATTGAAAAAGTGTTGGGAACTAATTTCTGATAGTCGGGAGTTGATTTCTAACAAAATGCATATTTTGATATTTCAAGTGGGACTCATTCACCAAGGGCGGAAAATCAGTCATCCCCAAGCTTTATGAAAAATTAGAAGGAAACACTACTCCACCAAATCTAGCAATATCTGAATGTTAGGTTGTCAAGGTCAACTCTAGATAAAATAGGTTGAAAATGCTCAAAATGATTGAAGAGGTGATGAATTGATTTTAAGAGCCTATTTGACTTTAATTCCACTTTTCAACACCTTTAAACTTGTTAAATCTTCAAAATAAAGTTGCAAATACACATGCACAAAGGGCAAAAATGTTGGGGGGTTAGTGAATAGGGGTTTGCCTTGGTTAAACCCTACTTTAGTAATCAAACCCAACACAAATGAATGACATGCAAAGGAAATGATAAATGAATAACATGAAATTATTACAAGCTTACCACATCCTTGAATATTCAAGTCTAAAGTAATGTCAATGGTTGCTCCAAAGTTCTTGAAAGTGCTTGAATTGAAGATGCAAAATGCTTGATTGCTTGATTGAATGGGTGATTGTAAGAGATTTCTTGAATGAGTTAGGAGATGTAAAATGAAGTTAAAATCACATATTTGTAAAAATATTGTGCCTTAGTATCCGTTCATACCTCATCACAGGATGACATGAAGTGAATTTGAGTAAAATCCTGAAAGAAAATTTGAAATATTTTGAATTTGGGGCCAAGGGGGACTCATTTGCCACCCTTGGCAAATGAGTCACACCTAGAACCCAAAACCAAGTGTTAGAAATAATTTTATGTTTAATGTTGTTTGTCGGGATAGGAGACAAAAATACACTTAATATAAGCATATGAGGGCATAAAGAGACAAAATAAAGCATGAGAAGGGTGTACATAGTGAAAATAGGACTTCAAAATAGGACTTGTTCATGTGTGAAAAGGGGATTTTTAGGTGAATTTCATTAAATAGAGTCTAGAAGAATGTATAAATGTCTTACAACACTTCACAACACCTACACAAGACAACGTTCTTTGAGTTTTAGGACCAAAATAAGCATGTCCAAGCCAAGATACATCATAAAATTAAAGAAACATAGCTCCAACACTATGAAACAAGACCTAAAAGACCATGAAAATGGGAAGGATCCATTGTTTTGATGACACAAAAATATTGCTAAAATGTAGAAAAAGTTGGAAAGTATCTATGAAGGCGACGATGAGGTCAAGCAAGCAAAGAATCAAAATTTGAAGATCAAGTTTGAAAACCTAAGGATGGTAGAAGATGAAGATATTACAAGCTACCTACATAGAGTGGATGAAGATTTCAATTCCATCAAAGGAATTGGTGGAAATCTAGATGAAGATGAGGTGGTAAAGAAGGTACTAACCACTCTTAGTAAATCTTTAGCAATAAATTTTCTACTATTGAGGAAGTTAAGAATTTGAATAATTAAATTCTATAGGTTATTTTTTTGGTTGGTTAACTACTTTTGAATTGATCAATTTTGTTCCAAGTTATGTAAAAAAGGAGAGTTCTTATAAAGTTGGCAAAGTAGAGAAGAATAAGGAATCAAACTAGTATAATTTTGATGATGAAGAAGCAAGTTTTGTGAGAATATTGAAAAAGGGCACTAAGTGACTTACCTTTCAAATTATTTTACTATGGAAAATTTGGTCATTATGCTTCAAGATGTCCTATCAAAACTTAAAAATATATACCTAAGGAGAATAAAGGAAAATTAATTAAGAGAAGTTATTATGTTAAAGAAGATTTCAATATATTTGATGATGAATTTGATTATCCAGATGATGAAAATGATGAATGCTTGTTCATGGTTCTAAATGTTGGAACTAATTCTGCTAACTCTGGGAGATGTATGAGGGAAAGTGTTCTGGAAGCAGGTCATAACATTGGAGTAGCAATGGTTACTACTTTTCACGCTAGAGAGGAGAAGAACAACTAGATCATTAATAGTGGATGCTCAAATCACATGATAGGTGATAAGAGTAAGTTTGTTAAGCTTAAGAAGTTTTAAGGTGGCTTAGTTAAGTTTGGTGATGATACTTCTACTAAGTTATGTGGAAAAGGTTCAATCAATTTTGATGGCGATAATAATACAAATGATGTTCCTTATGTTAAGTGTCTATGGCATAACACTTTGAGTGTAGGAAAAATAAGTAGAAATTTATATAATCTTGTGTTTCAATAAAATGGTTGTGAGATCATAAAATTCTCCAGAACTATGGTTGTAGTAGGAAGGACATATGGAAATTTTTATCAACTTAAGGGTGTGAATGGTCAATGCTTTATGACTTATATTAATGAAAGTTGGCTATAACATAGGAGAATGTTGTCACATAAATTTTCATAACCTAGTGAGGATTAGTTCAAATCAAGTTGTGAGAGATAAATCAAAGATTACAAAGCCTATCAATGTTGTCTGCAAGGAATGTTAGATTCAAAAGTAAGCTAGAAAGAGTTTCAAAGTCAAAGAACAATCTATTACTGATCCTTTTGAGTTGGTGTATACAGATCTTTTTGGACCTACTAGAAATAATTTTTTTTAAGGTGACAAGTATTTCATGCTATTAATTGATGATTACTCTAAAATGACTTGGGTTACTTTTCTCATATAAAAACCAGAAGCTTTAGATAATTTTAAGGCATTCAAATCTATGGATGAGAATGAGATGAATATAAAAATTGTAAAAACCCCTATTTTCTACTCAATAAAAATTCAAAGTTTTCACCTCAAGTGAATGATCCATGATGCCCTAACATAGCAATAATTTTTTTTCCATAATGTAAATTACATACATATTTGAAACAACATTGTTCCATACTTCCAGTGCATTTCATTGTAATTTCAAAATCTTTCCATAACATTGATTTAATATTGAATAAACTCATGTTTATCATTCATGGTTACATCCTTCCATATAAATGGGTACAAGATTCATACATAGCTATTATGAGCTTCATTCGGCAATAGATATACAAACTGGTCCTTATGTCACCATGTTGGTGCATACATTCTAGATGTCTCCATTCCTTGGTGCATACACTCTAGTTGTCCCTTGCCATTGGTGCAAACATCCATAAACCTTTGCTACCAACTGATGAGGAGAAGCATCACTCAAGTTATTTTTTGTCAACCATGAACTCAAATGAGGTCCCCCACACATCTGCCTCATATGGCTAGATGGCCCTACCCTTTAACGAAGTGTTTGGTGTGGTAACCTCATAAAAATTTCTTATCTGAGCTTAGTCTTGTGCCCTACATAACTATAAATTGCATCCACTACAATCCTAAACTAGCATGCATAAAAGGAACACGATGAACTAACAATGTAGATATTGGAAACTTAAACACCACTTTGGCCAAAGTATTCTCACCTAGTACTTCGACTGACAGTCATCCTATTCACATACACTACCCTAGCTTGGTTTGGTTGATGACCGTTCATATACTATGCATAGGTAGTTTTATTCCATAGGTAATCTTTTAACCTCAAAAACAACCTATTCCCTTTTCCAATTCACAATGGTATTTCTATCAAGTATTCACATGCATAATTTATTTCCTTCATTGGACAATCTATTCCTAGGAAAAACCTATGATCCCTTCATGAATCTAACTTTTCAAGAGCTTTGTAATTAACTTTATATTCTAAAGCATAGCTACATAAGAATCATCTTATCATAGAGTAAATAATTATCAATATATCACGTCAATAATTTATTATAATCAAGAGTATAATCTCTTTAGTAAATGACCTCAATAAAAAATCAATCATATCAGTAAATGATTCTATTCAAGAGTGTAATCTCCTTAGTAAAAAGGATTATTCAAGAGTATAAAAACAAAAAATCTAATAACAACTCTAGCTCAATGGGTAATACCACCTAAGGCTCCAATCAAATAAAATTTTACAAACTCAAGAGATCAACTTAACCTCATGGGTGAGTCTCAACTTTGGTATACCCTAACCTTGGATATAATCAATATTCAACAATTAGTTTGATTGTGTAGGTTAATCTAAACCTATATTCCTTAAATAAATTTCAACTACTTAACCCATGCAAGTAGGTTGTTCTTAACCTAGGGTTTCATTCATTTATCAAATATACTTCTTGACCCAAATAGGTTACTCTCAACCTAGGGTTTGGTTCAATAGTAAAGTAATGATCAAGTGATCATACAAGCATAGGTTAGCAATATGATGTCTCATCCTATCATATCTTTTATACTATCACCGTTGGTGTATTGCTAAACCTTTTCATTCCTAAGGTTTCCTAGCATTATAGCTAATAGTGTCAAGTCACTTCATGGCATTGATACATACATGTAGTGTGAACTGTGTATAAAAAAATCATCTAAGTTCCCATATAGGGTATATAAGAGTATTAAATCCCTCCCTTAAGCTATTCAAACTTTCATCCAATCTAGAATATAATACTATTGATAAAAAATCACACCTTACTATGGAGTATGCAAAACACTCATAAGGAAACCATAACATTCATGATTCTTCTCCTTTCCAAACAATAAAATAGACCATTAATCTATTTCAAAGAATCTAATGCATTTCCAAAAACCCTACAAGGAAATTAATCTTTCACATAAAAGATGTAAAAATGGAAAAATTATCCCTTTTCCTTACTTAGTTTGAGAATAATTAATATAAAATTAACTTAATTATTCCTTGATTTAATGTTGTAATGTGTCTTACACATTCACATTGGATCTAAGGCCCTTTTTAATAAAATAGACTTATTTATTTCCTTATTTAGGGTGTTCTAAAGTTTTGTATCACACTTTCATAGTTATCTAGGGTTTCATTAATTAATTGATCTTAATTATGGTTAATTGGCCCCTTTAATTGAAATTCAAGCCTTATTAATTGCATTTTTCAAGGACCTATCCTGACACCTAGTAATGATATTGCATGACACTTACATTGGCAAAATTAGTGTCTTAGAAATTTGTGCTAGGAACCAATCACCTTTACTAGCGAATGAGTCTTCCTAACATAGGACACCCCTTTCTTGGAATATTTGAGATGGGTTTTTTATGTTATTTCACCTCCCCTAAGCTAGGTGATAGGAAATTGTGCCATGACCCATTCTCCTTTAGTGGCGAATGAGTCCTCACCTACGACACCCCTTTCTTGGCATATTTGAAATGCATTTTTTATGTTATTTCATCCCCCCGAAGCATGGTCCTAGCAAATTATGCTATGACCCATTCGTCTTTAGTGGAAAATGGATCCTCCTCACATAGGACACCCCTTTTTGAATTTATTTGTGGTGGGATTTTAATGACTTTCAATTCTAGATCTGATGTCGATTTGGATTATTTGAATTTCAAGGTTAATCCTTAGATTTAGTATAAATATAAGGTTAATTCACATAGTTTCATCTAATATTTTCAAGAGAGAATCTTAATACTTCACAAGAGCATTATAGAGCATTTTCAAGGGCATTTTAAGGACATGCAAAGGAATATTAGTGAATTTTTATTATAGCAATTCAAGGCATATCATCATGTCAAGGGCATAGTGCATTCAAGCATGTTGTTGAGCTAAGATTTTTGATGTAGCATTAAAGACCTATTTGTAAGAATTGTTTCACATCTTATTCAAGATCAAGATCTACATTCTTCATGGGCACTTCATGTTAGTTCCATATTTACATTCCAAGACATCTGCTAAGGTATCATCATTTCATGTTTCATGTCCTTATTTTATTATTTTATCATAAGGTTTAATTACCTAAATGGTGTTTGACTGAGGAAAACCCCTATCCTCTAACAATCAACAAGTTTTTGTTCCCTTTGATGTGCTTTTGTAGGTTCATAGGTTGAAGATCAAGTAGAGAACAAGATTGAAACAAAATTGTTAAAGTTGTCAAATTGCAAAAGTTGTCATCCATATTGCAAGAACAAGAAAATGAGGCTACATAATTTGTTTTATGGTTTTGGGAGCTAAGCACCAAGGAGCTGGAAGTCCAAATCTTGAAGAACAAAACCCAGATCTTAGTTTTCAAAAACCCTAACAGGGATCCATTCATTGGTAAAGACAAATGAGTCCTCTATGACCTAAAAATAGCAATTTTTCTCTAAGGTACACATCATTTCAACCTTCCAAAACTTCCTTTATTGTTATTTATGCATTTTATCCCTCACAATTGAATGAAACACCCCCTAGAAAAATTAGTGGTTTATCATCTTGATCCATTCACCTTGGTGATAAACCTTATTTTGCTTTGTTTCATTTTGGTGAATCGGATCCCTTTGAACATCCTAATTTCTAATGTGGAGTACATTAAAACCCTAGATATTAGTTTTACAATATTTTGCATTAGGTTTGTGCTAGTTGCATTACACTTAGGGTTCTTTAAAATTGTATTAGTTTTCATTTCATATCGGGATTTAAATTTGCATTCTTGCATTGTTTAAATCTAAAAAATTCAAAAAATTGCATGCATATTACATTGATTTTGCATAGTCTTTGCATATTAGCATACTTTTCATCATTCATATTTAAAAACTGAGCCAAAATTGCATTTCAAAAAATGTCATATAGGTCATCATTTACCCTTCATTTCACTTGCGTTAGGTCATCAAATTCTGGAAATTTCTATCACAAGAGTTATAGTTTGAAATTGGACAAAAAAACACATAAAACAACTTAAAAATTGTAGTTTTCACCTTTTTAAAACTGTGATCCGGGACCCATTCACCCTAGGTGGGGAATAAGTCCTTGATCAAAATTGAACTACATTTTCTAACATTTGAAACTCATTAAAAAATACTTAAAAATAAATGAAAACATTTAAAAAATCCTCTTCCAAGATCCATTCTCCACTACTAGTAAATGAGTCTCTAATAAGGTCCTTATTTGAATTTTCTTGAATTTAAAATCTCTATTTTAGGCTTTTGTTTGTTGTTGTTACATTTTAATTTCAATTTTGGTTTTCTATTTCATTAAATTCATTGAATATAGCTTAATTTGCTTCATTTAGGTCATTTTAAAAATTCAAAATGGCATTTACAACAATTCATTTTCAGTCTATTGCATAGTGTAATAAAAAATTTACCTTGTTTTAAGTTTGAAAATCTAAAAAGGTTTACATTCCTAAAACTTTGCATAATATGAATAAAAGTACTTTTCACTTTTGCATACACAATTTTTACATTCATGAAGCTTTTCATAAGTTTGATAAAGGTGCTTTTCACTTTTGGATACACTTTTTTTGCATTTTTGAAGTTTTACATAAATTGGTTAAAAGTAATTTTCATTTTTGGATATACATTGTTTATGTTTTTGAAGCATTGCATAACATGGTTAGAAGTACTTTTCATTTTTGGTCAAACAATGTTAGTATCCTACCTTTCTAAGCATGCTAAGAAAATTTTCATATCTCCCCCTCATGAGAATACTTTAGTGAAAGAGAATACAATGGTTGATGATTGTGACAATCAAATTTTGTCTTCCCCTAATATATCTCCTATTTGTGACAAATATATTTTGGTATTAGAAGATCAAACCAATGAGAGTTATGAGAGTCCTATTTTTCTCTCTTCCCTTACCTCTCCTACTAGGAAAAACATTATTGAACAAGAGAATGCCATCATTGATGACCCCTACTTGAGATGAATTTATTGAATATCATGAACATCTAGTTTGTAGCTCTCCTAACAACTCTCCTACTAGGGAAGATATCATGGTGGACAAAAATTAAAAAATTAACAATAGTGATGTGACTTCCTTACATGATGGTGAAAAGATGACACTAGACCCCCCTTCATTAGAAAAACATCAAACCAAAATCACTGAGGTTATGAATGCAAAAGTTTCGATTAGATCCCCCTTGATTTTTGGAGCTCCTAAATACCCTATGGGACATCCTAAGAATCCTCTAATTCTTTACCCACCCTCACAAAAACCACAAGTTCAAAATAAACCTATGTTTATCCTTGAACCACCAAGAAACAAGCCTTCACTTGATGATGGTAATGTTTCACCACAAACCAGTTATAATACCGTTGCACATACCTACAATACAAGGAACAATAGGAAACTACAAAAAACTCTTGTTTTATTACCTTTGCCCAACCCTATCTTGTCTAGCACTCCTTGTTTAGCTGTGAATAACAGAAAGGAATATAATCTTGTTAAACAACTTAAGAATACTCTTGCTAAGATATCCTTATGGGATCTTATTCAATCCTCTCCTCATTAGCATACCACATTTCAAATTTCCTTACAACAAGTCCCTATCATTCCTAATGTGCAATCAAATTATGTGCAGCCCAAATTCAAGCTATAATTCTGAAAAAATTAGACATTTCTTTTCGTCAAGATGAGTTACCTTCGTTAGAAGAGAAAAAAAAAATGAAGCTTTTACAATATCACCTCATATTAATAAGATCAGGATAAAGAGAACCCTTGCTGAAAATGGTTTGACTTTTAATGTTTGTAATGTGAGCCACTTGGAGAAGATTGACATGAAAACAAGTTACATTGTCCCTAATTCTTTATATATTCATTGGTTTTATAACATAGGAAAGAAACCTCTTGGATTCATCACATTACCTATTAAAGTTGGAAAAGTTACCTTACAAACTTATATCCATGTTATGCCTCATGATATTTTATATAATCTCCTCTTAGGTAGACCATGGATTCATGAGATGAATGGGGTTCCTTCTAGTCTTCATCACAAAATGAATTATGTGGGTATGTGTAGGATCATGATGGGCCAAAAAGTGGCAATATGATGGGTATGTAGCTGATGACTTTTTTTTTACCCAGAATTGATGAAATGAAAAGGGTTTTTAAAGGAGATTCTCAACTTTCCACCAATATAAATTATGTTTTACTCTGAATTTAATAAGTAATTATTATTCATTGTCTATTCAAATTATGACTAAAGTCCTGATTGATAGGATGACTGAAAAAAAACTATAGCTTTCAAACGGTATCACATTTTTTGAATCCAATACATGCATCACATTCTATGCTTCATATACTATAGGATTAAAAAAATAAAAAATGAATTTCATGAAGTTTTGACCAAATTAAGGTGGTTAGACATACGAATTTTAATATTTTTTAAAAATTTGTAATAAAAAAATCATAATTAATTATTTACTTAGAAAAAAATTATTGAAAAATATGTATCACATCGAGGCATGAGTACTCTACTTATATCTAAAATCTTATAAACAAGTATTAATATTTTATTATGATTAGGGTGGTCAGACAGACACCTACTTTTTATTTTTTCCCTGAAATTTAATTACCACTACATCGCAATTTCAAATTTTCTCCAAATATATTTTTTTCTTTTTAAACAAACCGAGTAGTTTAGAAAGTACATTCAATTTTCTACAAATTCTATTCTTACATATTTTTGAAATAATATAGATAACTTATTCAAATTTTTACGTCAAGTTTCCTAACTCTGATTTTTCTAAATTTCTTGTCACTTAAGGGCTTGTTTTTTCCATGATGATCCTGCACATACCCATGTGTACAAAAACAAAGTGTACACACTTGAAGATGATCTTGAGCCTTCCAGTGCTTTACTCATTGAGAAAAACAAGGAAAATTGCTTGAAGTAATTGCCACCAACTACACAAGTGGAACTCATTCTAGAGAAAGCAAAAGAGAAGAACATTGATCAAGTAACTAAGTTGTAAGATGATGATTGGGCTTCCTTATATTTCACACCAACATTCATGGGAGAATACAAGATCATAAACAAAGAGTCTGAAAAGGGAAAAGAAAAAGTAGTAATTTCAATAGAAAATTTAAAAGCATCCACCTCAACTACTTTAGAAGATCAATCAAGTTACACAACAAACTTTGATGAAGTTGATTATGAGCAACCACTGAATCTGGAAGAAATGCAAAAAAATTATCAAAGAGGTTATGAACTTATGAAACAACTTGGTTATAGTAGAAAAGCATGAGGTGCTAGAGAACAAGGTATACTTCATGTCCCTATATATCCAAACACACGAGAAACAACTCGTGGTCTTGGTTATTTTACTTTGATAGCAAAAAAACAATCAAACAAGTCTTCACTCAATATCAACACTCCTACAAAGGATTCTTCTAAGCCAATGTTAACAATAGTGCATCCTGAATTGATAAACACTAGTGGTCTTGGTTATTGTCTTTCAAAAGAAATGAAAGAAACAAATAAGTCCTTTCTTAACATTAATGTCATCACACAAAGAACTTCTAGGACATGTATTAGTAATGATTGGAGTTTGTTATATTTTACACCCTCCTTTCAAGGAGAGAACAAAATCTCGCAATCTAAAGTGTCTTGTGTATGGCACCTAATACTAAGCAAGTGATATCTTTGTCATAAAATATAGGGACATCTTCTACTTTAGATCAAGAGGGTATCTTGTCTAGACTCCTCCAAAATTGTTGGATATCTCTCCCTCCAAGAACACGAAGGAAATTTTACTACATATTATCCTCGAATCTAGCAGTGCTCTATTCATGGGATAACCCCCTACGAAACTTGTATGTTTTGTAGTTCTATGTACTTCAAGCATGCAAAATGAGGAAAATTTTGATTCACCTTGACGTGTATTCCAAAACCTCAAATAGTTTGTTTGAGCATTTCCCCTCATTCATCTTTTGAAGATCTTTGAAACGAATGTTTTTGTCAATCCCCACTCTTTGGGAGTTAGTCAATTTTTCACTCATGTCAGAGCCCTGATTTTCAGTGGTCCTACATGAGCCTTATGTTATAAATTAAATCTAACTATTGGAGTGGTGATTTTCACCACTCCTACACTTTACACTCATCCCTTAAATGCACAAGTGGTGATTTTCACCACTACTACATTTTTCCTTTTGTTAAGTCTACTACATGCACACGCGGTGATTTTTATCACTATTGCATTTTCCCTTCTTGATGTAATCCATAATTAATGCAACTCAAGTTGCATTAATGATCTTTTTCTCATGACTTAATAAAGTTTATTTAGGTTATATTACTCATTAATTATTCACCTTTCTCTCTTCTTCCAAGTTTTTCATTTCCCAACCTCTAGTGGATCGACGTCTAAATATTTTTCAATTTTTCAAGCTAGGGTTTCATCATTATTACTAGGTGTGTTTCTTCCTCTTCATCATTCTTTCATGCTACCTTTCATCTTTTATAGTAAAGTGCTACCCATTTGAGAAGAAAATACATGAAACATTGTGTTCATCTTTGTGAATCTAAATTTGATCAATAAAGAAGTAAAGTTGGATACCAAAATTTGTTTTGGGAAAAAATTATCTTGTGGTTTGATTGAATTGGTAGTAATTAGTAATTAGGATCTAAAGGGATTTGAGTTACACTCTTTACTTGAATTTGTGATATTGATTTAATACTATTGGTGAATTATGTATAAGACTTTGTGATTATATTTATTCATGTTGTTCATGGATCTATCATGGAGTATATAGAAAACTTTGTACTTCTCATACAATGTTGGGTACTATCTTTAGGGATTCATTGGTGGAAGCTACGAAATGACTTTGTGCCTTTGTGAGATTTTCTTATTTATCATTTATTGTTATTATGCTAGTATTCCTAGGCTTTGCTTTGACAAGATAGGAATATTGGAATTATTGATTTTGTCTTTAGTTTGAATTTGTATCGAATCAAGAACTTAAAATCATGAAGCATTGTAAAACATATTCTTTAAAAAAAGAGAGAATCATGAATGTGATACACCCCCATATCTTAATTGTAGTGTACATTATTGTGAATAATTAATTAGTTTTACTTAGTTTCAATAATGTGTAAGAAGGGAACCTCCCCTTTCTGAGAGGAGATATTCTATCTCACATAGCTATGCTTGAAATCAAGGTTTTGTAATCTGATTGGAAAGGGATTATAGAATTTCACCCAATGGTTTTTGGGTGACTCACTGGGGAATGACACACACTTTTGATTGAAGTGAATAAGCTTTCCAATATCTTATTGTGATCTTATGTTTTGTTATTTTTAATATCTCTCTTGTTTCCATCTACATTCTAGATGGTATAAGATATATACGAGGTTTGAGGGCTAAAGTAGTGGTGGATTTATTTTTTGATTCATTGCAACATAACATCCTTCCTGCTCATCCATGAGCAAGGTCACCGTTGTAGCACACTACAAGTTATCCTTCATGGAGACTAAGATCTCCTCTTCCAAGTGAATCTTTTGTTTTCCATAGAGTTCTAGTCCAAGTACCTATCATGCAACATATCATTGTTGCACCACCTATAGTACCTTGGGGAAATACTTTCAATCCCCTCAGTTTAGCCACACCTTTGTGTTGATGATAGTTTCACTCGTAGTAAATAGGTCGAATAAAATCTCCACAAACAAGACCGCGAAGAGCCTATCCTTCTTGAAATATATGGAACAAAGACAACCTAAGCGGAAACTCTGCATTTACAGAGCAAAGATTTACTTCCATTCAATACAAAGTCTCTAATAACCAGGTCATGGTTACACTAGGGTCACTCTCGGGTAATGATGTGACATTTTCTATTAATCTCAAAGGGACTATGGTTATTTCTATCTTTGCTAAGAATCATGAACGTTTCACGTAAAACCTCATTACATCATCAAACAACATCATGAAATCAAAAGATTCAGCATAATTTTTCATGAACATCACAAATTCTTGCTATCAATTAAGTAGATCTAGCATTAAGCATTCAACAATTTCCTAGAAAATGGGTATGTTCAAGATCATGATGGGCCAAAATGTGGCGATATGATGGGTATTTGTAGGATATGTGGCTGACGAATTTTTTGTTACCCAAAATTGATGAAACGAAAAGGGTTTTTAAAGGATATTTTCAGATTTCCACCAATATAAATTATGCTTTACTTTGAATTTAATAAATAATTATTATTGATTTTCTATTTGAATTATGAATAAAGTCCTGATTGATAGGTTGATTGAAAAAAAAATATAGAATTCAAACAGTATCACATTTTTTGAATCCAAAACATGCATCACATTCTATGCTTTGCATACTATAGGATTAAAAAAATAAAATTGAATTTCATGAAGTTTTGACCAAGTTAAGGTGGTCGACAAACAATTTTTTATATTTTTTTAAAGTTGTAATAAAAAATTCATAATTAATTATTTACTTGGAAAAAAATTACAAAAAAATATGCATCGATCGGGACATGAGTACTCTACTTATATCTAAAATATTACAAAAAAATATTATCATTTTATTGTGGTTAGGGTGGTCAGATATATACCTACTTATTTTTTCCCTAAAATTTAAGTACTACTGCATTAAATTTAAAATTTTCACCAAATAGATTTTATTTATTTTTAAATAAACTTAATAGTTTTGAAACTACATTCAATTTTCTATAGATTCTATTGTTACATATTTTTGAAATAATATAGATAACTTATTCAAATTTTTACGTGATGTTGCCTAACAATGATTTTTTTGAATTTTTTGCCACTTAAGGGCCTATTTTTTCCATGATGATCTTGCACATACCCAAATAAAATATTTTCAATAAACAAACTATTTCCATTCATCTATATTTTTGGAACATTTTAAAAAATATTAAACATCTATTCTAAAACAAAACATAAAAAATACTAAAAATAAAATTTCTCCCAATTATTCTCCATGGATGCCCCAAAGAATTAATCAGAATAGAGCAATCTACTTTATACTTCACTAGATTGCTTCACAACTACGTATAAAATGATGCAAGCTTTTAATGAAAGGGTTTTGTTTATGGACACCGAGTAGGTTTTATATACACCCTTAAACGTCCCAACATACAGTCTTGTTCAACCAAACTTACAAAACCAACTACAAAAGATATTGAGATAGGTAGCTATCATAAAGCTCTGATATTAATTAATGTCTACATGCATACAAAGTTTTATGTTGGAATGGTTTAGAAAATAGTAAAAGGAGCAAAACTTAAAAGAAGTTTTTCTTCCTCCGACATCCAAAAATTTTGAACATAAAATAAAAATGTGGGAGGAGACAACCTTTTATAGAAACAAAGCACCTAGAAGTTTAGCATAAAAGTTTATCTAGAGAATCAAAATTAACAAATTAAAATGTGTCATGTGGCATTCGCTAACTTTCATAAAGAACATTCTAGAATAAGTAAAATCTTTGACTTCGTCTGCAACAACACTTCTCTTCATACTTCAGCATGAACACTTTGTATCTGATGGTTATTTTCTAAGAACCAAACTGATCTCTAGAGATACCTATGGATTTTTCCATTTCCAATTATCAGTAATACTAAAGGGATTGGCCAAAAAATGAATAGAGGTTACTAAACTTCTATTCCTACTCTTTGGGCTCTATGAAACCTAAGAGGGTGATCCCACAATGTATACCTAAATATCTTTCACACTTGTAATCAAATACATTTTCAATAACAAATATCTCTCATAGTACCACTCAGTAATATACATCAAATAAGTTGGCAGCTTATTATGTTAATGTTATATGAGTTAAATATGAGAGAGCAGACACCTAAAAGAACAAATAACAATAGTCTTCCTCTTAAAATTTTATGGTTAAAAGATTGAGTATTTAATGAATCAACACTATAAATGTAACACTAATACCCCACATGAACCAGTTTCTTTATCCAAAGCACATAGTCTATACCATTTGACATAACTTGATAAAAATTCAAATAATAACACATATTATCCCAAGAAATTTTGCATTACAACATTTCTATGTGACTTTTAGGATTATCACTTCTTACATATATCCTAGCACATAGTAATTATAAGTTATAACTCCCATATAAGAATTTACTTCAATTCATTGAATCAATCAGCAAACATGAAACTGAACATCCATTAGATAATGGTAGAGACAAGTGAAAGAAATCTTTGAATACTTTCAATCATAACTCATAACACACATATAAGCAGAGATAATAACCATGAAACGGATATAAATCTATATTATCAAATGCTATACGATTATCAGTCTTACATGTATAAATATGAACTCCAAAATAAGCTTAAAACAAAGACTCTAAAACTTGCTTCATATTTTCTTAATAACACTAATAGTATCAACTAAAAAGTTTCTAACTCCTGTGCTTCTGGCCCTAAATTCCTTCTTATAGAGATGAAGGAGAAAAACAAGCCTCAAACCAGATAACACACATGTCATGATCTCATAGGACTGCTTGTAGCAATATTCCCTTCCTAGATACGCTTGAGTCTTTAGGTGAAGCAAATAAACATGAGGAAGAATTATGCTCAAATCTTCATGGAAAATAGGTCCCACCTTAAAAGACATCATTAGTTTGTTACAATAGTTACAAGATATTCTCCATGTGCTCAAAATGCCAATTGTAAGAAAATCAAAACAACAAAACTTACAAAGCAAGGCAAAGAAAGCAGAAAAAGGTCAAAAACTATTTAATCCACATTAGCACCATGTGCTAATCACTTTGAGTGTTGAGGAGAGAATAATATTTCACCATGTTATATCAAAAGCCTAATCTATATTGTATTCAGGCTATGTAATATTCTTCTCCTGTCCATTATTTTCCTTATTCACTCTCTATAGTTCTCCAACCAAACATTGTATTCCTTCTCAGTGGGCCATTTAACATTCAATAAATCTTGCACCTTAGTAGTATACTGGGATACCTTGCATTAATTAAAATCCTAATTTCCTTAACAAATATAACCATTTTTTATTCAATCTCCATCATCATATCAATGTCTAAATTGAGCAAGAGGTAATTAGTGACAGACAAATGCATCATAGTAGCTTCAAGAAATCCTCCCAGATCTTCCTTCTAGGTGTCAAATGGATGCAATTCACCTTTTAAATTCAATATTTGAGGCATGCCATGATCCTCCATTTCCTTGAATATTTTCAACTTGCCTTCGAGTTGTATTTCCAACTTTCCATAGAAAGTAGTTACCTCATTTATGGAATCAATGTTTTTCGAGATGTCAAGAATATTTGTGGGTGCATCGGGATCCCCTTTATTTTTGGCATCATTTCTTTCAAAACACTTACCCTAGCAATCCAATTATTTCATTCATTCCTAAAGGCCTCTTGTATTTGCAAATACTTTGTATTTGCTTCATGAATGATTTTATACATGGCCCATACATCATTAGCCCTGTGGACCAATTTGGTTACCCTATACTTGAGCACGTCTCTAAAAATTTCATTAGCCATCCTAACTGTCTCTAATATATCCTTCTTGAAATTTTCCTCTTCGGTAGTTAACTTTCCTCTCAAATCAACAATTCTTAGGGCCAAAGTTTCCCTATCTTGTTTAGACATATCAAATGAAGAAGAGGAATAAGGTTGAGTCACTATCTTTTGGGTAGCTTGAATGGTAGCTCTCATTCAACTCAATTCATTCAAAGCCTTATTGTATTCCTTGACCAAATATTCATATTTCTTTTGAGAAATATGTGCAGTGTCCACACTGAGCATTGTAACATGTGCAGTTAATTTAGCTGCCTGGATTGGAGTTATGTTAGTGGCCCTTTTGACCACTAGTGAACCAATGAGTTCTTCAATAGGCCTAGCAACCTCATGTTTGCTAGTATTAGGTGCCATAGACCAAATTACAAGGGTATGCAGCTTTGTACTATACCCGGAACCAAATACTTTATTCTCAAACTGATCTTTAGATATCAAAGCTTGAGGATCTCTTCTAATTGCATCATACACCATGGCAGTTGTGATAGTACATCCTAGTAATAACATGATTCCACTATCTTTAACAATTCTTCGAGCTTCAGTAGGAGTAATGGCTGCAATTTCAGCCTTAATCAAGTCTCTTCTTCTATTTTTTTAGCTTCCTGATGATGAGAAGGTTTAGCATTAACTTGAGTTGCTTCTAGTCTCTTTTATTTTCTTACCCCACTATTGAATCATAAACTCCTAAAACTCTTTGGTCTGCACAAATTTATCATCAGCCAAAAACTCATCACACTCCCTAATTCTAGGATCATCATCATTCTCCCTGTCATAATGCCACTAGGAAATCCTATCAAGAGGAACATCTAAACTATGAGTCTCTTCAATATGAGGAAGGGGAATTTTCTGCTCAATTTCTTCATTTCCTAGCACATTTTTTTCCACTTGTTCTTCCATGACCTCCTGAACCTCTTCAAGTTTTTCTGGGATATCCATAGCCTATCGCTATCATTATTTCTCTAAGAGGACCTAGGCTTTGTCTACAGCCTCCTTCACTTTTACTTTAAATCCACTAGACTAATAGTCACTTATCATAGTAAAGGCCCTCTACAAGGGATTTGCAATTTCATTGTATGGGCTGATGTAGAAGGCATTATTTTTCATAATCTTCTCCTCAAGGTTTGTCATAGCTATCCATTCCCTTTTCCTAACCATAATAAAATCATCACTTGTCAAATTCCTTAGTGCATCATATTTATAGAAAAATTCATGATGTATGATTCCTAAGTTCTTTTGTCTTCTTTTTTCCAGCCACAAATCCTTCCGGATCAAAAACTCTAACCACATCTATATGAATTCTAAGATTATTCACCATAATGCCTAATTTCTCATACCCTTCAGGGGGAGTGTCCTTAAAATAAGTAAAAGAACATTGGGGGTATACCAAAGAGCCCTTTCTATCACTTCCAAACATTTCATAATCCATGACTTCCATTTGCCACACAAGCTCCTTGAAAGCCAATTTTTCTGAGACATACAAGGGTAAAAAATGGGGTGCCAATTTAGCTCCATAAACCCTAATCAAAGTATATTCACAATGTAAAACTAGTCAACCCAATTATGTGTTGCTATAGATCCTGGTATATCCTTTGGGTGCATGATATTTCTGATCTCTGGAGAAAGTCTAAATATAGGTGCCACACCCAATTATTCTAAGATACCATATCTTACAATGTTGGCAAACAAAATGTAATTGGAATTGGAGCAATTATAATCCCAAATATATGTCCACATTTGCACAGGGATGGCCTCATTTTCATTGTTCCCAATCCTCAAATTCAAATTCCTTTTCCACTCATAATCTCCTTCCCACAAGAGCATGTGCATCGGTAAGGAATAATGAGGGAAAGATAGAGGGAGTGATTCCCTTTTCAAATTGAGAAAATCCTCATGCATTTGTTGAGCAACAAAATTAGCATAATCAAAACTAGTGTTTCAATTACATTCTTGTATATTAGCCACCATCACCAACAAATTAGGGACTATTCTAACCTCAAAATCATGAGCTAGCACTTGGTTTAGACAATAATACGTGTTCTTGAAATAATCTTCAAATTATTCACACTCAAAAGGCTCAACATCTTGAACTATGATTTTGTTCTTGTTCCTTCTATGTCACACAAGTATTGCTTCTCTATATGTAAATTTTCTCCCTTTATATTCAACATACAAGTCAGTATGCCTGAACTTTTCATTGTAATTGGGATTGAACCCAAACACATCCACCATTTCATCCTTTGTCACCAACAGAATTATGTCACCCTTCTCGATCTTGATTTTCCTATCAATAGGGTCATAGTTCCTTGCTAGCTCCATCATTAAATCAACTTCCTCAAACACATTTGGAACTACCAAATTTTCCAGGTGCAATCCCCACAAATAGCATGTAGGCTTATTGGAATTCTGCTTGTTGAAAGCATAACGAAACAATTGCCATCCACTCTAGGGCTAGGGTTTCTCACCAATTTTCCTAGCATTATCAATTAACCTAGTGGTAACAACTTGGCTTCTGTGCCTTTTTACCAATTCATGACCTTCCCTCTTTGATACCTCTAGAAGTTTCTTGCCTAAAATTTTATGTTTCCTTCTTTGCACTTATGGACCTTGTAGAAGCCGTCGAGGTACCAGGAAAAGGATTAGACATAGCTACTAGTTTAGGCTCAACTTCAGCTGAAGTATGTTGAGTCTTAGGTCTTTTGACCCTATTTTGCTTTGGTTTCCTTTTTGATCTAACACTGGATTCACTAGGCTCTGGGTCACTCATGTTTGTAATGCAAATGGAGACTAGGGTTTACAATTTCTTACCGCCAAACAAAAACCCTTCACAACTATGACAAGATAAGATAGTATACTATTGAACATGACACCTTTCTTCACAATTTAGATAGTGCTCAATTATCAAATTGAAATCACCAGAAAAAGACTAAATTTCGTTTTTCATCAGTTTTCTCATCAACTTTCATGGTAATTCACCTTACTACCTTAATTAAAAGGAGGTATCATTTTTGCTTACCTAGATGAAAGTTATGTCACCCTAGTTGCATATAATTTCTAGAGCTTTCCTTGCAAATTCTTCAGCCTCTAGTATTCTTTCCGCTAGCTAGTGAATTAGGATGCACGATAAACTAGATATCTACATTCTATTACAGCTGAGAGGGGACATGTCACCATAAATATTTGATAGTAAGCTCACGTGAATGAACCGATAATTAGCCATTCAATTTTGAACCCTGATCATTGATACTTTACCTTTAAAATGGTATCAATGGTCGATAATCCACCTCGCTACTTTTCCTTCTGCTTTATACGAAATCCTTAAAATTCTGTCATGTTGCCTCTTCATGTAGAAGTTCTCATCAATAATTGATTCACTTCTTTCTTATCCATCTTTATCAGCAATGCACATACCTCATGTGACAAAATCACGGCCCTTGGATCCGTGGCCAATTTCCTAATCATCCTCATGTTGGTGTGAATTAATGTCTTGTACCTAGCTAATTCATTCACTAGGTAATTAGGGGACATATTCACATGGTTAATTTTACTTAGGTTATAAGATTCTTTGTAGAAGTTTTAGTTGGATTTTCTACAACTTATCTCATTTAGCTAGGATTGCTTGATTCCTAGCTAGTTAGTTGTCTCATGTCATAGGATTAAGATGCTTGTCATGATCTTGTCTAATCCTACATCTCTACCTTGCGTTTATAAGCAAGGCATCCCATGTGCATTTGCATATTCAACTATTAATAAATCTTGCATTGTGAAGCAATCTTTCTTGCCATTCTCTCTCTTGTGGAAGTGGTTTTGGTCTAGCAACTATTCCTGGGGGTGTTGGGGAGTCACCATTTACTCCTACATGGTATCAGAGCACTCCAGGGTTATAGATTCCTTCCCAGATCTGAGGGTATTATTTTGGCTTGAAGATATTTGTTGGGTGTAGATTGGGGTTTCAATAGCCTCATGGTTGAGATCAGAAGGTTCCATAGACAAATTTTGACTATAAATCCATCCATTTTGGATAAATTTGTTTTTGAGGAAAAAAATTTTTGCTAGGACAACCTCCTATGTAGGTACGATCCTTGAATCCACTCAACATCAACATTTACATTGGTAGGTTTCTTTGTGGTATATTCTTGCTAACCTACACAGTAACCCAATCTGCTCTATTGACGTGTACCTTCTAATTATCACATGGTACGCTATTGGATAGGTGTTTAACATCGACATATTCTTGTTTCCCATTGGCATATTCACCTCTCCAGTAGTTCTTTCCCATCATTGTCAAACATCTGATCTATGACAGGGTCCTCCCATCGGCATTCATTAGCTGACATTCATACTTCTCCTGCCAGCTAGGTACTCTTCTTCTGGTCCTATTTCCTGGTTGTTGTCCATCTGTTGGTACCGATCGTAGTGACCAATCTCCATACAACATCATCCTTCACTATCGGCAATACACAACATCATTGGCATCATTAAGGGGATCAATTGGTAGGTACAAATCTACTTATATCATCAGTATTCATTGGACCAAGCCATCTCTGCATACAACTTGGCTGTCACATATCAGATCAAGGTGTTCAAACCTTTTTTCCATCGATGGGTGTTTTATAATCCAATGGTCTTTTCAACATGGGTTGTCATCCTTTGCTATCAGTAGAGTACACACGGTGAAGGTCCTATGGAGAACTAGAATTTAAGCCTTAGGTGCGCCATTTTTGCACTGATTTAGTCTTTTGGTGATTGGTTTTTTGCCCCCCCATAGTGCCTTTTATAGGCCTTTTTTTTCATTTTTTCATAACTTTTGCAAAAGGAAGCCATTTTTCAGAAACAAGATATCATCAAAAAGCTAGAAGTGTCAACTTTTCAGTGGTGTAGATATTTTGCAAGGATTTTGTAGTTTTGTACCATTTTTCCCAAGTTGACGTAAAAATTTGAATAAGTTATCTATATTATTTCAAAAATATGTAAGAATAGAATCTATAGAAAATTGAATGTAGTTTCTAAACTACTAGGTTTGTTTGAAAAAAAAAAAATCTATTTGGTAAAAATTTGAAATTTCAATGCAGTGGTACTTAAATTTCAGGAAAAAATAAGTAGGTGTCTGTCTGACCACCCTATCCACAATAAAATGATAATATTTTTATAAGATTTTAGATATAAGTAGAGGACCATGCCTTGGTGTGATGCATATTTTTGTAATTTTTTCCAAGTAAATAATTAATTATGAAATTTTTATTACAAATTTTTTAAAATATAAAAAATTGTATGTCTGACCACCTTAACTTGGTCAAAACTTCATGAAATTCATTTTTTATTTTTTTAATCCTATAGTATGCAAAGAATAGAATGTGATGGATGTTTTGGATTCAAAAAATGTGATATCATTTGAAAGCTATATATGTTTTTCAATCAGCCTATCAATTAGGACTTTAGTCGTAATTCAAATAAAAATGAATAATAATTACTTATTAAATTCAAAGTAAAGCATTATTTATATCACTGGAAAGTTGAAAATATCCTTTAAAAACCCTTTTTGTTTCATCAATTTTGGGTAAAAAAATAGTCGTCAACCACATACCCATCATATTGCCACTTTTTGGCCCATCATGATCCTACACATACCCCTTGGTGAGTGGAATCTATTGTCCTATTTATTTGATAAATTTCCTTGTCCTAGCACAGATGATGAGTATTACATTTGGAAAGGCTTTAGGGCTAGAATCTTTAGAGATATTTTTGAAATTGTAAATAATGACATTTTGGAGACACTTATTTGGTTCGAATGTCCTCATGCTCTTTGGACTCACATTAGAGAGGTATATGGAGACCATGATTCTTCTCAATCTCTTGAAGATACTCTTTCCAAATCCAATGTTCTTTTAATTCTTTAGAGTTGATAACCCATGCTTGTGATCTTTTGGAGGAGATTGCAGACTCTTTAGAGGTTCCTAATTCTTCATCTTCTGTTGATGAGTCATTGAGTACTTCCAGTGATTCATTGCAATGGGTATCTAATAGTCTTCCTGATTAGGATTCCTATTTGACAAACATTGCTTCTTTGTTTGTGGAGTCCCACATTTCAGATTTGGAGGACCAATTTGAGGGTCTATCTCTCCTATTTGATGATAGTAATGGATCACCCATTATCACTTCATTTCTATCTTTGGAGTTTGTTCAAGATCAGTTTACACTTGTTCCTAGTTTGTCATAGTTTGTTGTGATTGTGTATGTACCTGATTGGATTGTGACATCAACTTCATCATCCAAGAACTTGGCAACACATGAGCAGATTTCAAAGACACAATCTACACACATATGGATTCCTCTTCCTACCACTTCCTATCCTAAAAGGGAAGCATTCCTGCACTTGTATTTGGTGTATCTTCTTCCTAAGGGGAGAAACATTGTTTGTAGGAATTGGATTATATTTTTTCTTCAGACATTAACCATACTTGCAAGTAATAATTCATTTTGGGGTGAAAATCTTATCTCTCTACTTCCCTCTTATGGGGGGTCATTGATTGTACATAAATGATGGAAGTCTTCCTTGGGGGGTATCATTGAGTCCTCCATACATCATGGTTTTTTTTTCTCTTTTGGAGAAGATTTTTCTCCCATTGGGGTTTTTCCTTTTCTTCAGTTGTGAGAGATTTATTTTTCATTGCATTTTCATTTTAAATGGGTACCTAACATGGCCTAGTAGTCGAGATCCATAGTCATATCCATATTCCTAGTGTGCATAATAATATTCTCCTTAGTTGCACTTAAGGGGGGGTGTTGGTGTGAATTAATGTCTTGTACCTAGCTAATTCATTCACTAGGTAATTAGGGGACATATCCACATGGTTAAGTTTACTTAGGTTATAAGATTCTTTCTAGAATTCTTAGTTGGCTTTTCTAGAACTTATCTTATCTAGCTAGGATTGCTTGATTCCTAGGTAGTTAGTTGTCTCATGTCATAGGATTAAGACACTTGTCATGATATTGTCTAATTATCCTATGTGTCTACCTTTCCTTCATAAGCAAGGCATACCATGTACATTTTCATATTCATGCATTAATCAATCTTTCATTTTGAAGCCAGCTTTCTTTCCATTCTCTCTCTTGTGGAAGTGGTTTTGGTCTAGCAACTATTCCTGGGGGTGTTGGGGAGTCACCATTTACTCCCACACTTCATCTCCATCACTCTTCGCTAGTTCAACTTTGCATCTTGACTCCTATCATTGATAAGAGAAGTAAGCACCACATCTTGACATGTACACTTCCATAATGATCAATGACACAAAAGACATCACAAATAGGATGCAGTCAAGTTAGAGAGAGAGAATTTCTCATCGCTCATCGCTAATCATAACCTTAGCACTTAAAAAAATCCATGACATGTGATATAATTGGGAACTCATCATCTCGCTCATCGCTAATTTTAAACAATCTCTTCACAATATATTGGCGATGAGAGATGAAACTATGATGATAAAGTGAGAAATAATCACTTATCACTATTACAACTTTAAGAACTCAAAAAATATTAGTGATAAGAGATCCCTTAAGAACCTCACTCATCACCAATTGCAAACATAAGTTCAAAGAACAATCTGTGATGAGAAATATCAAAGAAATATCACCTCATCGCTCATCACTAGTTTAAAACACATATTTCAAAAGTAATCAGTGATGAACAATAAGGACATAAGGCCGACTGAACTTAAGAGGAAACTTTAATGCACATGCTCAACAAGATGTTTTAATCGAGGGGACTTCCTAAGATGATATGATGGATAAATAAAAACTCAAGAACCCCAAAATCATTATATCAAAGTTTTCTGAACTCATGATGAGGGAATCGGCTGCCTAATAGAAATATTAAAATAGCGACGAGCAACGGGAAATAGGGAGTCAACAACCAAATAGAATGCTTAGTTGATTTCAAGGAAATAAAGTCTAAAACCCTCCTAGGTGCAACAAGGGTTTAAGATGGGACATGAGAATTAAGGTTCCATCAATATCCATCAAGGCTACCAGCTTCCTTTCAAAACACCAGAATGAGAAACACCTACCTGGATAGGGATCAACCTTAAAATTAAAACATCAAATAGACTTCATTATATTTTCAGTATTCGATATCTGGATCTTTTCATTTTCACTTATGACTCAGGCTCTGGGATTCTTCCTTCTTTCTTTAACTGATACTCTCAAAAATCCTGTAATACTTGATATATGTATTTCTTTGAAATTCTTCGTATTGCTCTTCAAGTGAGCTTGAACCTGGTATATTCTTCAGTTACTCAAAGTATGATGCCATTTTCTTTTCCTTTGTCTACTTCATATTTGACTCTAACATTTTTGCACTCTATTATTTCGTCAATAACCTCTCATGTCAGCAATTGAACAAGATCTTTATTTATCCTTTCTATACATTCCTTGAAAGCATTAGCTTCTTTAACTCCTATCCTAATGTTTAAGGATCAAAGCCCTGACATGTCAATATTTCAATAAATTCTTGATTTCCACTAATCAATCTTCTACACTCAATAGTGATTCTTTCAAATCCTTCAATACATTGCATTATCATGTCACCTTCCCATTTCAATTATTTCTTCCATTTTCATGGCAATGAGACTTCATGTACTGATAATACATCATTCTATATTAACTCTTTGATATCTCACTGTATGAGAATTTCAATGTTTCACCTTTCATCAATGACCTGCTCCTGGTGAAATTTACCTTCATCTTCAAATCTCTTCAATTTCTATGAACAATGATATGCTTCCTTGTACTTTCTTATTACATCTGCAATAAATTCATCTCCCTACTTCACCCAGTATTCAATCCATTCTTCAAATATATTCATCTTATGACAAACTACAACAATGGAATCTACTTGCTCTTGTGACATCATCACCAGATGTTGGGGCAGTTCAGCTTGTTCTCGACCAAATAAAGTCAATGACTTAATAAAGTGTTCCAAGGTAGCAACCCATTCCTCCAATTCTCTTTTATTTTTTTTATATTTTTGTACTCTAGCAATAGTAGCATTCAAATTTATTTGTATTTCTTCCAATTCTTGCTATCAAGATGAGTGTCCAAGATTAAACTTGTAATCTTATACTCCTTAGGAATTATTTTATGTTTGTCCTTATCAATTTGTGGAGTGGCTATTTGAATAGTTTTGTTGCAATCTGGATTCCTATGTATGGCATGCTTTGTCTTCACTCTACACCAAGGTTTAGGATTATCTATTTCTTGTATAAAATTATTGAGATTCAAAGGCAATGTTTCTAGTTCCATTGGAGAAGCTAACTCCCTAATTAACTAATCAGGTGTGTCATCATCTTGTTGTACCTCTGTAACCTTTCCTTGTTTATTACTTTTCTTAGGAATTTATTCCCTTTGACTTGACACATTTTTTGAAATGGGGATTTCTTTAGCACTATCTAGTATAGATTTGAGATTAATAGGGTTTGACACTACCTCCTCTATTTGGAGACTTATATTTTCTTTTCTATCAAGAATTTCTAATTCATCTCTCTGAACATTATCTTCTTCATTTACTACTAAACAAGGATTCTCCATATTTTCAGTTCCATCTCCTACAAACTATGTAGCTTCTTCTTCTAGAATTTTAGTTTCAATTTCAGTTTTAGCATGGCCTTTCTCCGATTCTTCAAAGACCCACAAGTGTTCATTAAAATTTTGCACATTCCCAAGAGAAGGTTGGGAGTTGAGAGTATCTTCAACAACTCTTTCATCAATAGGATTCTACTCTGCAGCTTCCCTTTTTTCCATTTCAAGTATGCTATGGTTTCCTGCCTCTGAGGTGAGTATTCCTTGAATAAACTCTTCTTCTTCAACATTTATGAGATTAGAGCTTGTATCTTGAACTTCTTCTATCACCGAGTGTACCATGGGTTTTTACTTAGACTTCTTTCCCTACACTTTCTCCCACATAGCACCCCATTTATCTACATGTTGTTTAATTATAGCTTCATCTTCCTCAAAAATTTCCTCTAAAGCCATAGGAGTCTCACCCAATTTTTGTTTCATACTAGCCATATTGATAGAATGGGGAGAGGTAAATAATGTTGCTACCCTCTAAGATGCAGACTTGGTCTATGTACCAACATTCCCTTATTGCTCTTGTTCCTTCATCAATAGTTACTCTTGTTCTAGGTCTAGCTATAGAGGAAGATGCAACTTTAGGTTTCTCTTTTGATTTATCTTTACATATCTCTGCATCTTTCTATTTATTAGATGGTTTTATGGGAAATTCCTATCTTGTTGCTTTAGGGGTTCCTTATTCAATTGTAACACATTGAGTAGCCTTACTTGTCTTTCTTTTCTTCTTGGTAGGATTTCCACTTTCAAAAGTAGTTTCATCTCTTTATTTTCTTCTTTTATCTTTTTAGAAGATGGGTTCAATTCCTCTTTCTCTCAAACTCTCACAAAAATCATTAATCCAGTGTTGAGTATATCTTAGGATTGGCCAAGTAAAGTCATCAATTGATATCATGTCTTCATCATCAACACCTGGGTCTAGAATGTGTTCATCATATATCCTATCATCATTGTAAGATTGGTTCAACATCTGACCATTATCTTCTTCCAATTGGTTTGGGATGTCATAAAGCTTGAGCATCCATGAAAATCCTAAAGTCATTCTTTCATACTTTCTTCTTCTTACCACATGCTCGTCTTCATAGTTAAGCCAATAATCTTCTAAATGAGGCACATGAGCACAAAAACTAGCTATACTTTTAGCAATATTTCCTTCTATATCATAGTACACTCTTTGGAGTGAGAATTCTTCAAAATGGTAAGTCCTTAGCTCTTCTTCACACAAATTTGTTACTTTGGTTTCACTGCACTTATAATTTCCTATTGTAATGGGAAATTTAAAAGAGGCCTTTTTGTAAGCATGGCTATAAAGATCCTGAGATGGTTTTAACAGTCTTACCAATTCCAATAAAACAATTTTATCTATAGGATACCTGGGTAGCATGAATGGGTGTCCATTAAATCCCTCCACTCTAATGTAGGTGTAAGTTGGGAACTATATGTACCAGCCTCCCATGGGTTGAGTGGCACTTTGTGCTTCTAGGGATAGTCTTTTAGATTTATCACCTTCCACTATTCTCACTAGCTTCATGGAGAAAATATCATCATCTTTTTGTAATCATCCTTATACCCATGGACAATGATTTGGGGTAAATGTGAATATAGCAAACTGTTGCCAACTTGTGTACCCAGACTACCAATCTATTTTAACCCTTGTTTACTGGCTCTCATAGCACAGGAGTAAATAATAAATGATGACATGTAGAAGCATCTAGTTTTGGGGAATGCATTAATCTATTCATGTAGCCTATCACTTATCAATTTTCCCCAATGCAAATCCACAAGACCCTCTATCATATGAGATATTATCATGAACATCTAGGGTTTGAATTTTCTTGCATCTCACAAACCAGCTACTCTACTCAACAACGTTATAATGTCTTTCATTTCTTGTTTAAACATAGACCTCTGAATTACCTTGGTCTATAGTGTAATTGGTTTTTGACACCATTGGGTGCTCATAATTTCTCTATTATGCTCTTCAGCATTCTGATATGTCTTGGCCTTGGCTTTTAGGATGACATTGAACATTTGTGTGTAGGAAGGAAGAACGAATGTGTACATGATTCCTTTCTATGACAAGTCTACGTAAGTCCTTCCCTCTTTCTCAACAATCCTCTTGGTTGGGTTGTAATGATTTATGCATTGCATAACTAATTCAGGAGCTTCCATTGCTCGCGAAAAACCTCCTGCAGGAAGTAACCCATTTGATACGACATGTTTGGTAGATTTTGTAGCATTATCTTGCAACAATTGTGAACAGATTTCAATGTAAGAAGACCATCCCATGTGGGCATCTATAACCACTACATTGATGGGTACTGCTTGTAAATTGCAATACTTGAATTCATCTTCTGCTCTTGCATCAGAAGTACTTATCTTGAATATAATGTGCTCTGCAATTTTTAAAATATTTTCCTTGTGTGTAAGTTAGTGTTAAATTTAACCAAAGCTTACATTTCATAAAAAAATTAATTCCTTTTTTATCAAACCCAACAACTCAAAGAATAATTAACATTTCAATTTCAGAATGGGAAATAGAATTATCAAAATTCTTCAGCATGAGAAACTCTTAACAAAGTGTTGGTTATTTAGAACATACCTAGTTCTAGTTAAAAATGGTGATTCTTCATAATGCAAATTGAAAACCCTTGTTAGTTGTGACTTAGTTTCTCAAAATTTTACCTCTCTTTGTGTGCCAATGTCGTTTCGTTAATTCAATGTCCTTAGTAAATTTGTAACTTGAAACGAAGTGGAGTGTTGTAAAAGCAACTACATGCTTGAGTTGGTGTCAGGTACATAGGTAGTTCACCACCTTCATTAATTACCTATAATTTTTCATTAATTCCTAAAATAAAGGTGCAATCATTACGGATTATGGTTCAAACCATGAACACCTAGATTTCCATGTTGGCTCATTATCTGAGAAGAAAGGCAACACAATGATTATACATGGAAATTAGATGTCACACTAATTATTTGCAAGATATATTCCATTAAAGATATGTGATTGATTGATGATCACTGGGGTTCAGCCTTTCGGTAATGCTTCTTAAAGGATTAAACAAAATTGGGATCCAAAAAAAAACTTCTAGGGAAAGAGAAAACTGGAACAAGAGAAAGACCGGAAACCAAAACTAAAAGATAAACTAGACAAAATTTCAAAGCAAAATTTCCAGTTTCTGACTTTTTGAAGAAACAATAAAACATTGGACTCCAGTAAAACAGGAGATTACTAGGATTAGAATTTTGATCAATGAAATACCAGAAGGAGCTAAAAAAATTTGAAGATACAAAATCTTTTGGCTCAAAGCAGGACTCTAGAATTTTGTTTTCTAGTAACAGACTAAATTTTAAGAGCATACTAAAGCACTAAAACTAGGAAAATAACTATGATAATCAAAGAGGCCAAGTGAAAATGAGAGAGAAAAAACCAGAAACTGGCCAAGCATCAAAAAACAATGTTGAAGTGAGCAAAACCGACAAAACAAAAGAGCAAGGAAAAAGGAAAAAAAATGGGGTCCACATTTTTCCAAGGGGAAAAATGGGTTGTGTTGTAAGACCACACAACAACTAGTAACCAACAAAACTAAACCAAAACAATCGAAATTCAATTCCAGATCTAACATCAATGTTCCAACTTTCCTTAGTATTCTAGTTATAAATCATGGGATCCTTATTCCATTTTCAAATTTTACACCGGTTAGCATGCAAAATTAAGTATTACTGAGCTCATGTGTGTGCAAATAATTATTTATGCTACAATAAACTTAGAAATAGCAACTTTTTGCATTAATATACATAATATGACAATTCCTTTTAATCCAATCAGGGATAGAGCCTTACTGCCAGTCAAGGGTCCATAGCCCCAACAAGGTTATCTTCGTAATTCCCCCAAACATAGCTCTACTACCGGTCAGGCATCCATAGCCCCAATAGAGTTATTTGGATAGCCTAAAGAGTTGATATCACTTTTTTTTTTAGATATAGCAATGATAGCTCATTTTTCACTTTTGATATTACAATAATAGCTCTTTTATCAACTTGCAAGCATTGAAGCACTGCTATTAGGTTGGGAATTACAGCGGTAGCAAAGGTAGTCTTCTAATTTTTTAATTAATGTAAACAACTATTATCCCAAATCTGAGTAGAATGAATTTTAAATGTATTCATTTGTAGCTCAACACCGACTAAATGGTTCATGCTAATCAGAGTATATAGAATTGAACAATTATTGAACAACTTATATATGGAAAACTATTTTCGATCATAATAGAGATTAAAGTTATGGAGTTGACATTTTATTGACTTGTAAACCTTCAAAGGTTGCCAATTAATGTAAAGCCAAACGATGCAACACCCCAGAAAAAATGAAAGAAAACCAAAAAAGAGACTATTTACAAACAAAAGAACTAATTTCAAAAAACTATTTACAAAAATCTATTTACAAAAAAATTATTTACAAAAAAAAAACTATTTACAAAAATAGACTATTTACAAAAAACTGACTGGAAATAATGCTTTAGAAACTTCCCATTCACAGGAAATGGGATATCTTCGCCAGTATAAGACTTTAATCTATAGGTTCTATCACCCAAGATTTCATAAATTTGGTATGGGCCTGTCCATAATCTATCAAACTTACCATGTTCACTTTTACGTTCATGAGCTTTATTCCAATGCAGGACCAAATCAGATATTTTGAAAGTCTATACTTTGGCATGCATATCAAACCATCTTTTCACTACTGATTGATGTTTAGTGAAATGATCTATGGCTTGAGTACCTTTATCATCTAAATGCATCAATTGCAACAATCAGGGTTTTGTTTGATCATCTAACCCAATATATTCCCGTGCAAACTACTAGGTAGGGATTTTTAAGTTTATTGGTAATATAGGATCTACCCCGTAGACTAAATGATAAGGAGAATTCCCTAATGCAACTTTCATTCTAGTATGATCTACCCAAAGGGTGAATGTTAAAAAAGAATTCCATTCCCTAGGATTCTTTTCAATCAATTTTCTAGTTATATCCAACAAATTTTTATTTGATGATTCAACCAATCCATTTCCCTATGGATAATAATTAGACAAAAATTTTAATGTTATGCCATATTCAAATGCCCAATTGTAAAATTTCAAGGAAGTAAAAGCAGGGCCATTATCACATACCAATGCATACAACATTCCAAACCTGGTGATAATATTTTCTTCCAAAAATTTGATGACCACATCTGTAGTGCATTGCTTGTTGGGGTATGCCTCTATCCATCAAGTACAATAGTTTGTAGTGGTCAATATGAATCGATGACTAGCGGAAGATGGAGGATTGATGGTTCCAATAAAGTCTAGTCCCCATTGTGAAAAGGGAGGTATCTCCATCACAAGCTGCAACGATTGAGCATTGAATCTTCCTTTATCTGACATTGTCTGACATGTGTGATAGTGTTTAATATGTTCATAAGTATCTTTAAATATTGTGGGCCAGTAGTAGCCCACTCTTAAAATAAGGTGTGTAGTAGTGAAAGTTGTTCGATGAGCTGTTCCAAATCTATCATGTAGTTCCTACAATACTTTATCAGCTTCTATTTTATTTAAGCATCTTAAATAGCTTCCTTCATGATTTATTTTGAATAGGATTCCTCCCTTAATCATGTAACTTTGTGATTTTATCTTGAGGGCTCTTCTTTGATTCCTCTACATATTATCAAGGCAAGTGTGGCTGACCAAATAATGCCAAATGTTTGAATACCAATCTTCTTGATTCTTTTCATCCAATGTGTACTGTTGACTTGACATTTAAAGATCTATTTTTGCATTAGATTTAACCAAATATTTTCCTTAGACCAACCTCATGGGAATGATGTCTAAATCATATTCTTGTAAAATAGTGACCCATTTAGCTCTCTTTTCTCTGAGCTCACTCTGTGTTAACAACATCTTGATAGCCAAATCTGGGACAATGGCTTTAACTATACTTCTAAGGATGTAATGTCTGAAATTGCGCATGGGTTTGACCAAACAAAAGGTATTTTTTTCAACATCTGTGTATCTCAATTCTGCTTCCTTGAGCAGAGCACTCATAAAATCAATTGGTTTTTCTTCTGTATTCTCACATTTCTATGTTAATACTACTACACAAGTGTGACCAAAAGTGAATTAGTAAATATAAAAAGGTTTAATATAATCTGGACTTACCAATACTGGTGCTTCTATGATAGCAGTATTTATAGTCTCAAAGGCTATCTTAGCTTCATTTTTCCACTCTATTTTGGTTTCTTTCTTTAACATATCATTGAGTGCCTTCACAATTTCAAAAAATCTTGTAATGAATTTTTGAACAATGTTACTCTTATTGAAATATGACTTCAATTCCTTTGTACTTCTAGGGGATTGTAATTTGACTAATGCATTCACTCTATCTAGGTCAATTGAAATACCATGTTTAGAAATGATATTTCCAAGTAACTTTCCTTCAATCACCCTAAAAATACATTTTTTTGGATTTAGTGAAACTCCATAAGTTTCGCACTTCCGTAATATCACTCTAAGATCTCAAACATGATCTCTTTTGTCTTTAGAAAATACCATAAGGTTTTCCATGTAAATAATGATACATTTTCCTATCAATTCTGGAAAATCATAGTCCATGGCTCTTTGGAATGTAGCTCTAACATTTATTAGTCCAAATGGCATCCTTCTGTAAGAAAAATTTCTCTACTTCATGGTGAAAGTTGTTTTCATCTAATCTTCCCTCACTACCATTACTTGGTTATATCTAGAAAATCCATCCAAGAAGGAAATCATTTGCAAACCATTAACTATCTGTAATACTTCTTCAAGTGAGGGTAGTGGATAATTATCTTTTTTGGATGCTTTGTTGAGATTTCGCAAATCCACGCACAACCGTATATCTCCATTCTTCTTTCTTATAGGGACTAAATTTTCTACCCAAGTAGAATGTTTGATTGGAAATATTATCTTGGCTAACAACAATTTTTGAACTTCCTTTTGAATCAAAGGCTCTAAGAGTGCATTTATAGGATGTTTTTTCTATTGGAAAGGTTTCACATCAGGATTCAATGGTATAGTATGCATAATGATGGAAGTTTCATACATCTTTAAGTCTTCATATGACCATGCTATGACTTTCCAGTAATCTTTGAGTGCCTGAGAAATATTTCTCTTCTCTTCTTTAGTGTAAATCTTCCCTATGAGTACATTTTTAGGATCTTCTTTAGTATGCAAATTGTATAACTCAGATAGTCCTCCATCACTTTGAAGTAAATTTTTTTGTCTGACTATCTCGTCAATATCGAACAATCATTCTAACTCAATTATTCCTTTTGGAATATTATTATCTCTGACTTGAGTCAATTCCTCATCTTTAATTTTGCTATCAAGATGATCTATCTCTTCGATGACTTGTACTTCAAAGATACTGAAATTAGGAATGAATTCCAATATGTGTCAGTCATCTTCGAATACTTGTAAGTTAGTGACATTATCAAGAACTAAAGGTAATTGTACCAATTCAACTGTGAATCTTTTCAAATATGGAGTCTCTAAAGGCTCCAAAGTACTAGTAGTAGTAGCTAGAGCATCAACTCTTTGATTGAACCTTCTAGGAATATGAGTAATGTTGAATGCATCAAATTCTTCAATTAAATCCCATACTCTATGTCGATAATTGGATAAACTTTTGTAGTGACAAATATATTGCTTTATGACTTGTTTAACTACCAATTCTGAATCACTGAATACTTTAAGGATTCTAACTATCTTCTTGATTGTTAGGATCAAGCCATGTATAAGGGCTTCATATTATGCCATATTGTTAGTACATTGAAATTGCAATCGATATGCAGCAAGGAAAGACTTACCTTGTGGGTTGATGATTTCCACTCTAATTCCAATTCCTTGTTTTGATTTTGATCCATCAAATTTAAGAATCCAAGCTTGACTACCTATATCCAATATTTTACCATTTTTTGACATCATTGTACAAATATTTTCATTCTATATGTTTTTCTCTTCACTCTTACATGTTTTTGGTTTAATTCTTTTGGTGTCACCGTGTTCTGGAGGATATCGACTCTCAATTCTATGGATTATTTCCAGACACATCATGTAGCTACTTTCTGAATGTGTAGCATTATGCAATCTGCACCAGTCCTACAGGGTGTTGCCACAATAATGGGTTACACTTTTTGGGACATCCTGATTTTTGCCTGAAATCATATATTTTTAGAAAATACAATGATTTATGACTTTAAAGGTTCCATTTAAATTATTTTAATTAAAGAGGGATTGATCAAACCCCCTTATATCAAACCCTTTGGATAGAACCTTGTTAGATTTAAACCATACCTATAATCGAGTCTCCTCCACACCTATCAAAATGCTGATAAAAAACCACTTTTGATTACCTTTTGGGTGATCAAATGAATTCATTTAAAATTTATGCTTTGTAAGCCTGTAGCCCTTATTATAAGCTTCCTAAAAAGTATAATTTTAAATATGTTTAATTTGATTATTATATTTATTTTTTATTTCTTGTGAATGTAGGATTTTCAATGAACATCAAGTTCTTTATTTCACACATACGAAAAAATAGAAAAATAGAGAAAAAAAATTCTAAAAAATACATGTGCCCTAGGTATTGATTCCTTATTCCAACAAAAAAAGAATAAGTTAATTCAAATGAATACAAAAAAAGCTATGTGTGTCGAAGTACACCTCTGTCCAAATTATAATTACGCTGACTTGGAAAATTAATTAAAAAAATATATGTAACAAAAAATTATGAAAAAATATCCATCCCCTAGATATTGGTGTGAAAAATTTGCATTTTAAAAATCATAATTGTATCCTATCTATAAAAAAAATTATGTGTGCCGAAGTGAACATCACTTTTTAAAAATGTTGATTAGTAGAAAAAATAAGTTATTAAAAATTAAACATAAAATGATTCACAATTTATTTTTTTATTTAAAAAAATATAATTAGAATCTACACAAAATATCTAACAAATAACTAGTTTGATTCATCTTCAAAACCTTAATGGTTTAGCCACTATAGGTGTAAGAAAGTGAATGTCTGGTGAAAAATCCTGATTTTAATGTCAAGTTTGGCCAAAAATTGTAACCCATTATTGTGGGATCACCCTACAACAACAAAAAATTTAGTGTAATTTTATTTTTATTACTCTTTTGAGATTTTACAATAATATTCTTCTAAAATTTATCATAGGGGTATGTGCAGGATCATCATTGAAAAAACGGGCCCTTAAGTGGCAAAAAATTCAAAAAATCGAGCTAGGCAACTTGACATAAAAATTTGAATAAGTTATCTATATTATTTCAAAAATATGTAAGAATATAATTTGTAGAAAATTGAATATAGTTTCTAAAATACTAGGTTTATTGTAAAAAAAAAAAATCTATTTGGTGAGAGTTTGAAATTTCAATGCAGTAGTATTTAAATTTCAGGGAAAAAATAAGAAGTAGGTGTTTTTCTGACCACCCTAACCATAATAAAATGATAATATTTTTTTATAAATTTTAGATATAAGTAGAGGACTCATGTCCTATATGATGTATATTTTTTTATAATTTTGTTCCAAGTAAATAATTAATTATGAATTTTTTATTACAACTTTTAAAAAATATAAAAACTCGTATGTCTGACCACCTTAACTTGGTCAAAATTTATGAAATTCATTTTTTTGTTTTTTAATCCTATAGTATGTGAAGCATAGAATGTGATGCATGTTTTAGATTCAAAAAATGTGATACCGTTTAAAAGCTATAGATGTTTTTCAATCAGCCTATCAATCAAGACGTTAGTCATAATTCAAATAGAAAATGAATAATAATTATCTATTAAATTCAAAGTAAAGCATAATTTATATTGGTGGAAATATAATAATCTCCTTTAAAATACCCTTTTTGTTTCATCAATTTTTGGAAAAAAAAATTCATCAGCCACATACCCTACACATACCCATCATATCACCACTTTTTGGCCTATCATGATCCTGCACTTACCCATAGGGACTATTCTCTTCCTCAGAAGAATCACAATCTGATTCAATTAAAACATTTGTTCTAGGTGTTAGTTCATTAGATTTTCTAGCATCACAAGAGAAAACTTCCTCAATTTTAACTCTTGGTTCTACATCAATATATAGAACTTTTTTTTATCATAATTTGTGCTCATGTATTTCATGTGTGGTTCTCTTTCAATCCTAATTTGATTAGGAACTCCTTTGCATGGTAACCACATATGTGAGAAGTTAGTAGCCATGTATCCATTTAATGTTTTAGATGAGTCTCTACTTAGAAGCATACCATAAGTATCAGGTATTTCCATGGCTTGAATGTCAATATAGTATTGGATTCTAGGATCAGAAGCCAATTGCATGTGAATATTAGTTAGCTCTCCTACTACATTTACCTTTGTTTTGTCAAGTTGAGAGACTTTCTTTGAATAATTTGTAGGAGTTAACCCTAAGGTCTGGCATATTGATAATGACATCATGTTAGTACAATCTCCAAATTCTACTAAGCAATTATGAAAATTCTTACCAAATATTCTCAAAGTGAGCAAAAATGGTGGGGACTCTAATTTTCCTTTGTAAAAGGATACTTGTGTGTCTGCTATGGGAATGATGTTCTTATCTTTTGCTTTAGCTTGACTATCTTTCATTTGAATATCCTTGGATTTTCTTTCTTTGGGAAAATCTTCTAAAGTTTTTAAGAAAGCTTTCTTGATCATAGGTGCCTTAAGCAATTCTAATAGAGAAAGGATAATTTTTACTTTCTTAATTTCTTCCACTAAATAATTGGTTAAATTGTTATGATCTACAGAATCTATATTTTCACCTTTTGAAACATTTTATGAATTAAAGTGAGAGGTCGCCTTGGGTAACCCAAGGTTATTGCTTGATTTGTCATCAGGTGGAGTGTTGAAGTTATTAGGTAGGATAGACATTGTTAAAGGTCTATGGAATCTAGCTCCACTATTAACATTGTTCCTCATGTTGTAATTATGTCCCTTCTAATATTGTTGGAAGGCATGTATTTCATCCACTTCTTCTTGAGGCTCATTTTCATCCTGGTAAGGAAAATTGTATGTCTCCAAAGTCATAGTTGAATTATCACCTTCATATTCATGGGCATGACTTGTGATAGCTAAAGGTAATTTGAAATGTGTGTAACTTTCCATGACTAGAGAAGAGTCATATCCTACCAAAAATAATTCATTTCCTTTAGGAGGATGAGAATCACAATGCTCATTATAACGAGTAGCAGCAAGGAAAATATCTGAAGCAATTTTAAATTGTGAAAAATCCACTTCAACATGAGCATTTGTGTTATGAATTGTACACCAATTATTCATTGCAAGGTTAGCTAATTTCACTTTTTATGTAAACTTTTCATCAGTTGAATCGAAATTTTCTAAAGGTGTTGATACTCCCCCATTTATTAAGGCATGTATTCCATGGTCTAGGTGGCTTGGGAGCATTATACGTTCGATTTTGAGAATTTTGATTATTATTCTAAGAGTAGAAATTTTTATTTCTTAATTGTGTAACCTTTGTGGTCAATCTTTTAAGTTGAGTTGTAACTTCTCTCATGTATTCTTTTTCCTCAAAAATTTTGACATTTTGATTCTCTTGAGTTTGTGAGAAAAAAAATTTCCAGTAGGACGTAGCTCTCTAATAGCTAGACCAAGGTGAGGGACTAAAGCTTGACTATTTCCTGGTTGAAAGAAAGTATTTTGAGGAAATGTCCCATTCTGGACCATTGTAGGATAAGTATTAGGAGTCATAGGATGACCTATAGGGACTCCATTTGCATTTAGGGTAGGGTAAATATTCAATCTGTTTCTGCCATTTGTGGATGATCCATTTGTGAGATGTTTCATTTCTAAATTTACACTCATGGCTTCAGCATAGGCTTCTAGTAGGGTAGTGGGAGGATTTTCCCTTCGCTTCACAAACATAGCAATTAGAGGATCTACAATACTATAGTAAAATGCGATAGTGGACAGTTTATCCACTACATAAGGTGCTTGTAACCTAGAACAAGCCTTTTGAAATATATCATTAAAAGCAGTTATAGTTTCTCCTTTGAACATCTTTATTTGAGAAAATTGATGATATAACAAACCAAGATTAGTCGGTGTTCTAAACCTAGCTAAAAATTGATTTTTAATTCCTTTCCATGATCTGATGTAATTACAAGGAAAATTGATATACCACTGGTAAACTTCATCACTCAAAGCATATGGGAATAGCCGACACACAACATATTCATGTTGAATTCTTGCTGAAAAACATGTATCTTTGAATATATTGATATGTTCTTCAGCATCTTTATGAAAATAATACTTAAGACACAATTTGTCAGGATTTTTTGGTAAATTTTTATATACGAAAAATTGAATCTATGATTCCACATTAAATAATGCCATCACTACAAGGGGTGATGGTGCACCAATGGTTGGAATCTTTGAACTTGCACTTAAACTTGCAGAATTTTGAGGTCTAGATGATGTTTGACCACTAAGCTCAAATAAGGTCACTCAAGGATCACTAGATCGAGATCTAGTGGTTCTACGAAAATCTAGTTTAAAACCCTAACAAAACCAAAAACAAAAACAAGAGGCCTTCCTTCCAGTGCTAGTTCCTATTAATGACGATTTCACTCTCATTACATAGGTCGAATAAAATCCCCACAAACAAGACTGGGAAGAGCCTATCCTTCTTGAAAGATATGGAACAAAGATAACCTAAGGGGAAATTCTAAATTTATAGAGAAAAGATTGACTTCTGTTCAATCCCAAGTCTTTGATAACTAGGTCATGGTTGCACTAGGGTTTCTCTCAGGTAATGATGTGACATTTAGTGTTAATTTCAAAGGGACTACAGTTATTTATAGCTTTGCTAAGAATCATGAATGTTTCACGTAAAACCTCATTTCATCATCAAACAACATCATGAAATTCAAAGATTCAACATAATATTTCAAGAACATCACAAATTATTGCTATCACTTAAGTAGATTTAGCATTAAGCATTCAACAATTTCCTAGAAAATAAAAGATTTTCAATAACCAAACTATTTCCATTCATCTATATTTTTTGGAACATTTTCAAGAATATTAAACATCTATTCTAAAACAAAACATAAAAAATATTGAAAATAAAATTTCTCCCAGTTATTCTCCATGGATGCCCCAAAATAATTAATCAAAATAGAGCAAACTGCTTTATACTTCACCAGATTGCTTCACAGCTATGTATAAAATGATCCAAGCTTTTAAAGAGAGGGTTTTGTTTATGGACACTAAGTAGGTTTTGTATGCACCCTTAAATGGCGCAACATACACTCTTATTCGGCCAAACTTACAAAAATAGCTACAAAAGATACTAAGATAGGTAGTTATCATAAAGCTCTGATATTAATTAATGTCTACATGCATACAAAGTTTTATGCCATAATGGTTCAGAAAACAAGATAAAAGAACAAAACTTAAAAGAAGTTTTTGCTCCTCTAACATCCACAAATTCTAAACTTAAAATAAAAATGTCGGAGGAGATAACCTTTTATAGAAACAAGGCACCCAAAAGTTCAACATAATATTTTATCTAGAGAATCAGAATCAGCAAATTAAAATGTGTCATGTGGCATCCACAAATTGTCATCAAGAACATTCTAGAATAATTCAAAGCTTTGACTTTGTCTATAGCAACACTTCTCTTCATACTTCAACATGAACACTTTGTATCCATTAGGCTACCATCTTTCTTTCAAAACACCAAAATGAGAAACACTTACCAAGACCGGGATCAACCTGCCAATTTAAAATTAAAACAACAAATGGACTTCATTATATTTATGGTATCGGGTATCTGGTTCTTTCCATTTTCACTTATGACTCGGGCTGTGGGATTCTCCCTTCTTTCTTTAAATAATACTCTAGGAAAGCCCTTAATACTTGATATATGCACTCCTTTGAAATTCTTCATATTGCTCTCCAAGTGAGCTTGAACTTGGTATATTCTTTAATTACTCGAAGTACGATGTCATTTTCTTGTGCTTTTTCTACTTCATATTTGACTATAACATTTTTGCATTCTATTATCCGTCAATAACCTCTCACATCAACAATTGAACAAGATCTTTATTTATCCTTTCTATCCATTCCTTGAAAGCATTAGCTTCCTTTCACTCCTATCCTAATGTTTGAGGATCAAAGCCCTGACGTGTCAATATTTCAATAAATTCTTGATTTCCACTAATCAATCTTTTGCACTCAATAGTGACTCTTTCAAATCCTTCAATACATTGCATTATCATGTCACCTTCCTGTTTCAGTTATTTCTTCCATTTCGTGGTAACGAGACTTCATGTCCTGATAATACATCATTCTATATTAACTCTTCGATATCTCACTGTATGAGAATTTCAATGTTTCGCCTTTCATCAATAACCTACTCTTGCTGAAATTTACATTCATATTCAAATCTGTTCAATTTCTCTAAACGATGATATGCTTCCTTGTACTTTCTTATTACATCTGCAATAAATTCATCTCCCTGCTTCACCTAGTATTCAATCCATTCTTCAAATATATTCATCTTATGACAAACTACAACAATGGCATCTACTTGCTCTTGTGACATCAACACCAGATGTTGGGGCAGTTCAGATTGTTCTCAACCAGATAAATTCAATGACTTAATAAAGTGTTCCAACGTAGCAACCCATTCTTTCAATTCTCTTTTCTTTTTTTTATATTTATGTACTCTAGCAATAGTAGCATTCAAATTTACTTTTATTTCTTCCAATTCTTGCTGCCAAGATGAGTGTCCAAGATTAACACTTGTAATTTTATACTCCTTAGGGATTATTTCATGTCTGTCCTTATCAATTTTTGGTGTGGATATCTGAATAATTTTGTTGCCATCTGCAATCCTATGTATGACATTCTTTGTCTTTGCTCTACACCTAGGTTTAGGAGTATCTATTTCTTGTATAAAATTATTGAGATTCAGAGGCAATATTTCCACTTCCATTATAGAATCTAACTCCTTGATTAACCAATCAGGTGTATCATCATCTTGTTGTACCTTTGTACCCTTTCCTTTTTTATTACTTGTCTCAAGAATTTCTTCCCTTTGACTTGCCACATTTTCTATAATGGGGATTTCTTTAGCACTATCTGGTATAGATTTGGGATTAATATGGTCTTACACTACCTCCTCTATTTGGAGACCTATATTTTCCTCTCTATCCAAACTTTCTAATTCATCTCTTTGAAAATTATCTTCTTCATTTACTGCTATGCTATGATTCTCCATATCTTCAGTTCCATCTACTACAAACTATGTAGCTTCTTCTAGAATTTCAGTTTCAATTTCAGTTTTAGCATGGACATTCTCTGATTCTTCAAAGACCTGTGAGTGTTCATTAACATTTTTCACATTCCAAAGAGAAGGTTTGGAGTTAAGAGTATCTTCAACAACTCTTTCATCAATAGGATTTTGCTCTGCAACTTCCCTTGTTTCCATTTCAACTATGTTATGGTTTCCTTCCTCTAAGGTGAGTGTTCCTTGAATAAACTCTTCTTCTTCAACATTTATGGTATAAGATCTTGTATCCTAAACTTATTCTATCACTGGGTGTACCATGGGTTTTTCCTTAGCCTTATTTTCTTGCACTTTCTCCCACATAGCACCCCATTTATCTAACTATTCTTTAATTATGGCTTCATCTTCCTCAGAAATTTCCTCTAAAGCCATAGGAGTCTCGCCTGGCACCTATTTCATACTAGCCATATTGATAGAAGGGGGATAGGTAAATAATGTTTCAGCCTTTTGAGATGCAAAATTGGTCTATGTACCAACATTCCCTATTGCTCTTGTTCCTTCAACAACAGTTACTCTTGTTCTAGGTCTAGTTGTATAGGAAGATGCAACTTTAGGTTTCACTTTTGATTTATCTTTACTTGTCTCTGCATCTTTCTGTTTATGAAATGGTTTTATGGGAACTTCCTATCTTATTGCTTCAGGGGTTCTTTCTTCAATTCTAACACCTAGATTATCCTTACTAGTCTTTTCTTCTTGGTAGGCTCTCCACTTTCAAAAGTAGTTTCATCTCTTTGTTTTCTTCTTTTATCTTCTGAGAAGATGGGTTCAATTCCTCTTTCTCTAAAAATTTCACAAAAATCATTAATCCAGTGTTGAGTATACCTTAGGAATGGCCTAGTACAGTCATCAATTGATGTCATGTCTTCATCATCAACACCTGGTTCTTGAATGGGTTCATCATATATCTTATCATCATTGTAAAACTGGTTCAACACCTAACCATCATCTTCTTCCAATTGGTCTAGGATGTCATAAAGCTTGAGCATTCGATCAAATCCTAAAGTCATTCTTTCATACTTTCTTCTTCTTACCACATGCTCGTCTTCATAGTTAACACAATAATATTCTAAATGAGGCACATGAGCATGAAAACTAGCTATATTTTTAGCAATATTTCCTTCTATATCATAGTACACTCTGTAGAGTGGGAATTCTTCAAAATGGTAAGTCTTCAGCTCTTCTTCACACAAATTTGTTACTTTGATTGTACTGCACTTATAATTTCCTATTGTGATGGGAAATTTAAAAGAGGCCTTTTTGCAAGCATGGCTATAAAGAGCCTGAGAAGTTTTTAATGGTCTTACAAATTCCAATAAAACAATTTTATTTGTAGGATACCTGGGCAACATGAATGGGTGTCCATAAAGTCCCTCCACTCTAATCTCCTTCCATCTTTCTCACCAACTTCATGGAGAAAAGATCATCAACTTTTTTGTAATCATCCTTATACCCATAGATAGTGATTAGGGGTAAATGTGCATATATCAAACCGTTACCAACTTGTGTACCCAGAGTACCAATTTGTTTTAATGCTTGTTTACTAGCTCTCATAGCACAAGAGTAAATAATAAATGATGACATGTAGAAGCATCTGGTTGTGGGGAATGTAGTAATATGTTGATGTAGCTTGTCACTTATCAATTTTCCCCAATCCAACTCCACAGAAACCTCTATCATACGTGACATTATCACGAACATCCAAGGTTCAAATTTGCTTGCATCTCTCAAAATAGCTACTTTGCTTAGCAAAGTTATAATGTCTTGCATTTCTTGTTTAGACATGGACCTCTGAATTACCTTGGTCTATAGTGTAGTTGGTTGTTGACACCATTGGGTGCTCATAATTTCTCTATTACACTCTTCAGCATTCTAATATGTCTTTGCCTTGGCTTTTAGGTCGACATTGAACATCTATGTGTAGGAAGGAAGATTGAATGTATACATAATTCCTTTCTGTGAAAGGTCTATGTAAGTCCTTCCCTCTTTCTCAACAATCCTCTTTGCTAGGTTGTAATGATTTATGCATTTCATAACTAATTCAGGAGCTTCCATTGCTAGCACAAACCCTCCCATAGGAAGTAACCCTTTTGATACAACATTTTTGGTACATTGGGTAGCATTCTCTTGCAACATCCGTGAATGGATTTCAATGTTAGAAGACCATCCCATGTGGGTATCTTTAACCACTATAGTGATAGGTACTGCTTGTAAATTGCAATACTTGAATTCATCTTATGTTCTTGCGTCAAAAGTACTCATTTTGAATATAATGTGCTCTACAATTTTCAAAATATTTTCCTTGAGTGTGACTTAGGATTAAATTTAACCAAAGCTTATGTTTCATAAAATATTTAATTCCTTTTTTATCAAACTCAACAACTTAAAGAATAATTAACATTTCAATTTCAGAATGGGAAAATACCGTTATCAAAATTCTTCAGCATGAGAAAGTCTTAACAAAGTGTTAGTTATTCAGAACATACCTGGTTCTGGTTAAAAATGGTGATTCTTCATAATGCAACTTGAAATACCTTGTTATTTGTGACTTAGCTTCTCAAAATTTTGACCTCTTTGCGTGCCAATTTCATTTTGTTAATTCAATGTCCTTAGTAAATTTGCAATATAATGTGAAGTGGAGTGTTTTAAAAGCAACCACATGCTTGAGGTGGTGTCAAGTACATAGGTAGTTTGCCACCTTCATTAATTACCTGTTATTTCTCATTAATTCCTAGAATAAAGGTGCAATCATTATGGATTATGGTTCAAACCATGAACACCTAGATTTCTATGTTGTCTCGTTATCTAAGAAGTAACGCTGCACATTGATTATATGTGGCAATTAGATGTCATGCTAATTCATGGCAAGGTATATGTCATTAAAGATATGTGATTGATTGATGATCACCAGGGTTGAGGCTTTTGGTACTACTTTCGAAAGGATCAAACAACACTATGATCCAAAGAAAACTTTTGGGGAAAGAGAAAACCAGAACAAGAGAAAGACCAGAAATTGAAACTAAAAGATATTAAACTAGATGAAATTTCAAAGAAGAATTTTTGGTTTTTGACTTTTTGAAGAAATGATAAAATATCGGACTCTGGTAAAAGAGGAGATTACCAAGATTAGAATTTTGATCAGTGAAATAACTAGAGGAGCTAAAAACTTTTGAAGATATGAACTCTTTTGGCTCAAAGCAAGATTCTGGAATTTCAGTTTCTATTAAGAGACTAAAAATTAAGAGCATACTGAAAAATAAAAACCAGGAAAAAAAACTACAAAAATCAAAGAGGCCAAGTGAAAATGAGAGAGAAAAAAACAACAATCGTTCGAGCATCAAAAAATAATGCCAAAGCAAGAAAAAACGACAAAACAAAAGAGCAAGGAAAAGGAAAAAAAAGGGGGTACACATTTTGCTAAGGGGAAAAATTGGGCGTGTTTTGAGACCACACAACACTTTGCATGATCTTCCGCATGTCTCTAGAAAACATATTCTAAAGTTTCTAGGCGATGAAAAACAACATTCTGATGAACACATTGATGCCTTTTACATTGTTTGTGGTGTTCTTGGCATAGAACATGAAGAAATTTTTTTGTGAGACTGTTCATCAAATCTCTACAAGGAGTTATTTTTGAATGGTTTTATACTCTTCCAAATGCTTCAGTCACTAATTGGAACACTTTGCACCAAGTTTAAAGAAAGGTTCAAACCTGCTAAAGACGCACATGCCTTATTGGGACAACTTACAACCATGCGAAAAGAATCCCATGAACCCATGTGTGAGTTTGTGGCTAATTTTAATAAGCCTATGAGAAGGATCCCAATGGTAGAAAGAGCAAAAAATCATAATTTAGAGTGTTTCTTCATCAATATGCAACTCCCCAAAGTAAGTTCTTTTCTTGCATAAGGAAGCTCTTGCCAATGTTCAAGCAGCTCAATAGTCTTGAAGATGACATGATCCTTGTTGGAGAAATCGAGATGAATACCAACAACAACAAGAAGTGGCAAGCATCAAGATCTTCAGCTTCTAATGCTAATGTTTCTAATACTAATTCTAATTTTGTTGATCAGATGGTTCAAAGGTTGGCAAATGAAATATTGGTTTTGAAAAAGCAAGTTTCCAATAATAATACTTTTAAGGATGTTCCAAGGACTTTTCCTAACTATGCTAGAAATAGAAATTAGAATCAGCTTCCAACACCACAAGGAAGACTTGAACTTGAAGCTCCACCTACTAATACTATTGTGGGATACTATAAGGCTGAACAAGATGAATGTGCATAGCTAGATTATCCTATGGAAGAAAGTGTTGATCTCTTTCAAGATGAAGAAATGGAATTAGCTAACGACTCTAATATTGGCTATTTGCAAATGGAAAATGAATTTGATGATGAGGACTTAGTGACAAATGCATATGTTGTCTTTATGCAAAAACAACAAAATTAGCTCGATCAAACTTAGGCTACTGCTCCACCTATTAGCTCTCAAAAACACAAGATGAATGCCTCAAGGGATTCCCAATCTCATGATATGCTTTAGGGTAACAGGAAAGATTGAAAGAATTCAACCTTCTGCTCTTTAGGTGCTACAAAACCTGGGTGGGTGTACCTCTCTGAATAATGCAGTCTTGACTTGCAACTATCTCTTAAAAGTATTTTTTTGACAATGGCAATTGGAGGTGAACAAAATGAAATTGAATTTGAAAACAGTGACAATATTCTGATCTAAGTTCTAAATACTCAATTTAAAGACATAAAGAAGCTCAATGAATTCAAAATGATGAAGTGCAGAGACTAGTGCCTTGTTGGGTATGCGAAGTCAAATGAGATCAAGATGAGCAACACTTTCTAGAGAAGACACAAATTATCTGGCATATGTTTTATTTACAACTTGTATAAACATGCAATAATGTGACTACTAAGTTCTACTTCAATAATCCAAAATGAGTTTCTCTTATTACTGTGATCAATAAAAGGATTTAATCTTTGCTTGAAAGAACTAGTTGATTGATCACACAAATATAGCAAATGTGTATTGATAAATCAAACATAAACTTGTTATATTAATTTAAACAACTAGAGAAATCAATCATGGAGACAACTTAGCAGTATTTTTCATTTCAATTCCACAAATAATTGACACTAGAGAAATGCAGCAACATCAACCGAATCTCATAAATACCTCCATTGTGAAATCATGCAATAATAGCCTTTGGTCTGATAATTTTACTCTACTATATCTACATGTAGTATCGAAAATCTAAAATCTAGTCCTAATTAACAACTACAACATGCTTATTTATACACCAGCATGAGAAAATATCAAAATAAATATTATGTCAGCCCTCTAGAAGATTCAGGCTCAATTCAAGTTAGCCAGCAATGGTCCCCAAGCATCCAACATGTTAGCCATGAGATTTTGAAATTCTATTTTTACTAGTAGAACAGTCGGCCAGACACAACATATCGCCCTGTCGAAGGCAATTCAAATGCTTATCCCCACGCCCTACATTCTACACTCGCTGTGACCACTAGTTTGCTATGTCAAAGTCAAGAAGTATCACTTTTGTTCCTTTAATGTTTTTCCATAGCCCATCACCTTCGGTGAGAAGTCACAAAGATAACAAAATGCTTTATCAAAAAGAACTTTACCTCCAATTTGTCACTGTAACAACCCATTAGTCATGCTGAAGCCAAATAGTATTCCTTTGTTCCTGCTCTGCTTCACTCTAACACATAAGTATCAGGGAGACCATATACCAAGACCAAAATACCATGCCAAAAGGAATTCACTTTTGTTTCACATTCGTCGTGACAAGGCAACACTTACTCTGAAAACCATCTCCCATCTGCCTTCACTAAGACAGTGCAGTGTCGGGGAGAGGTTACATAGATCGCTCCAAGTTTCACCGAAGGGCTCGAGCTCACACTTTTTTACCAAGACACTATAGATTTCTCACCGATAGTGTCCTTATTCCCCATGTATATCGTTATAGCTTTCAACCTTCGGTGAGATGTCTTGTAGACTATCCAATGCTTCACCGAAGGTCTTCAACTATCCCCGCGTCGCTGACACAAGGCAACACCTATGCCGACAAGGAACTACATGTTTTCCATCGGTGAGACCGGAGGTCACTCGCTGAGACCTCGTGCCAAAAACCCTTAGCCTAACTGAAACACCTCCATATGCGCCAGTTAGTATAACATGTTGAGCTCGCCAAGACATGATGCTAATAACCCATAGCCACGCTGAAAAGAAACCCACATGCAAAGTCGAGGAGACAAGTGATACTCGGTAAGACACCACCCCGAAAGCCATAACATGTGCCGATAACTACCAACAAAAGAAAACCAAATTACTGAGACAAGAGAAACATATTGCCGATAGGCAACAGACATTTGCCAGCAAAAAAACAAATCAGAGAGACCCAAATGTCGTCACACCGAAACACTTGAAATAGAAGATATTAGCAAAAAAACATAGTGGGTCGGGGAGACAATTGGAGACCTTATGCTGACAGAGACCAAAAGGTAGAAAATGCATAGATAGATGATCAAGGGGCCAAGCATGAGCCAAAATATGAGCAAATAATTATGAAATGAAGGAAGAATGCATAAGGAAATACTCATATGGAGACTTAAGGGACATGAAAAATATGCAAAAATCATCTAATTTTAATAGTTACAATAGTGGCTCTGTCTAGGGATGTATGATAGTAAGATCATTGCAAGGATCCAGAATCTTGGGTGAGCAGACCAGACACAAAATGATGAGCCATTGAGAAAAAATGGAATGAATGGTAATGGAAATGAATGCAAAGTGGGAGTGAATGCAAAGTGAATGCAAGATGGAAGTGAATGGAAAATGAGAGTGGAATGGAAGTGGATGAAAACCTAGAACTACTGTGCATGGAAAATAATTTTTAAGAGGATAAACAAGAATTGTCCATGCATTAACAACCCTTACTGTATGTTAATCAATAGAAGGAAAGCTTCAAGAATTTCCCATGAACAGGCAATTCTTGATCTTCACCAGCCATGTTCTGCAGATAGTATGAATCTTCGCCCTTCTTCCCAACAACAACAAAAGATGCCAACCACAGAGCTTCAAATTTAGCATGCTTGCCTTTTCTCCTGACACCTTGCATTCCACATCAACACCAAATCATTTTCTTCAAATTTTCTATTCTTTTCCTTCTTTTCAAATAGATACTTCATCTGTGCCTGTAACTTCATGTTTTGATTTTGGGCCTCCCTCCTTACTTCATCAAGTTCAGCAAGTTGCTCCATTTTGTCTTCCATGGGTTCAAGAACTTCCAAATCTTCTTGCAAGACAAACTTGTAGACTGGTAACAAATTCTACAGAGGCATCCTAGCCTGTACTCCATACACTAATGCAAATGGATATTTTCCAATTGCCTTTTTCATGGTGATTATGTCAGCCCACACAACCAATTTTAACTTTGAATCCCAAGCCTTCTTGTTGTATCCTAGCATCCTCTTTATAATCTTCAAGAGACTCTTATTGCTGGACTCTTCTTGACCATTGGCTTGTGGATGATAAGGAGCTGCATAAGAAATAGTAATGCCATATCTATCACAAAAGCTTTTGGATTCATCTGACCTGAAGCACATCCCATTGTTTGTTATTATCCTCAATGGTGTACCGAATCCGGTGATAATATTGTCCGTCAAGAAATTTGTTACAACTTTACTTGTAGCTTTCTTGGTTGGGATTGCCTCCACCCACTTTGTAAAATAATTAGTGGCAACTAGTATCCATCTATTTCCTCCACTTGATTTCTCCTGTATCTCTCCAATGAAATCAATTCCCCTTTGATGAAAAGGGGCATCAGCCTGCAAAGGTCGAAGTGGCCAAGCACCCTGATACTTCAATCTCCTAGAAAACTTTTGGCAAGCCTCACATTTTCTCACATATGTAAAAGAATCATTAAATACCTTTGGCCAAAAATACCCAACGCTAAGAATTTTGTGCGTAGTTTTTTTTGCTGAATAATGACCTCCACAAACTCCTTCATGCATTTCCTTCAAAGCATGCCTAGCCTGTGACTCATCCAAACATAACAACAATATTCCATCCCTATTTTTCAAAAATAGATCACCATCCATAAGAACATATTTGGATGCCTGCAACTTCAAAGTTCTCCTCTGGCAGTCACTCAATCTATTTGGACACTTCATGTACTTAAGATAATGCATAACATCAGTATACCAAGGAGTGTGCTCAATGCTTGCAAATGTAGTCCCTTCTTCAACATTACAGATCTGATTTGCCTCAATATTAGTTTCTGCCATCAGCTTAGCCAAGCCTTGGCCTCATACCAACATAGTAATTTGTATTTCCATGTCAAATTCTTGAATCTTGTTGATCCATTTGCATATTTTTCCTATAACTTCAGATTGTGCTAAAATGTCTTTGACAGCTGCATGAGGAACATAAGCAATCACCTTGGCTCCAACAAGATAAGGTCTAAATACTTTTGTGGCCTTCACCAATGCAAAAGCCTATTTTTCCATTATGTCATACTTCAATTCAGACCCCTACAATGATTTACTAAAGAAAGACACAAGCTATTCATAACCATCCTCATTCTTCTGTAACATAACAGCAGCAATAGTATGCATTGAGGCAAATGAAAAAATCTGAAAGGGCTTTGTAAAATCTGGAGATTTAAGAACAAGAGCCTCTTTGATAGCCTTTTTGATAGACATGAAAGCGTCTAAAGCTTCAATAGTCCAATCCATTTTTTGTCCTTTCTTCAGCATTTTAGATATGGGCTTGATGATCTCAGCAAAATTAGAAACAAATCTTCTAACAAAATTAATTTGTCCAAAAAATGACTGTATTGCCTTGACATTTTTGGGAATAAGAATTTTATCAATAGCTTCCACCCTCTTAGGATCTATTCTAATTCCTTCTTTTGAAACAATATGCCCCAAGAGTTTACCCTCTGTGACTATAAAATGACACTTCTTTGGATTTAAACTAATACCATATTCAAGAGCTTTAATAAATACCTTTTCAAGATGTTGCACATGATCTTCAGCCTTCTTTGAATAAGCAGCCAAGTCATCTTGATACACGACTATGATAACATTAATCAAATCAGCAAATGCTACGTCAATGGCCCTTTGGAAAGTTGCTCCAGCATTAGTGAGATCAAATGGAATTCTTATGTATACATATATTCCCCAAGGAGTTGTAAATGTTGTCTTGTATTGCTTAGATTCCTTGATTTTAACATGATTGTATCCAGAAAACCCATCCATCATAGATAACAGATCACAGCCTGTCTCCTTATGCAATATTGCTTCCATGTTGGGTAAAGGATAATTATCCTTGAGAGATGCCATGTTCATATTTCTAAAGTCCACACATAATCTGATGTCACCATTCTTCTTTCTCATAGGAACCAAATTTGAAACCCATGTTGAATGTCTGATTGGTTTGATAATTCCTCCATCTCTGAGCTTTGTTAGTTCTTCTTTCATTTTAGGCTCCAATGTTGGATTTATAGGTCTTTGCTTCTATCTAAAAGGCTTGGCGTCTAACCTCAATAGTATTTCATGCTGAAATAAATCTTCCCTGTATGCTTTCAAATCTTCATAAGACCAAGAAAAAACATGCTTGTACTTTCTCAGCAACTCAATCAGCATTCTTTGAATTGTAGGGCTGATCTTCTTTCCAATATATACCTTTCTTGGTGCTATCTCAGTCCCCAAGTTGACCTATTCAATATCTTCTCTTCTGACTGGCGTTTGTTTCATTAGAGATCTATCATTTCCATCATACAACCTCTCCAATGCCACCAGACCCTTGGGTAATTTATTTGTTTTGAGCTGCAATATCTCCTTGCCAAACACAGTTTGCTTCCCATCCACTTCAACAAAAGCATTGAAATCAATTTCCTGAGCCTCATACTGATCTATACAATTGAGGAATTTCAAAAGATCAGTATCATCATTAAAAACTTTCCAGTTATAAATGTTATCAACCACAGCAGGCCTTGTCTTAAACTCAATCTGTGATACCCCAACCAGTGTGATATCATCTCTTTTCAGTGCCACATTTGCTAAAAAATCAGCCATTATGTTCTTTGATCTGTCAATCCACTCAATTGAAAATGTATCAAATAGTTCAATGGTATCCCATATAGTATTCCTATACTTTTTTAATCTTTTGTGTTTTGCTGCATATTTTGATTTGATTTGTGAAACAACCAACTCAAAATCACCCAAAACAGCTAGCAACTTAATCTTATGTTTCACAGCTATGTTCAAGCCTGTCAATAAAGCTTCATACTCTGCCACATTTTTTGTACATTCAAATGCTAACAGAAAAGAATATTTAAAAGTAATACCTCCAAGTGAAACAAATACAATCCTAGTTCCATTACCTTCTTGGCTACAAGCTCCATCAAAATACATCTTCCAGACATCATTGCAATTTTGTGCAGCATGTGTTTCAATTGGATCACTATTAGTTAACTCCGACTGAGCTGGTTCAATCTTAAAAATTCCAAGATCAACATCACAAAAATAATTGATCTGATCTTGAGGCACATAATCAACAAGTTGGTTCATTCTTGGCTCTCTATACAACTTGACTTCCTAGCCATTCACTGGTATTGTAGCATAAGATAGATCAAATTGAACATTTCCACCAACAGCTGCTGTCCACTGTCTTGACAAAAGCATACCAAACTGCGGAGGAGTATCAATCACTATGATATCTATATTATAAGCCACCTATGGATAAGAAGCCAATTTGACTTCAACACCTCTCATAATTCCCACCATAGGTACTGGTCTATTATCCATTGCATAGCACTTCCCTTCACATGTATCAACCCACATACCTAGCCACTTCATTACTCTGGCTGGTATGATATTTATAGTAGCACCAGAATCTATCATGCAGTTCCTCAACAATTTATTATTTATAAGCAATGTGGTGAAGAAAGGATCCACTTGTGGGGAGGTTGTTAAAACATCACCCAAATAGACTTCTAAATTATTTACCCTTTTATGCTTGTTGACTTCTTCAAAATTCATATGTTTTTCATTTTGATTTGTAATTAATTGAACAACATTATCTCTGTATTTTTTAATTTTCATCAATTCAAGTAATGGTACATACATCTTTACCTGAGATAATGCTTGTGTGAAATCAAAAGAGGAGCTCTCTATCTTAATAGTCTTCTTCAGCTCTGGCACATCTCCTTTGTTTTCTTCTTTTTCATTTTTATTAAGCTGGCCAGGCATCTGTACATCTTTATTTAATTCCTTCACTTCCTCCTTTTGGACTAGCTTCTGTTCAATTTTATCATGCTGCTTGCTTTCTGACTTCTTTACATTTTCCTATGTTTCCTTTTGATCTTTTATAAAAATTCCTCCAGGAACTCCATCTAGCTCATTTGTTTTTCTGTTTTTCAACCAGTATTGACTTTTAGCTTTTTCTACTGCAGCAACAGTTATTCTATCTATTTCATCTTTAGTGAGTCTTCTAACACTACACTGAATAGGCACCTCAATAGAATGTGGCTCTATGTAATCCTCATCAGAATCATAAAAGATCTTTTGTTCAGCCATATGGACATTATACTTCTGATTGGACACATCATATTCATAGCCTTCATCCTCTGAAGATGAATTTCTTTCCTCAACATGGTGAAAAACATTTGAATTCAAATACACCTTGTGATCTTCTCCATCATTCTCCATAAACATTCCCTCTTCATGCATCCTTTGAGCTACAACACAATAGTCTGGGGAATGTGGCTGATTACAAACTTCACAAAAGTAATTACTACTCACCATGTAAGTTCCTTTCTTGCTTAATGGATCTAGAGTTTCTTTATTTCTGGGCCTAGCTGCCATAGGTTTCTCATCCTTCCAATCTATATTCTAAGGCATATCATGCAACCTTGGCCTTTCATTTCTATTTTCATTCCTGTATGTATTCTCTTGTCTGTATTGGTAATTATTTTGTTGAGGAGGCCTCGAGTTGTCCCTCTTATTAGTTATACCAGCAGCCTTCCTGTTATTTTCAATTGTCAAAGTGGTCTTCTGTGCTTCAGCTAGATCTCTTGGGGATTTACTTCTCAGTTCGTACCCTATCTTAGGATCAAATGCATTTAAATAAACACTTAGTGCAATAGAATCTAGAAACCTTGATCTAGGAGGTACTTTAGTATGCAACTTGTTGAATTTTTGGTTGAAATCATAAATTGAATCATTCTGATTTTTTTGAATTCTCATTAATTCATGAAGAGCTACATCTGGAGCATTTTGATTTCCATATTGCTCTAAGATTTTGTCTTGAAATGCTTGGAGAGAATTAATTGAGAATGTTGGCAGGCTGTTGAACCAATCCCTAGCATCTTCAAGAAGTGACATCATGAACAACTTCATGTGTAAATCTTCATAAGGCATATCTATGTCCTAAATGAAAATATTAAAACTCAAATGTTCTTCAGCTGTGATTGCATTACTTCCTATAAATTTGTGCACCATATTCCTCCAACTGCCATCCATAGGGTAAGGATACAACTGAAAACCAGTTAAATCAAACTGTCTAATCATGGTTGCATGTTGATGAGGGGGAGGGATAGGCGGATGTCGATACTGAGGCATGTGATTATTATACTATGCATTATAATGTGGGATATAATTCTGACCAGGAGGTGGATACATACCTGTATGTTGTGTAGGAATGTGAGGTGGATGATTTGGTTGCTTGTGGTGGTTTCCTATCTGATTGTGAAGAGCATTTTACTGATTGGAGGCCCCTACGCCATGATCACCCTACTTGTGAGGTGGAACATACTTTGGGCCACCAGCCATCTGATCAGTAACTTGGGATTTTTGTAATTTAGCCTCCAACACTTTTATCTTCCTTTCTTCTAGTTCCAATTGTGGCTTCACCTCATTAGAAGGCTCATGATTAATAGAGTCATTTTGGTTACCTTCCATCTGTTGATCATATTCATGCTGAATTCTGATTTGTTCAGCCTCACATGCAGCTTCAAACTCAGCTCTTTTTTGAGGATCAAGAGAAAAGAAAGGATTTCTTTGATCTTCGGGAGTACAAAGTTCTGCACTTGAATTATCTCTCCATGTATCATCTATTTCACAATGTGCTCTTTATGTTTTGTCTTTGCCAGTCATGCACATGTCCTCATTTATCCCTTTTCCCTTATCAACCTTGTCAACTTTATGTGTCCATTTACTGCTACCAACAGGAGCTCTGGTATGACCTCCCCTAAATTGAGATCTTCTTCCATTCATGATGAACAACTGCAAAAAATTTTGTCAGAGTCGCCACTCACTTTTGTCAAAAGTGAGAAAATATTTAATGCTTCTTATTCCCCATAGAGTCTATGCAAGATTTCTGACTCTATGTTTCAGGCTTTGATTCCGATTGTTCCCCAATAGAGTCACCAATTTGTTAGCTCTCAAAAACGTAGGATGAATGCCTCAAGCGATTGCCAATCTCATGATACGCTTTAGGGTAACATACAAGATTGAAACAATTCAACCTTCTGCTCTTTAGGTGCTACAAAACCTGGATGGGTGTACCTCTTTGAATAATGCAGTCTTGACTTGTAACTATCTCTTAAAAGTAATTTGTCCACAATGGCAATTGGAGGTGCACAAAATGAAATCCAATTTGAAAACAATGACAATATTCTGATATAAGTCCTAAATTCTCAATTTAAAGACATAAAGAAGCTCAATGAATTCAAAATGATGAAGTGCAAAGACTAGTGCCTTGTTGGGTATGCGGAGTCAAATGAGATCAAGATGAGCAACACTTTCTAGAGAAGACACAAATTATCTGGCATATGTTTTTCTTACAACTTGTATAAACATGTAATAATGTGACTACTAAGTTCTACTTCAATAATCCAAAATGAGTTTCTCTGATTGCTGTGATCAATAAAAGGATTTAATCTTTGCTTAAAAGAACCAGTTGATTGATCACACAAATACAACAAATGTGTATTGATAAATCAAACATAAACTTGTTATATTAATTTAAACAACCAGAGAAATCAATCATGGAGACAACTTAGCAGTATTTTTTATTTCAATTCAACAAATAATTGACACCAGAGAAATGCAACAACATCAACCAAATCGTATAAATACCTCCATTGTGAAATCATGCAATAATAGCCTCTGGTCTGATAATTTTACTCTACTATATCTACTTGTAGTATCGAAAATCTAAAATTTGGTCCTAATTAACAACTACAACATGCTTATTTATACACCAACATGAGAAAATATCAAAATAAAATATTATGTCAGCCCTCCACAAGATTCGGGCTCAATTCAAGTTGGCCAACAACAGTCCCCAAGCATCCAACATGTCGGCCACGAGCTTTTGAAATTTTATTTTTACTAGTAGAACAGTTGGCCAGACACAACATATTGCCCTACCGAAGGCAATTCAAACGCTTATCCCTGTGCCCTGCATTCTGCACTCGCCGTGACCACCAATTTGCTATTTCAAAGTCAAGAAGTATCACTTTTGTTCCTTTAATGTTTCACCACAGCCCATTTCCTTCAGTGAGAAGTCACAGAGATAACAAAATGCTTTATTAGAAAGAACTTTACCTCCAATTTGTCACTGTAACAACCTGTTAGTCATGCCGAAGCCACATAGTATTCCTTTGTTCCTACTCTGCTTCACTCTAACACATAAGTATCGGGGAGACCATATACCAAGACTAAAATACCATGCTGAAAGGTATTCAATTTTGTTTCACAGTCACCATGACAAGGCAACACTTACTCTGAAAACCATCTCCCATCCGCCTTCGCTAAGACAATGCAGTGTCGGGGAGAGGTTACATAGATAGCTCCAAGTTTCACCAAAGGGCCTAGCTCACACCTATTTTCCAAGACACTATAGATTTCTCACTGATAGAGTCCTTATGCCCCATGTATATCGTTATAGCTTTCAACCTTCGACGAGATGTCTTGTAGTCTATCCAATGCTTCACCGAAGGTCTTCAACTATCCCCGCGTCACCGAGACAAGGCAACACCTATTCCGACAAGGAACTACATGTTTTACATTGGCAAGACCGGAGGTCACTCGCCGAGACCTCCTGCCAAAAACCCTTAGCCTGGCCAAAATACCTCCATATGCGCCAGTCGGTATAACATGTTGAGCTTGCCAAGACATGATACCGATAACCCATAGCCATGCCAAAAAGAAACCCACATGCGAAGTCAGGGAGACAAGTGATACTCGATAAGACACCACCCTAAAAGCCATAACATATGCCGATAACCACCAGCAAAAGAAAACCAAATCGCCGAGACAAGAGAAACATCTTTCCGATAGGAAACAGACGTTTGCCACCAAAAAAAAGATTAGAGAGACCCAAATGTCATGATGCCGAAACACCTGAAACAGAAGAATTAGCAAAAAAACATAGTGGGTCGGGGAGATAAAGGGAGACCTTATGCCAATAGATACCAAAAGGTGGAAAATGCATAGATAGATGATCAAGAGGCCAAGCACGAGCCCAAATATGAGAAAATAATTATGAAATGAAGGAATAATGCATAAGGAAATACTCATATGGAGACTCAGGGGACATAAAAAATATGCAAAAATCATCTAATTTTAATAGTTCCAACACCACCGACAAAGGAGGAGCCACTAGTTAACATTTCAAAAAGAGGGTCTTCACTGCCTTGGCAACCAAAAAATGCAGCAAATAAACAAGTGCTCCCCATCCCCCTCCATCACTTCTTGTTGTTCCAAAAGCGAATCTCTAGGTTCCTATGACTAGTGTGCCTTTTTTTAAACCTATCAATGAAGTTACCATGTCCACTTTACAAAATTATTTCCAAGCTTTTCACATCATTGATCACTCTAAGAAAACAAAGATCCAAATGTCAAAAGTTGAATACCTCAATGAAAATCCTGATCAATTTGACAGGCTTGTCAAGTTCATAAAGGATAAAGGAATTATTCCAAGTAAGGATTCATCTCCTGATATTCCTTGTGTACCTTGGAATTTTACCCTACTCTAATGTGAAAAATAACTAAAAATGCAAGTGGAAAAATACTAAGAACACCTCAATGATTAGCCTAAAGAGTGATAAACAAGGAAAAGAGATGAAATACAAACGTAAATCGATTATACCTTCCTTGTTGTTGAAGACTCCTTGGTTGGCCCTTGATTTTGATGGATTTGTGTGCTCCTTGGATGGCTTTTGATGTGGCTAAGTGGAGAAATTAACTATGTGCTTGGATGCAAATGAAAATAGATGAAATTGATGGCTAAATGAGTGCACAAAATCGCAACATTTAGTTGCAAAATGGCTAAGTCCCTAAAATTCCCTTGAGGAGGGGGTATATATAGAAGAATTTGAATTCTCTAGAAAATGCAACGGCTAAGATTCATCCAACAAGGTCAAGATGAAGGGCTATGGTGGGTTGAGAACTCACAAGCCCTCACATCTTGACATGTGGATGGTGAAGTGGCTAAGAGGAGATGAGGTGTAGGTGAGGTGGCCAAAAGGTACATAAGGTGGAGGAAGGACAAGTACCTTGCAAGTACATTGGGAGATGGGAAGAATCTTGGGTGAATAAAAGTGAATTGTAAATTCACAATGATTGGAAGAATCTAGTGGATAAGACAATGTTCCCAAAAGGTGGGAGTTTATCACATGTGACTTCATGTGACAAGTCAAAGGTTCTAGAAGATGCATGGGAAAAGGGGATTCTAGGAGGAATAAAAAAGAATTAAAAATTTCTTGGGGGATGGAAAAAGTTGACCAAGGTACTGATTAAGATTAATTAATCAGTAATTAGAAGATAAATGAGGATTAGAAGCCAACTTGCAAAAGTTGGAGGATGTGACACATCCTAATCAAGGATTAGGCATGTGCACATCCCTAATGAATAAATTAGGAGATGCATTAGGATTAGATGAAAATGACATGTGAGGAATTGAATAAATATATTATTTATTTAATTTATTTGATGAAAGGAAGATTAAAAGAGTAAAGTATTTAATTATTAATTAAATACCTTAGGGATTTGGCAGAATTAAGGGTATTAATTAAATAATAGTAATATTACTTAATTAACTTGGATAAGAGGATGTTTAGATGAAAAGTGATAAATTTGGATAAATTAAGTGTCCAAATTTGGATGTCTATATTTTTCCCCTCTTTGAGATGGTGCTATGAAGTAGCAACATTTCAAAGAATATTAAAATATAGAACCTAGAAGAAGATGGTTAGATTGGGAAAGATGCCCCAGTCATCAAAGGATTGATTGGGAAAAAAGATGATGGGGATGAAGATGAGGATGAGGGATTAAGGATGCCCCCTCGAGAGGACATGCGGGTTGAAGAGAACACGGGTGTGCTCTCGAAATAGATGAGATGAGGGAGATGATGCAAAGTGATGGACAAGAGAGAAGGAGAAGCGATAGGAGATGGATGAAGCACAAATGGATTTAAGGACAAAAGGTGATGTTGCCCCAGTCAAGGTACAAGCCAAAATGGGTTGATGATGGATGGATTATTGCCAATGAGGGAATGAAGGATCCTGAAACAACACGAGGATAGGGAAGGATACATCCCACTAAGTGGTATTGATGAGGGAAGGATACATCCCAAAACACCACTAAAGGATAGGGAAGAATACCTCCCGATGATGATGATGAAAGTGTTGTTGATGAGGGAAGGATACATCCCAAAACAACACCAAAGGGATAGGGAATGATACTAATGAATGATGATGATGATGGGTCAAGGCTAGTAACGAGACTGGGGACAAGACCATGGATTTGATTAGGTGATTTGTACGAGATTGAACAAATGAGGAGAAGATTGATATGTGAGATTTAAGATTTAGTTTGATATCCAAAGATTTAGACTGTAGATGGACTAAAGCTTAGATTAGGGTTTTGGTTAAGCTCAGATTGGGATTAAATTAAAGCTCAGATGAGGATTGGATCGAAGACTAGACTGATTGAAGGATATGATTGGATTGATTTGGGTTAAATGGAATGGATGGGGGTTGGATAGAGATGTGAGATAAAGATGAAGGATGAATGGATGGGGGGATACATGCAAGACGATAGAATGGAGAATGAAATGCAATCCTAATGCAATTTTCCATATTCAGAGCACTAAGTTTTGCTATAGCATAAGACACCAAGTGCCAGGGTATGTGGAACCAAGGTGTATTAGTGTCTAGTGCATGAAACAAACACAACGGATAAGAAGGCTATCCCAACACCCCAAAGTCACAAAGACCTTGGTCGAGCTAGGTATTGAGATAACCACAAGCACAAAAGGATGCCCCAGTGTAACACAAGACCTCAAGGATCTTAGTGGGTACTACATGGGAGAACCAAGAAGATAAAAATAGACATAAAAAGATTAAGATATGCCCCTACTTTGACCAATCAAAACACACCATAATATGATGGATCATGGTGGCCTTGACAAGTGATGATAGGGAGCTCAAATGATAAAGAAAAGTCAAAAGTATCAAAAGATTGCAATCAATTTCAAATGTCCTTTGCCATAGGATCAAGGGGATAGATGGGATTGATGAGGTCTGCTAGGAAGGATGCATCCTATTGAGACCGATGATGGTTACTAGACTAAAAGATCGATATGATGCAGGGTATTCAAAACAGATTAGATCTCGTGATACAAGTGGGTCTCATTTGTGAAGAACTGGCTAGATAAGGGCATAGCTTGATGGCAGAACACAAGGAAGACAAGACATGGGACTGACACACCCTAAAGACCTAGGGGCTCGGGGGCTGATCAAAGATTAGCCTTGCCTACATGAAAGCGCAGAGCCCTCGTAGTTTGGTGAAAGGTGGACGACTAACCAAGATGGAGACCATGATGGATGGTAAAGATAGGATGGAAAAAATGAGAAAGACCGATGATAGATGATAGAAGGGAAAATTGGACAATGAAGATCGATGATGGAACCCCGAGGGTGGATCAAATGATCGACCTTTCCTACGTGAAAGAGTAGGGGCAACATAGTTTGACAAGACCAAAGGAAAACAATGGATAAAGGATGATAAGATGAGTGGATAAAAATATGGGACTGATATGATGAGATAGGATAGACCTGTTGGATTGGATAGGATGATGACGATCACATAAAGCTCAGGGATGGGATAGTTATCCAAAGCATTAAAATGAATTGGGAAGATGATAGGATAGATAAATGAGTGATGAAAAGTGATAGGGGATTGGAAAGATGTGCAAGAGAAGCAGGGGTGATGATGATGAGATAAATGGCATTGGGTTGCATGGGGGGAGGCCTATAGCCAGATACCAATGACAAGGGATTGTGAAATGGGATGAGGATAAAGATGAGAAAATGGATAGAGATATAGGGATGGGGGATGGGAGGGATTGTTTGGATGGATGGGAATATAAGGATTGGGAGATGAAAGGGATGCTAGGATAGATGGATACGAAGATAAGGATGGGGAGATGGAAGGGATGCTGTGATAGATGGATAGGGATAGAAGGATTGGGAGATGGAAGGGATGCTATGATAGATGGATAGGGATAGAAGGATTGAGAGATGAAAGAGATGCTAGGATAGATGGATACGAAGATAAGGATGGGGAGATGGAAGGGATGCTGTGATAGATGGATAGAGAGATGAAGGGATGTTATGATAGATGATTTCTCCAAGGACTATGTCACAAAGGAAGCAGATGCCCCTACTATAGATATGTCATATATGATGAGGCATGAGGGATGGAAGATGAGTGGATGATAAGATAAAGGAGATAACTGGAGGAGGATAGGATGGGTGACTAAGGAATATGATAGAGCATGGATGAAGGGAATGTATACCAATAGGTGTCCAAAGCATGCATAGATAGGTGCCGCTATTTTAATCAAGATCACAAGAAGGATGGAGGGAATGGGAGATAAATGGGATATGATGGTAGGATGCAGAAGATAGGTGGGATGGGGGGATTTATGAAGAGGATAGATAACAGGAAGATGGGTGCATAGCTAGAAGCATAGCGGATGGAGGGAATGCATATCAGGAAGTTGCACCCAAGTGTAGATGGGGATTTACGCATGACACCTGTTTGCCAAGTTTTTATCATGGTATTTATCCAAGGTGCTTATTTTCCAAGTTTTCACCATTGGATGGATTATTTCTCTTTACTATTTTATTTGTTGATTTGACAATTTTTTGCTTTTTGTATATATATATTTTTTAACTTTTTTGGATTTTGGTGGATTTTGGATATCATGCAAAAGGAGATGGATAAGGATAAGGAGGTGGATAAGTAGATTTATAAGACATGTGATAAGGAGGTGGATGAAGGACTTATGCATCAAGTTCCATACAAGGTGTTAAGAGCCCATGTTCGAAGCGACGGTTGGATGTGGGTACAACCTTACAAATGGATTATGCAAGAGGATGAATTAGAGGCATTGGATGGGGGAGATATGTGGGGTAGTGGGTGGGGTGTTAGAAAGTGTATGGATGGAATGATGGGGTGGATATGTGATGGGGAGATGTGTTCAGGACCAACAATGGCACTTGTGGTGGTGGATGTGAAAAGATAATAGGATTAAGGGATGGAGAATGTGGGGATAATGGAGGAGATGGAATGGTGAATTTCGGGACATAGGGACCCAAAACAGACTTAGGAGATGAAAGGGGTGTATTATTAGCTTTTAGATTAGAGACTTTGGATGTTCTTATAGATTTTTCATGTGATGGAATAGCATCTTTTTTCTTTGGGATCCACATGGTTTTGATCTTTGCTTCGGTGGGTCTTTGTGGCCTACGAATTTGATGTATATTTAGATTTTTCTTCTCTTCAACATGTCTTTTGGAGGGGACATGGGGAGCCGTAGATTCATGTCGATTCTTGGATTTATGCATTTTTTCTTTAACAGCCAAAGTGCTTTTAGTAGCAATGGGATGGGTGTGAGGAGATGGATGATGTGGAGTGATGGAGGTAGAATTATGAGGATTATGTGTAGATGGAGGATGTTTAGGTATGTGCCTTTGTTGATCCTGACTATGGGTTATGTGAGAGGGATGTTTATGATGGATGAGATGAATAGGATGAGATGGAGGAGGTGATTTTAGGATATAAGAGCCCAGAATAGACGTAGGACCTAGAGGAAACATGGGCATGGTAGATGGAGGATTGGAGATGGTAGGTGGAGGAATGTAAGGACCCAAAATGGATGGAGTAGATGAAGGAGGAATATGGACAGTGGTTTTGAGGTGATACGATAGAGGAGGATGGATAGCAACATATGATTTGGTGGAGCGATGGGAAGAGCTAACATTTCTTTTGGAAAAGGCTCGTCGAGGATGTCTAGAGGTTGTACCAATGTATTTAGATTGTGATTCTTAGGGAATAAATCCATGACCTTGCATGCAGATTTGTTCTTTGACTTGGATGGGCTCTATAATACCTTGCTCATGAAGGCCTAAACCTTTTCCTTGATAGTTCATTCTCTTGAGCATTCGATCTAGGATAGGATTTTTGTTATCCTAGAAGAATAATGCGAGTTCATTATTAGGTGGAAGAGGAGGGTTGGTGTATATGCTTTGTTTTTCTTCTGTAAGGAGACCACCATGGAGGAATGTGAGAGGACCAAGGGGATATGCAAGTGGTGTGGGGATATCATTTTTAGGCGATGATGGGGGATCATGAGAAGGAGATGATGGGATAGCAACATCAGGAGAGGGGTAGGGGCCATGATAGGATCTAGATTTGTGGTAGTAGGCTCATGTGATGGAGATGGAGATGGAGCAGTGGAAGCTTGAATGACAAGGGGATCATGGGATGGAATGGATGGGGGACTGTGATCTTGAGGTGGACTAGATGGGATGGTAGAATCTTGATTTGGAGAAGGGGATATGCTAGCATGCTTTGGATTAGACTCTTGGTGTGACTCATCGTGTGTGGGAGGCATGGTAACAGAGTCTTGTTGGGACTCTTCAAGTGGGGAAGATGGAGGGATGAAAGATTCATGAGGTTCATTGGAATGGGTTTTGGTGCTACTAGGAGTGGGAGGAGTGGATTGGATTTGGGTGAATCTAGGAGTAGAGGGAGTGGATTGGAATTGGGTGTCTTCGATGGATTTGATGGTTCTTAGAGAAGGAGGTGGGGGTTCAATGGTTTCAATGGTTTGAGTAGTACTAGGGGTGGTAACGTCAATAATAGGTGTGGTATGGAGAAGGGTCTCATCACTAGTGATCATGGATGATGGATCTAGATGGCATGGTTCCATGACTTCAAGATGTGGAGTTGGGGATGGCTTCTTTGTAATGAGTCCTTGGAGAACTTCTGAAATGAGAGACTTGCATATGGTTGGCTTGGATGGGGTGGTAGAAATGGATGAGGGATTATGGATTGGTGGACTAGGGTTAGAAGGAGGAATGGGATTGAATGTAGGACCATGAGTAGATGGGGGATTAGGATTGGATGGAGGACTAGGATTAGATGGATGAATGGGATTGGATGGAGGACTAGGAGTAGATGGAGGAATAGGATTGGATGGAGGGTTAAGGTAAGGATATTGGAGTGGTGAATTAAGATAGGGGACACAGATTGTGGATTAGGACAAGAGGATATAGGTAGTGTAGTGGGACAAGAGGATGTGGGGGATGGATTATAATAAGGGTATTGGGATGGTGGATTATGATTAGGATATGTGGATGTAGGATTAAGGTAAAATGGTGTGGATGTAAGATTAGTATGGACATACTGGGAAAGAGGATTAGGATAGGGGGTCATGTATGGGGAATTGTAATAGGAATATTGTGATGGAAGATGAGGATAAGAGGATGTGGATGTTGAATAAGAGGATGATGTAGATGGGGAAGGGGAAGGTACTGGATACCCCTTGTCAAAGGTAGCATAAGGAACATGATTAGGCTTAATTGCATTTTGGAAAGTGGGTGGAAAAAGCTTACTAGAGATGATAGTGTTAAAGGGATCTATGTCGTATACCTCTTGATCAACCAGACTTTCATTATCAATGTCGACGTAATTAGGGTTTCCCTTGACCACTATTGATGGAGGATGATGATTCATGATGATGACAGGATAAAGAAGATGCATAAAAGATTTTGGATGGGAATAGATTAAAGCTCAAATCAGGATTTTGGTCAAGCTCAGATCAGGATTGGACAAAAGCTCAGATTAGGATGATTGGATGGGATTGCTTTTGATTTTGATGGGATTCAGTAGACAGATGATTGGATCAGGTAGATGATTTGATGAATTTGATTAAAGTAATAGATCAATTTGATTGGATAGGATCAAATGATTAGATGATGTTGATTGGATAATTGTGATTGGATGAACTTAATAGGATTGGGGTGCTTGGATTGATTAAATGATTATATGTATTTGATTAGAGGAATGGATTGGTTTGATTAGATAGGAAGAAACAAAAGGTACCAATAGATAGAGTTCAAAAAATTGAGCAATTTTAGTTTTTGAATGAAGTTGATCTGATGGACGGTTTGTAAATGACAGCCCCGGGAAGTTAGGGGCGTGTCCACCCCACAATGCGGGGTGTGGCCGCCTCAGGATGGTCAAATTATTGATAGGAAGAAATAGAAGGTACCACTAGATAGAGCTTAAAAAAATAAGCAACTTTGGTTTTTGGACGAAGTTGATTTGATGCATGGTTTGTAAATGATGGCCCCGGGAAGTTAGGGGCGTGTCCACCCCGCAATGCGGGGTGTGGCCACCCCGGGATGGTCAAATTCTTGATATGAGGAAATGGAAGGTACCAATGGATAGAGCTTAAAAAACTAAGCAACTTTGGTTTTTGGACAAAGTTGATCTGATACATGGTTTGTAAATGATAGCCCCAGGAAGTTAAGGGGGCATAGTCAACTTTTTGTAGTAAAATCAAGGGCATAGTCAGTTTTCTATAGTAAAACAGGGGCGTAGTCAACAAAGTCAGGGGCATTGACAGCTTTCTACAGTAAATCAAGGGTGTTGACATCAAAATCAAGGGCGTTGACAACTTTCTGTAGTAAATCAGAGGTGTTGATAGCAAAATCAGGGGCATTGACAGCAAAATCAGGGGTGTTGATAGCTTTCTACAGTAAAATAGGGGCACTTCCACATTTCTGCAGTAAAACAGGGGCACTTCCACCTTTCTGCAGCAAAACAAAAGGCGCTTCCACCTTTTTGCAGCAAAACAGGGGCACTTCCACCTTAAACAGGGGCGCTTCCACCCTTCTGCAACAAAACAGAGGGCGCTTCCACCTTTCTACAGTAAGACAGGGACCCTTCCGCCTTAAACAGGGGCGCTTCCACCTTTCTGTAGCAAAACAAAGGGCACTTCTTCCTTTTTTCCGTAAAGCAGAGGGTAGTTCTACCTTTTTGTGCTGATTATAAGTAGTGTTTGGTGACGTAAATGGTAAAAATTATGACGTTCACTAGGTGAGGGTATGGACTTTTGAATGGAATATGAAGAAATTAGAATGAACGAGCAGATTGAAGATGATTGTGGAGAATGAGTGGGGATTTATAATAGTTAAACAAAGATTTGGAATGATAAGATGGAGGTTTAAACTGATCAAATGGAGGTTTTGGGAGACTTAAAGTGATGAAACGGAGGCTTGGGATGATGAGATAATGGTTGGGAATGATTAAATGATGGTTTAGAGGCTAAACGAATCCAAATGGGGTGATTTCGGGTGTTTAGGAGGGAAAATCCGCGCCTCTGCAATAAAAATCAGGGGCACTTCCACCTTAAATAGGGGCGCTTCCACCTTTCTGCAGTAAGATAGAGCTTGGTTTTGATGGCAATGGCTATGGCAAAGACTCAAAATGATAAAGTAAGGCCAGAGTATCAAAGATTTCATAGGTTTTTCACAAGAGAACACTTCAAGCAAGCACAATCCTATGATTAGTGTTAAGGGTATGGCCAGGAAAGGTCTTAATCTAGGATGCACAAGGCTTCTAGGGAGTCCTCGATATACTCTCAGTACGTGAGGCACAACCGTGAACACCAGCCCATCACAAGTGTGAGTCAGGAACCCCAACGAGTTACTGAAAGGCTTGGACCAACTCTTCACATCTATCTAGGTATCACCCTAGGTTCAACGCTCTGCCAATAATGACGTGACTAGATTGGGGTACAACTTTTGTTCTCCCCCTTTATATACCCTGCTGGTACGTGTGGTTGGAATCGTCCCTTGGGGTGATGAAATCCCCAAGCAAGTCCCACTAAAAAGAAGAAACTAACCACTTCCAACTACTCCCCAAGCTCACATGAAGTGCAAGGGGGAAGTGAAAACAAATTAATGCCCCCTTGGGTGACACAATAGCAGACAAGCACAACAAGCAATAAAGGTTACTTCCCCCTAATTAGACTATGTTCAAACAACAAGGATAGTTTTTCAGAAATTTGATCAAATAGATGGCCCTGCAAGCTAATGTTAGCTATCTTCTCCTTCATTCTTGGTCAATTACGCCATAATATGCTGCAAAATGTTAGCAAAAAATATTAATATCCTTGCCAAAACAATGTTAGAGGGTTATTACTTGAAAATAGCTCAAAATGAGAGCAAAAACTATGCTAAAATAACTGTTTTGTCTTCCAAACTGTGTTGTTTTGGGGTGCTTCCGCCTTTCTGTAGCAAAATAGGGGCACTTCTGCCTTTCTACAACAAAAACAAGGGCGCTTCCACCTTTCTGCAGCAAAACAAGGGCACTTCTACCTTAAACAAGGGCGCTTCCACCTTTCTGTAGAAAAACAGAGGGCGCTTCCACCTTTCTACAGCAAAATAGGGGCGTTTCCGCCTTTCTACAGTAAGATCAGAGGGCACTTCCACCTTTCTACAACAAAAGGTTAGAAGAAAAGAACCTTTCAAAATGAAAGGGCGTATCCACCCCTCTACAGGAAACATTATCAGATTTTTAAAAATGAAAGTTGTACGCCCCATTGTAAGAAAGTGTTAGAAACAAACTTCTAAGTATACACCTAACTGCAACAAACTGTTAGAAGAAAATGAAATTGTCAAATATAGGGCGCTTTCGCCTTTCTGTGGTAAAGCAAAGGGCACTTCTGCCTTTCTGTGGTAAAGCAGAGGGCACTTCTACCTTTCTATGGTAAAGTAGAGGGCACTTCCACCTTTTAGCGACCTTTTCCTACAAAATTCTTAGCAAAAACGAAGGTTAAATGCAAGATATAAGGCACTTCCACCTTTCAGTGGTAAAAAAGAGGGTGCTTCCACCTTTCTGCAGTAAAAAGGAGGGCGCTTCTGCCTTTCTTCGGTAAAAAAGAGGGCGCTTCCACCTTTCTGCAGTAAAAAGGAGGGCACTTCCACCTTTCTACAGCAAAACAGGGGGCGCTTCCGCCTATCTATAGTAAAAAGCAAGGCGCTTCTGCCTTTCTGCAGTAAAACAGAGGACACTTCCATATTTTTGCGACCTTTTTTCTGCAAAATACTTAGCAAAAAAGAATGTTAAATGCAAGAACCCGTTTGTGGGTCCCACTGGGCATGCCCGAAATATGTACCTTAGAATTTTACCCTACTCTAATGTGCAAAATAACTAAAAATGCAAATGATAAAAGACTAAGGACACTTCAAGATTAGCCTAAAGAGTGATAAACAAGGAAAATAGATGAAATACAAATGTAAATCGATTATACCTTCCTTGTTGTTGAAGACTCCTTGGTTGGCCCTTGATTTTGATGGATTTGTGTGCTCCTTCGATGGCTTTTGATGTGGCTAAGTGGAGAAATTGACTATGTACTTGGATGCAAATGAAAATGGATGAAATTGATGGCTAAATGAATGCACAAAATGGTAGCATTTAGTTGCAAAATGGCTAAGTCCCTAAAATTCCCTTGAGGAGGGGGTATATATAGAAAAATTTGAATTCTCTAAAAAATTCAATGGTTGAGATTCATCCAACAAGGTCAAGATGAAGGGCTATGGTGGGTTGAGAACTCACAAGCCCTCACATCTTGACATGTGGATGGTGAAGTGGCTAAGAGGAGATGAGGTGTAGATGAGGTGGGCAAAAGGTACATGAGGTGGAGGAAGGACAAGTACCTTGCAAGTACATTGGGAGATGGGAAGAATCTTGGGTGAATAAAAGTGAATTTTAAATTCACAATGATTGGAAGAATCTAGTGGATAAGACAACGTTCCAAAAGGTGGGAGTTTGTCACATGTGACTTGATGTGACAAGTCAAAGGTCTGTAGAAGATGCATGGGAAAAGGAGATTCTAGGAGGAATAAAAAGGAATTAAAAATTCTTTGGGGGATGGAAAGAGTTGACCAAGGTATTGATTAAGATTAATTAATCAATAATTAGAAGATAAATGAGGATTAGAAGCCAACTTGCAAAAGTTGGAGGATGTGACACATCCTAATCAAGGATTAGGCATGTGCACATCCCTAATGAAAATTAGGAGATGGATTAGGATTAGATGAAAATGACATGTGAGGAATTAAATAAATATATTATTTATTTAATTTATTTGATGAAAGGAGGATTAAAAGAGTAAAGTATTTAATTATTAATTAAATACCTTAGGGATTTGGCAGAATTAAGGGTATTAATTAAATAATAGTAATATTACTTAATTAACTTGGATAAGATGATGTTTAGACGAAAGTGATAAATTTGGATCAATTAAGTGTCCAAATTTGGATGTCTACATTCCTACTACCCCAAAGCCCAAGACGTCATAGAATAATCTTGTTTCCACCCCTCTAGCTACCTCTAGACGTATTGATCCATTGTTTATTTCTTTACTTGTTAATGGCTTTAAGTTAAGAAATTGTGTCATAGATTCTGGAGCATCAGACAATGTGATGCTAGCAAAGGTAGTTACTACTTTGGGTTTGGACTTAAAAAAAACTTTTAGCCATTGTTTTTCCATGGAGAACAAACAAGTACCTCTAATTGGATAGATCAAATATGCATAGTATTCATTTGCTGCATATCCTAAAAAGAAGATCAAGATGACAGTTCTAGTAGCTAATGTTCTAGTGTATTATGGAATTCTCCTTGGATAGAATTTTTGTAAAGATGTTCGAGTTGAGCTAAACATGGAAATGTCTGAAGCTAGGATACCTGTGAAAGGTGTAATGTAGAAATTGATTCCTAAAAGGGAGTCAAAATTCTTAGTGACACAATCCGATGATCCAAGGGCTCAAATTTTGTTTGAGTCTTCAGGTGTTGGAACATATTATTTGCAAACAAAAGAATTTATTGAATCTTCAACAAGACATGAGTCAGAAAGCGTTGATTCTTTTTCAATAAATGATTCATCATCAGATAATTTTTCGATCTTAGATCATGAAGCTTCATTAGATGATGAAGGTACAAATTTTAATACTATCGGTCTTGGCGATCCAAATGGTGTTTGAATATTTGAGTTCAATGGAAATTGTTCTTCCACTGGTTCTAGAGTTGGAATTGTTTTTATTTCCCCCAAAGGAATTTTTTTTCCTTTCTCTTTCAAATTACAATTTGATAACACTAATAACACTATTGAATATGAAGCTTTGTTATTAGGAATGCAAGTTGCATGTAAGAAAGGTATCAAAAATCTTCACGCACAAGGTGATGTCGAGTTGATAGTTTGTTAGGTAAGGAATTTGTATCAAACAAAAAATGGAAAACTTAGGCATTATCACAATCTTGTTTGGGATTGCATTGAAGAATTTGATGCTTCTGATATTTTTGTAGTTCCAAGGGAATACAATGACAGAGCTAATTCTTTAGCAGTTTTAGCCACACTCCTAATGCCACACGAATATTTTCATGGTTCTACCTATACCATTGAGTTGGTCTTCTACTCAAGTGTTCCTGACAATTTAGATAACTGTAAAATTTTCAATGATGATAACAAAATTGTTTCCTTTTTGGAGAAGGAAAAAAAATTGATGATTTGTACTTTTAAGGAAGTAATTGTCCACATCAAGAATTTGTTTATGATATGAATCCAGTAACAGGTGAAGAGTTCCTACAACTCAAAGGGAATAAAATTTCTATGGGGTTGGTATCCCTTGAGAATTTTTTTGATAAGCATGATCGCTATGTCAAGAAACAACTCTTAGATTCTAATTCATCTAATGAGGTTAAGAAGATCAACTTAGGAACTAAAGTAGATCCTAAGATGGTAAACATTGGTAAGTGTTGCACAATATAAGAAAGAAAGAAATTTTCTAAGTTGTTATGAGAATATATGGATGTCTTGACATATTCATATGAAGATCTAAAATATTTCCTACCAAAGGAGGTGCAACATGAAATTCCACTTAAGATTGGAGCATTACCTTAAAAACAAAAGAAAAGGTAATATAACCCAAATATTTCTAGAACGATCCTTGCGGAGGTTCAAAAGATGTTGAATGCTCCAATTATATTCCCTATTTCATCATTCAACATGGATAGCAAATATTTTCCCATTCGTAAGAAGAATGGTGAGATTTGTATTTGTGTGGATTTCTAAAACCTGAATCAGTTGTCACTCAAGGATAATTATCCTCTTCCAGTAATGGATTAGGTACTTCAAACTATGACCGGATCCAAAATGCTCTCCATGCTAGATGGGTTTTCTAATTAAAACTAGATTGAATTCAATCTAAGTGATTAGTACAAGGTGAACTTTACAACACCATGGGGTACCTTTGCATATTGCAGAATGCCTTTTGGTATTATCAATGTTGGCACCACGTTTCAACGAGCTATGGACTTGGCTTTTCGTGATGTGCTAGATAAGTTCATTGTGGTATATCTTGATGATCTTATGCCTTCTTCTAGAAAATGTCATGAAAATTTCTATCATCTGAAGCAAATCCTAGAGAGATATCGACAACATGGTATCTCCTTGAATCCCAAGAATTCAATTTTTGGGGTTATAGAAGGTAAGCTTCTTGGTCACGTGGTGTCCAAAGAAGGTATCAAGATTGACTCAAAAAAAGTAAAAAGTATTAAGTCACTTACTTTGCCATCAAGTAAGAAAGTTGTTCATTCTTTCTTTGGAAAGGTGAATTTCCTATGAAGATTCCTTCCATATTTTGCAGAAAAGACTAGTCATATTGTTAATATGATGAAAGGTACTACCACTTTTCATTGGATTACAAAAGGAAAAGTTGCATTTGATGATATCAAAGATTCTATTGCTCATGCACTAGTGTTAGTCTACCCAGAATACATGAAGGAATTCATTATGTATAGTTATGCTTCTAAGCAATCACTTTTAGCAATTCTGGTACAAGAGAATAGTGAGGGTTTTGAATCCCTGATTACATTCATGAGTTGTCTTCTAAAAAAATATGAATTGAAATATTCCCAAATGGAAATAAATGCTTTTGTTGTGGTTAAGGCTATTAAATATTTTTGGTTTTACATTCTTAATAGCCATGTTAAAGTCTTGGTTCTAGATTCAACCATTAAGTCTATCTTGACACAATAGGAGTTTGGGACAAAAAGACGCAATTGGATTGCCAAGATTCAAGAATATGACATGGAAATCAATCCTACCAAACTGATAAATGGGTGAGGTTTGTGTCAGCTCATTACTGAAAATGATCCTTGTGTAGAAGTTTTAGAGACTAAGGAGGTAGATCCAAGTTAACTTCCAATGGTGTTATTTGTCAGTACTACTGATGAGTGGTATTCCAGCATTTCCCATTTTCTCACTTATGTGGAATATATTGATCATTTGACTCCAAAGGAGAAAAGGACCATCAAACTAAAGTCAGAAAATTTTGTCTTATGGGACAGTTAGCTCTCAAAAATGCAGGTTTGAACCACGAAAGGTTGCCAAACTTTCACGACGTTTTAGGGTAATAGACAAGGTCAAATGAATTGAGCCTTCTACTCTTAAGGTGCTGCTAGACATAGGTGGGTGTACCTTTATGAATTGAGCAGACTTGACTTATAATCTTCTCTCTTGCAGTGATTTGTCCACAATGGCAGATGGGAGTGAACAAATGAAATCAAATTTGGTCTAAATTGTATACCAATGCTTAAAACTAAATCCTAATATGCTTAGTTAATAGATGTAAAGAAAGTAAATGAATCTGAATGGTGAAATGCAGAGGCTAGTGCCTTATTGGGTATGCGGAGTCAAATGAAATAGAAATGGGCAACTTATTTTTGGAGAAAACTCAAATTGTTTGGCATATGATCTATTTATAACTTGTATAAACATGCAGGATTATGACTACTGAGCTCTAATTTAATAATCCAGATGAATCTCCCTAATTACTGTGATCAACTGAGAGGATTTAATCTCTCCTTGAAAGAGCAAATCAATTAATCACACAAATACAACAAATGTGTACTGATAAACTAAAAATAAACTTGTTATATCAATTTAGACAACCAAAAAAATCAACTTGGAGACAGCCTAGTAATACTTTTAATAAATCTAATAGACAATTAACAGAGAAATGAGCTGCAACATCAACTGATTCTCATTAAAAACTCTAGTTTGAAAACATGCATCATGATCTCTATTCTATGGAAAATTCCTATACCACTATATATTCTCTACCTTATCTCCTCTAAAAATCTAAAAAATATCTCTTATTGACAATTGGGAATGAAAATTTATACACCAGCATCTGAACAAGCACATCATTTCATATTCCAATATTGGAAAACAATTGCAATTGGGCCAATTAATCATCACTGAAACAGTCGCTGAGACAACATAGTAAGTATGTCGAAGGCAATTATATCACTGTTAGTCATCCCTTTGGTTATTTGAGTTTCGCCGTGACCTTCTACTGTCGGGGAGAAAACATATCGAAAACCTTTTGTCACACCGAAAGAAATTTTCTATTATATTTGTTCTAATCGCCAAGACACAAGAAGTTTTCTTACTGAAATACCCTTTTCGTTTGATTCACTATCACTAAAACCTTTTGATATCAGAAATACCTTATGTTGATCACGTCATGTTCACCGAAAGTCTCCTGCTATCATGTATGTCATCGTGACATAATTTTTTTCTCGCCGACAAGCCCTTGCCTCACCTGCTTTGCTGTGACTTATTAGCTTTCTCACCGATGCACCATTAGTCTAATTTACTTTGTGATGACCACATGATATTGGGGACACCTCATATCAGTTATCCCGTGTGTTACCAAAACACCCCAAACTCACACCTTCATTCCACTGAGACAAGCTAATCTTCTCACTGACAGAGCCATCATATATATTATCGGTGAGATCAGAGGTCACTCGCCAAGACCTAACTTTGATAACATATAAGTCTTACTGAGTAGTCCCTTCTATCCGTGCATCGCCGAAACATACTAGTTCACTCACCAATGCAATTTTATTTATCGGTGTAGCTTTTGAGTCGGTAAGACTCCAAGACCTTACTCCAAAATACTTTGACAGAGTCCCCTTGTATTTGGTTTGACAAGACAAGAGCCACTTGCCAAGACCCTTCCTCGATGCATATGAGTCTTACTAAGACATTTGCTTGTGAGCCAATCGGTGAGACAATATGACTTTGTTATGACTTCATGCCAAAGAAAACATCTCTCATCGATGAGTATTTTGATAGAAACCCTTTGAAATAAGTTGGCGAGACATATACATTTTGGTAAGACCTCACCCCAACATCCTTTGGTTCGGCCAAAATGAAACCACTTGTATTGTTTGGTGAAACTCCACCCAATATGCATTCCTTCATCGGCGGTCAGCAAGACAAGGTGAGTTTGCTAAGACATTATATTGAAGAAGATCTCTCATCGATGAGCATCCCCCATTGCCGATCGGTGAGACAATAAGATCTTTCCAAGACCTTATCCTGAAAGTAACTTGTTTGGCCGAAGCAAATCCACATGACCTAATTGGTGAGACACATCAGGTTCATTGTAACATTATGCTGATACCAACAAGTTTGGCCAAAATGAACATTTGAAGTGCAAGTCAATGAGACAAAATGAAATTAGTAGGACCTCATTCCGACAGTGCAACTCCTGCCAATATGAATCCTCCTCAATCGCCGAAACAATGAAAGAGTCCTGCCAAAAGGTGAATGCATATGACTTGTCATTGCTGAGACATCAAAGGAGTCTTGCTGAAAGACCTGAAGCATACACATTTTAGCACAAAAACAACATGGGTCGGGGAGACAGCCATGAGCCTATGCCGATAGGAATTGCAATATGGAAAATGCATGACCTGATGGATTTTGTGGGGATACATGGGGAAAATGCAAGAAAAATGTACTCGTGGTGGGACTTATTTGGAAAAATATGAATGTGAACAATATGTAAAATCATCAGATTTTTACAGTTCCAACAGTGGCTCCATCTGGGGATGAATGATAGTGAGATCATTGCAAGGATCCATTCCTTTGGGTGAGAAAACTAGATACAAAATGAGGAATCAGTGAGCAAAAATGGAATGAATGGCAATGGAAATGAATGCAAAATGGAGATGGAGAAAACCCTAAACTACTGTGCATGGAAAATAATTTTAAAGAGGATAAGCAAGAATTGTCCATGTACTGGCAACCCTAAATCCTTTGTGTTTCAACTTCACCTATTCTAATCTATTATGATCTGAAACTCAAACCATACTTTTCCTTGTCAAATACCTGGTTTTGTCTTGAGTTCATCAGATTCTTCCTAAAGACATTCATGCAATCTTTCCTATCACTATTATTGCAAGTTTTTAGAAAATCATCATGCTCAGCTTGGCCCAAAATCCTTACACCATCTTGTATTTCAAATTCTTTATCATCATGGGGCAGACCCTTGTTATTTTCAACATACAAAATGAAAATATATTCAATGTAAAATTCCTCATTATCTTTCTCACTATTATTAATTGTGAAACATTCTCCCAACTGTATTGAAAATTCACCATCAAAGCACTTCTCTTGAGAAACAAAATTTTTTGTTATATCAACACTATCTGAAACACACAAATCTGAAAGCTTTTGTACTTCCTTCAAATCGTCATTTGGAGGAAATATTTGAATATGAATCACATATTCAATATCATGCATACATGAACCAATCAAAGCTGAAATTCTATCATCCTTGGCATGTAGGTAAACTTCTTCTCCATATGAATTAGAAACTTCAAAATCACATACCTCATTTCGAATGGGCAAAGACTCTTGATCAATTTCAAAGGCTTCACCATCAACTCAAGAAATGCACTGAGAGTCATCAGAATCATCACACAAAGAAAATTCACTGCCAAAACAAATGTAAGTTGGATACAAAACTTCAGGATCACCTTCATGTGTATATCTTTGATATTCAAGAGTTAGCAAGTCTAAAATTTGGTCACTGCTGAGCAAGCAAGTCTCAACACTTTCATCACTATAGTTATATTCTTCACTTTTGTTATCATCAAAATGAGGTCCAAAATCATCAAAGAATAGAAAATCAGCAACATTACTAGCACAGTCATTTGACACATCACTTTGTTTATCTAAAAATACCTTTTTCTCAACATCACGTGGATCTGAAAATACTTGGAACTCATTCTTGGGAAAACCTTTGCAAAACATTATCTAATCCTCTTTTGAATCTTCATCATGCAATGGGCTTGAGAATTTTTGGAAACCATTCTCAGATTTACAAACATCCTCGTCATCGAATGTATCTTCATAGCTTTCAACTATAGCTGGAGGTATTGTATACTCACTATCAGATGAATCAACATTTCCCATTGCCTCTTCATCCTGATCACCATAAGAACTGCAAGGATCACCTTGCTGCAAATCAAAATCCATAGGTGCATCTTCACAATCTGAATACTCACTGGATTCCTCACAACATGCACTACCTTTATTGTCACAATCTGTTATGCAAGAGAGATATCTTGTACCTTCATCTTCATCATGCAATCTATCACATGAGTCATTTTGACTTGCACATGTCTCATCTTCTATTGGATACATTGTTTGATCAATGTCTCTATTCTCATCAGAAACACAACCACTAGATTCAACATTGGTAGTATTCTCATATCTTTTCTCCTCCATGGCATCAATGAAATTATTCACTTGATCACAAACTTGCTGTATTGATAATTCTTGCTGAAAATTTTGACTGAAATCTCCAAGTGGGCTGGAGTTGTGCTGCACTTGACATTGATCACATTGACATTGCACTTGACACTGATCACACTGACATTCTTGATAATTTTCCAATCTTTATCCAGGAGGGACTGGATAAACACCTACTTGTTTTAATGGTTGTGGAGGATAAGTGCTTTGTTGTGCATGATATGTATCGCCTCCATTGTACAAATTTCCATTTGTAATATCAGGCGCTCGAGGGGCCCAACACCTTCCCACATTTGTGTATTCATCTTCATTGTAGAATTCTCCTAATTGTAATGGTTGTTGGTCCAATTGCAACCTTTTCCTTTGCCATTCTTCTATTTCCTTTCTCTGAGACTCAAACGGTGCTTTGACCTCCTCATAAGTTAGAGATTCATAATCAACTTGAGGAGTATCATGATCAACAGGTCCACTCTGATTACCTTCTATTTTCAAATCAAAGTGTGTTCGCTTACAGCTGCTAGCAAGAGCTCCAATATGAACTCCCCTGTATTGATATCTTCTTCCTATCATATTTGAACAAATGCAATGTTTCTTTCAGAGTCGCCACATAATTTTCCAAAAGTAGGAAAATCATTATTTATGATCTTTTTCCCCAACGGAATCACCTTTTCTAAAAATTCTCAAATTACAAATATTTTCTTCATTGACTCTATATGATGGTCTTCAACCAAATTTTCTGATGTAATCCCCAGCAGAGTCACCAATTTGTTAGCTCTCAAAAACACAGGTTTGAACCATGAAAGGTTGCCAAACTTTCATGACATTTTAGGGTAATAAACAAGGTCAAATGAATTGATCCTTCTACTTTTCAGGTGTTGCTAGACCTAGGTGGGTGTACCTTTATGAATTGAGTAGACTTGACTTATAATCTTCTCTCTTGCAGTGATTTGTCCACAATGGCAAATGGGAGTGAACAAATGAAATCAAATTTGATATGAATTGTATAAAAATGCTTAAAAATAAATCCTAATATGCTTAGTTAACAAATGTAAAGAAAGTAAATGAATCTGAATGATGAAATGCAGAGACTAGTGCCTTATTGGGTATGCGGAGTCAAATGCAATAGAAATGGGAAACTTATTTCTAGAGAAAACTCAAATTGTTTGGCATATGATCTATTTATAAATTTTATAAACATGCGGGATTATGATTACTAAGCTCTACTTTAATAATCTAGATGAATCTCCCTGATTACTATGATCAACTAAGAGGATTTATTCTCTCCTTGAAAGAGCTAATCAATTAATCACATAGATACAACAAATGTGTACTGATAAACTGAAAAATAAACTTGTTATATCAATTTAGACAACCAGAAAAATCAACTTGGAGATAGCCTAGTAATACTTTTAATAAATCTAACAGACAATTAACACCAGAAATGAGTTGCAACATCAACTGATTCTCATTAAAAACTCCATTGTGAAAACATACATCATGATCTCTGTTATGTGGAAAAATCCTATCCCACTATATATTCTCTACCTTATCTCCTCTAAAAATCTAAAAAATCTCTCTTGTTGACAATCAAGAATGAACATTTATACACCAACATCTAAATAGGCACATCATTTCATATTCCAATATCGGCAAACAGTTGCAATTAGGCCAATTAATCATCATTGAAATAGTCATTGAGACAACATAGTAAGTATGCCGAAGGAAATTATATCGATGTCACTCATCCCTTTGGTTATTTGAGTTTCGATGTGACCTTCTACCATCAAGGAGAAAACATATCGAAAACCTTTTGTCAAACCGAGAGCACTTTTCTGTTATATTTGGTCCAATCGCCAAGACACAAGAAGTTTTCTTACTGAAATACCCTTTTCATTTGATTCACTGTCACTGAAATCTTTTGATATCGGAAAGACCTTATGTTGATCACAACATGTTTCACTGAAAGTCTCCTGCTATCATGTATGTCACCGTGACATAAGTTTTTTCTCGCCAACAAGCCCTTGCATCACCCACTTTGCTGTGAATTTTTGGCTTTCTCACCGATGCACCATTAGTATAATTTACTTCATTGTGACCACATGATATCGGGGAGACCTCATATCGGTTATCCCATGTGTTACCGAAACACCCCGAACTCACACCTTCATTTCACTGAGACAAGCTAATCTTCTCATCGACAAATCCATCATATATATTATCGGTCAGACTAGAGGTCAGTCACCAAGACCTCACTTCAATAACATATAAGTCTTACAGAGTAGTCCCTTCTATCCATGCATCACCGAAACACACTAGTTCTCTCACCGATGCAATTTTCTTTATCAGCGTAACTTTTGAGTCGGTAAGACTCCAAGACCTTATTGCGAAATACTTTGGCAGAGTCCCCTTGTATTTGGTTCAGCAAGACAAGAGCCACTCGCCAAGACCTTTCCCCAATGCATATGAGTCTTATCGAGAAATTTTCTTGTCAGCTAATCGGTGAGACAATATGACTTCGTTATGACTTCATGCCAAAGAAAACATCTCTCATCAATGAGTATTTTGATAGAAACCCTTTGAAATAGGTCAGCGAGACATATATACATTTTGGTAAGACCTCACCCTGACATCATTTGGTTCAGCTGAAATGAAACCACATGTATTGTTCGGTGAACCTCCACCTGATATGCATTCCTTCATCGGCGGTCAACAAGACAAGGTGAGTTCACCAAGAAATTATATCAAAGAAGATCTCTCACCGATGAGCATCCCCCATTGTTGATCGGTGAGACAATAATATCTCACCAACACCCTATCCCGAAAGCAACCTGTTTGGCCGAAGTAAATCCACGTGAGCTAATCGGTGAGACACATCAGGTTCATTGTAATATTACACCAATACCAACAAGTTTGTCCAAAATGAACATTCAAAGTGCAAGTCGATGAGACAAAATAAAATCAGTAGGACCTCATTCCGATGGTGCAACTCCTGCCGATATGAATCCTCCTCAGTTTCCGAAACAATGAAAGAGTCCCGCCAAAAGGTGAATGCACATGACCTATGATCATTGAGACATTAAAGAAGTCTTGCTGACAGACCTGAAGTATACAAATGTTAGCACAAAAACAACATGGGTGGGGGAGACAGCCATGAACCTATGCCGATAGGAACTGTAATATGGAAAATGCATGACTCGATGGATTTTGTGGGGCTACATGGGAAAAATGCAAGCAAAATTTTCTTGTGTTGGGACTTATTTGGAAAAATATGAATGTGAACAATATGTAAAATCATCATATTTTTACAGTTCTGACAGGGACAATAGTTTGTACAAGTGTGCAATGGATGGAACTTTCTTACGTTGTGTTGATGAAGAACAACAGGAAAGATTGAACTGAAGGCATATCATGAATTAGCATGTGGACACTTTTCAGCACTAGTTACAACTCACAAGATCCTGAGAGTAAAGTATTACTATCCTACACTCTTTTAGGATGCATAAATGCAAGCTATGTCAGCAGTTCGTAGGTAAACCAAAGTTGGTAGCTTTTCCTTTGAAACCGTTTGTCATCGAAGAACCCTTTTAGCAGTGGGGAATTGATTTCATTGGAGCAGTAAATCCACCTTCAAGTGTGGGATACACCTATGTCCTAACCACAATCAACTACTTCACCAAGTGGGTGGAGGCAATTCTAGTTAATCATGCTACTTCTGAAGTTGTAAGTAGTTTCTTGAAGGAAAATATCATTTCCAAGTTCAGGGTGTTGAACAAATTTTTTATTGATAATGCTTTTTCCTTCTTGTCAAGCGAGATAACTAAGTTATTTTTTGAGCATGGCATAACATTGTATCATTCATCTGACTATTACTTGCAAGGTAATGGGCAGGCATAATCTAGCAATAAAAACTTGGTGACTATCATCTGCAAGATTGTGGATGAAAATCAATTTTTGTGGCACAAAGCTTTGTATGACACTTTGTGGGCAGATAGGATAACTCCAAAGTGTGAAATTGGCATGTCTCCTTTTCAACTCTTGTATGGATTGAATGTTGAAATTTGAATCACATTAGGACTTCCCACTGTCAAATTGGCTAAGGCCATTGAAGATGAAAATTTTGACAGTTTTGGTGATAAGCAGATAATGTATCTCTCTGAATTAGAGGAAAAACAAGTTTAGGTGGCCAACCATATCACAGAGCACCAAGAACAAGTTAAAAATATTTTTGATAAGAAAGCCAAGTCTCATGAATTTCAAGCTAGTGATCTCATTCTCTTGTGGGACAAGCAAAGAGAGCCAAAAGGTATGCATGGAAAGTTTGATTCACTATGGATGAGGCCTTTCAAAATTCATTAGCTACATGGTGAAAATAGCTTTCTCTTGGCCTACAAAGATGGGATGCTTTTTCCTCTTCCTCATAGTGGGAAACATCTGAAGCTCTTTACAAAGTGAGGTAGAAAAGATGTTCAATGTAAATATTTCATAGTCCTTGCATCTTTTTGTTTTCTAAGTCTTTTTTATTCTTTTTATTTTTGTTGCCTGAATCTATGCCCAATGGATGGATAAAGGAACTTGGAATATAGAGTTCTTCTCCTTTCAATAATTTCTAAGAATGACTGAAGGAATCTCTCCAGCTGGAGCCAGGTATTATCCTCCAATCTAGTAGTGTTTTATTCACGGGATAACTCCCTACAAAACTTGTATGTTTCATAGTTCTGTGTACTTCAAGCATGTAAAATGAGAAAAATTTTGATTCACCTCAATGCATATTCCAAAACCTCAAATATTTTGTTTGATCATTTTCCCTCATTCGTCTTTCGAAGATATTTGAAACGAATATTTTTGTCAATCCCCACTCTTTGGGAGTTAGTCAATTTTTAACTCATGTCAGAGCATTGATTTTTAGTGCTCCTACATGAGCCTTATATGTTAGATATTAAATCCAAGTGTTGGAGTGGTGATTTTCACCATTCCTAACTTTACACTTAGCCCTTAAATGTACAAGTAGTGATTTTCACCACTAGTGCATTTTTCCTTTTGTTAAGTCTACTACATGCACAAGCGGTGATTTTCACCGCTAGTGTATTTTCCCTCCTTGATGTAATCAATAATTAATGCAACTCTAGTTGCATTAATGATATTTTTCTCATGACTTAATAAAGTTGATTTAGGTTATATTACTCTCATTAATTATTCTCCATTCTCTCTTCTTCCAAGTTTTTCATTTCCCAACCTCTAATGGATCAGCGTCTGAAGATTTTTCAAGCTTTCAAGCTAGGGTTTCGACATTTTTACCAGGTGTGTTTTGTGTTCTTCCTCTTCATCATTCTTTGATGCTACCTTTTATCTTTTGCATTGAAGTGCTTCCCATTTTAGAAGCAACTACATGAAACTTTTTGTTCATCTTTGTGAATCTAAATTTTATCAATAAAGAAGTGAAGTTGCATACCAAATTTTTTTTTGGGAACAAATTATCTTGTGGTTTGATTGAATTGGTAGTAATTAGTAAATGGGATATGAAGGGCTTTGAGTAAATCTATGTAAACTTTGAGTTACACTCTTTAATTGAATTTTCGATATTGATTTAATACTATTGGTGAATTCTTTATAAGATTTTTTGCTTATGTTTATTCATGATGTTCGTGGATCTATCATGGAGTATATAGAATACTTTGTGCTTCTCATACAATGTTGGTTACTATCTTTAGGGATTCATTGGTGGAAGCTATAGAATGACTTTGTGCCTTCATGAGCTTTTCTTATTTATCATTTATCATTATTCTGTTGGTATTCGTAGGATTTACTTTGAAAAGATAGGAATATTGGAATTACTTCTTTTTTTTTTAGTCTAAAGTTGTATTGAATCAAAAACTTAAAATCGTGAAGCATTGTAAAGAATATTCTTTGAAAAAAGAGAGAATCATGAATGTGACACACCCCCATATCTTAATTGTAGTGTACATTATTGTGAATACTTAATTAGTTTTACATAGTTTCAATAAGTAGTAAGAAGGGAGCCTCCCCTTTTTGAGAGGAGAGATTGTATCTCACATAGCTATGGTTGAAATCAATGTTTTGTAATATGTTTGAAAAAGGATTATAGAATTTTAACCCAACACTACAAGAGTTCATTTTGTGCATATCATAGAGCTCATGGTCATTCTACTAATGAATGTAATTCTTTGGGTAATAAAATTCAACATCTTAAGGATTGTGGTTCTCTTCCTTGTGTCAAAGCACCTAGTTCCTCTAATTGATACTAATTTTCATGTTTCTCACCAATCATCTTGGCTCCCCCTTGTCCTATACATAGTGGGGGTGGGGGTTAGGTTATCCTTATCCTTGTATGCCACTTGTTGATTGTCTCCTTTTGCTAGTTGGTCACCTTCCATGTATATATAAGATCAAGCTTGGGATGTGGATGACATGCCTTACATTGGCCACATGTAACATACTTATCTTTCTAGGTTTAGCATTGTATTTTTGGGGGAAACCATTCCTTCCTTTTTCATGATGTAGCTTTATTTTGGAAACATATGACTTGGCATAGGGTTTTTTGAGGAAAGCTCTCGTGTCTTAGGAGAAAACATTGGCTACTTTAAAGAATTTTCTCATAGTAATGGTGTTGGCAACCACTTTAAAGTGGGGGTATACATTGATGACATCTTTCAACATATTTCATGGTGTGATTTTATTTTTTCTTATGATGTGTCCTTTTCTCGGTGGTGTCATTGGTTTTGATGTCCTCCAAGAGTGTGATATTTCTACGCATATTATCTCCCTTAGTCGCATGATGCAAAATGAGAGGCATCCCATAAGTGGTGATCTAATACACTTTGACTCGTCCTCTCTTGGATATATTAGACATGATGTTCCCTAAGAAGAAGACCTTACATGAACAAAGAAAAATACCCTTTAACAAAAACTTATAGACATGGCATTCAAAAACATTCAAAAGCATACAAAATCATTACATTATGGTGCCTTATTGAAGTTGTCAGGAGGATAACCTTGATATGGTTGGCCACCTCATTGGGATAGCTCACCTAGTGTATGAACTGAGGTTCCACTACCCTAGAGTGAGCACACATGATTGGGATAACTCACCTACTAGAAAGACCGAGGTTCCACTACCCAGAGTGAGCAACACATGTTATAGACAAACAAGCCCATTCCACATTGTGTCGAAACGGTTGTGCTTGATCCTTTCTTTTATTTATTTTTCTTTGCCTTTGATAGGGCATGGTCCTATGTATCTTTTTTATTGTTTCATACTTAAGTGACTTGAATGTCTCCTTTAGTGTGAGTTTTTCATAGGGGAAAACTCATTAAAGTGTGGGTAAAATGTAGTAATGGAAGAAGTATCCCTTTCCTTACTTAGTTTGGGAATAATTAATATAAAATTAACTTAATTATGCCTTGATTTAATGTTGTAATGTGTCTTACACATTCACATTGGGTCTAGGGCCCTTTTTAATAAAATAGACTTAATTTGTGCCTTATTTAGGGTGTTGTAAAGTGTTGTATCACACTTTCACACTTATTTAGGGTTTCATTAATTAATTGAGGTTAATCATGGTTAATTGGCCCCTTTAATTCAAATTCAAGCCTTATTAATTGCATTTTTCAAGGATCTATCCAAACACCTAGTAATAATATTGCATGGCACTTACATTAGTGAAATTGGTGTCTTGGAAATCTATGCTAAGACCCATTCACCTTTACAGGTGAATGAGTCCTCCTAACATAGGACATCCCTTTCTTGGCATATTTGAGATGGGTTTTTGATGTTATTTCACCTCCCCAAATCTAGGTCCTAGGAAATTGTGTTAGGACCCATTCACCTTTAGTGGCGAATGAGTCCTCCTCACCTAGGACACCCCTTTCTTGGCATATTTGAAATGGGTTTTTTATGTTATTTCATCACCCCAAAGCATGGTCCTAGGAAATTATGCTAGGACCCATTCACCTTTAGTCGTGAATGGGTCCTCATCACATAGGACACCCCTTTTTGAATTTATTTGTGGTATGATTTTAATGATTTTCAATTCTAGATTTGAATATGTTAGCTTGGATTATTTGAATTTTGGGGTTAATCCTTATATTTAGTATAAATATAAGGTTAATTCACGTAGTTTCATCTAATATTTTCAAAAGAGCATCATAATACTTCACAAGAGTATTATAGAGCATATTCGAGGGCATTTTACAGACATTCAAAGGCATATTAGTGAAGTTTTATTGCAACAATTCAAGGTCATATCATCATGTCAAAGGCATAGTGCATTCAAGCATGTTGTTGAGCTAAGATTGTTGATGTAGCATTGAAGATCTATTTGCAAGAATTGTTTCACATCTTATTCAAGATCTAGATATGCATTCTTCATGGCAACTTTATGTTAGTTTGTAGATTTACATTCCTAGACATCTTCCAAGGTATCATCATCTCATGTTCCATATCCTTATTTCATTATTTCATCATAAGGTTTAATTACATAAATGAGGTTTGACCAAGGAAAACCCCTATCCTCTAAAAATCAATTATTTTTTCTTCCCTTTGATGTGTGTTTACAGGTTTATAGGTTGAAGATCAAGTGGAGAACAAGATTGAAAAAAAATTGTTAAAGTTTTCATCCACATTCCAAGAACACAAAAATGAGGCTAAAAAATGTGTTCCAAGTTTTCAAGAGCTAAGCACCAAGGAGATGGAAGTGTAGATCTCAAAGATCAAAACCCAAATCTTAGTTTTTGGAAACCCTCATAGGGACCCATTCACTAGTAAAGTCGAATGAGTCCTCTGTGACCTAAAAATAACAAGTTTTCTCTAAGTTACACATTATTTCAGCCTTCCAAAACTTCCCTTATTGTTGCTACAATAGTTAGGAGTCAATTTTTATTGTTATTTATAACACTATTAATATGTTGAATGAGTATGTTGCATCATAAAATGTGTTGCACTTTAATTCTAGTGTTCATTATATTTACACAACAACCTTTACTCTTATGTATTTCCTTCACACTTTATCTATAATGATAAATGTAGCTTAATACTTACTATTTCAATATTACATATTATGTTGTGTTTCTCATTTGATTGACCAAATAATTTATTCTATGAATCAACCTTAAATACTATTACTGTACTCAGTATACTACACGCATTAATCTTGCATATAGCAAGTTAATACATTTTTGCATTAAGTCACTTCATTCAAGTGTTTTATTTTCAAGGATAACCAATGTTGTTTCATGTGCTTGATTTTAAAACTCACTCTCCCATATAATCATGCACACCATGCATTTTTCATTCTAATATGTAGTCAGTAGTAATGTTATATGAGCAGTCACATAATCATTGTGTTATATTTTTCCTTTCAAGGATAGTGATACCTAATGCACCTAGACTTTATTCAAGGTCCCTTTGCTATTTCTTAATGGATTGATATAGTCCATGATATTTAAATAGTGTATAATATATGATACATACATATATATATATATATCAACTTAATCCTTTACAAAATGCATCATTCAATATATGAATGCATATATCCATGTTATCATTATCCACAATAATAACATATGTATATATCTATTTTCATAAATACGCTCATATACACATATATGTATTTTGCATTTAGTTTGATAGCAATGACATATATGTTTATACATATGTATTAATATTAGTATATGCAATGCATTTCTATATGTTAGAATTGGCTATGGATGCCAAGATCTATGGACCAAATGGAAAGCACAAAAAGAGAGATAGAGAGAATATGACAAGAATAGACTCTATTCAATGTCATTGATATGATATGATTATTATTGATTACAAATGAGAGACCCTTTGGTTAAATAGCCAAGGTGAGATGCAAGATGTCATAGGATTATGACAAGTGTCTTAATCATATGACATGAGACAACTAATCACACTTACCTAGGTTCACATGTAGTAGTTGTCAAAGGATAAGATAACAACTAATGACAACTAACATCTTCTAGAAAGATTCCTTCCTATGACCTAAGTAAACTTAACTAAGATGTAAATAGTCCCCTAGTAATGAACTGACTAGGTACAAGACTTTATTTACACCAACAACCCCCCCTTAAGTGCAACTTAGGGAGTAGTAAATTATTATGCAAATGACACAAAGATGCAAAGATGGGTCCTGGCTACTAGGCCATGTTAGGTACCCATGTACACACACAATGCAATCAATGCAATCTCTCACAAACGAGGAAAGGGAGAAAACCTCATGGGAAAAACTCCCCCCAAAAGAGAGATGAAATACAAAAAGTGAAATACAATACTCTCAATAAAGAATGAGAAGGTAAAAACCCCATGTGAGGAAAAAGACCCCCCCATAAGAGAGAAGTAGAAGATAGACAAGGTAGCCCCCCCTCAATGTTGAGTCTCCTGCAATGATGGTAGAAGCTCGACATTGAATGCTGAAGATGATCCAATCTCGCTGAACAACATTCCTCCCCTTAGGAAGAAACAAAACCAATGATATATACAGGATATCATGAAGATGGATGGTGAATGATGATGTCTCTTAAGCATGCTCAAATGTCTCCATGTCAATGTATAAAGTTGAACCACTCCAATCAGGCATTCTAGGCCACACTGCTGAACAGTACAATCCAACATCTAGTAGAGAAGAATGTAGAGAACAATCCAAAGAGAAAGATATCCCCTCTGAAGACAAAGAAGCCTCCTCCAAATGTTGTCCAAAAGAATCTACACTCATGCCAATCTGTGAAGAATGATCATGTAGAGAATGAAGAAGAGGGTCAAGGTGTTCCCTCACAACAACTGAAGAAGGTACATCTTCATCAAAGAGAAGATGAATGCTATCAATGGTGTCCTCCAAATCTACAAGATGAGACTCCACGAACAAGTCTGAAATACCTGTTAGGAAATCATCCAAAGTAGCCATATTTGGAAGACAATCAGGATCCTATTGCACTAAATCACAAGGAGTCAAAACTGTTGATTCACAAGTATCATCAACTGCAACAGTAGGTGGAGGAGATGAAATGCATGGCTCAAGTACTAGATCTGATGTGAGTATGCCCAAGTTCAAGAAGCCAAATGTCTCCTCAAAATCATGGTGTATGTGATCAACAGTCAAATGAACATTGTCATCATCAGAAGCAAACTATGCAAAGGAATACAACCAAGATGAATGATCAACCACCCCAGTAGCAATGACATCTCTAGTCTCCAAGTCATGAATGATAACAAAATTAGGAGTGAACTCCATAATTCTCCCATCTCCACCATGTGTAATCTGATAAATGGAAAGTAGATTGTTCGTCAAATGAGGAACACACAAGACATCCTAAAAAGTGTTTTCCCCAATGCTAATGGATCCCTTCCCTATTACACTCATGTATGTATTGTTTCCCATCAAGATAGGAGACATACTACAAGGCTGAAATGAAGAGAAGATAGTCTATGAAGATGCCATATGATGTGATGCTCCTGAATCTAGAAGCCATCTCTTTGATCTTGGACTTGAATGAGCACAAAGAGCTTGTCCTTTATATCCTGATGTTTGACCTTTGTCCTTTTTAGACTATTTTGAAGTAGAAGGAGAAGAAGATTCAGACATTCTAGAAGGAAAATCAATGTGATTCTTTTTGAGAAGATTCTTCAACTCATCAATATCCTTCTTATAACAATAGTGTTCTTCATGTCCATCCTTCTTGCAATATGCACAAAAAGGCCTCTCCTTCTTAGATGATTCTCCTTTTGAAGAAGATTTTTTCTTTGATTGATTTGAATGTGGATTTACTTGATCTGAATGTTGATTATTCTTTGCTTTCTTTGGTTTCTTATCTGATTCTGATTCTTTCACCTGATTAACCAATAATGCCTGAGATTTAGAAGTTTTGATGAGACCCATTGAGATAAGATTTTGTTCCTCATGTATCAACATCTCAGAAAATGATGCAAATGAAGGTGTAGTTTATGCAAACCCCATAGTCAATCTATGAGTATGAAAGCTAGAAACAAAAGAAGCATAATCAGGACCAAGTTTGTTCATTGTATTGTACACCAATTGGATGTCCTTCTTATCAATTCTACATGCTTTACATTGCTCTTTTAGATCATTAACCTTAGTGATGTAGTCTTGGATGTTTTCAAAGTTCTTAGGATCAAGATTCATCAAATCACTATCAATTTGATAGCCTCTTACTTCATCTATAGTACCATACAATGTTTTCAATTTTTCCCAAGCTTCATGAAAATTTTTACATGATTCAATCTGGAACAACAAATCTTGAGAAACTAGTCTACAAAGACACCCAAGAGCTTTGGCATGTTTGATCATCCATTTTAACTTTTTCTCATCATCAGTAGGTTTAGGTACCTTATTTTCAACATATAGAGAGTTACCTTCTATCATTAGAATATTCCATGCATTTTGATTCCATGTTCAATAATTATATGATGTGAGCAAAGGAACCTTAGAATGATCCGTGAAAATGAGAGAGCAAAGCAAATAGATCAAAGAAATGCACCAAGAGACCCCCCCAAATCACTCAATCAAGAAACCCCCCAAGCAATATCTGATTTGGCACTTTATATTTAGTGTGTTTATAGTTGCTAGATGCCAAAAATAGAAAACTAGTATTGATCTTAGTGCTTACAAATACCAAAATAGGCCACAATATCAAGTAAAATTTTTGGTACAAAATGATATCAATATGATCCTACCAATAAGAAGTACATGAAAAATCATGCATTTTAAAAAAAAACTACACTCAAAAATGTTACCGTAGGAGCAAGATATGAACTCCCAAAGTTCCCAAAATGAGGATGAAGCAGCAACACCTGTGAGAATCTGAAATTTATGGAAATACCAGGAACCAAAACCAAAAACTGATGGCACCAGTGTGTAGAGCAAGAAAAATTATCCCAAATAAAAAAAAATTGCTCGAAAAAAGGAGCCAAAATGACTAAGTTATTGAGCTTCAAAGTTCGACTGCAAAAACAAAAAGCTAAATGGTGAGGGGCAGAAATTTTTTTGAAAACTGATGACGTGGCACTGATGTCAGCAAATCATGATCTTAAATTTGACAGTTTTGAGCCCATCACCGCCATGTCAGCCCTTCCCAGAATATTCTTCACCTATTGGCATATGCTTTTGACGGAATCTTGTCACATGCCGCCAGTATATTCCTAACAGAATATTCTTTCAACTAACATCTGTGTTTGATTTGATGCCAATAGAGACTATAGGGGGCCTGCATGGGCCATGGAAGTACACCATGTGGCCATGGGTACCCTGGTACTCTGAGTACAAGGTATGCAGAGTACGTTTGTACTCAGAAATTTTTTTATAACCCTTTTTTTGTTGTTTGATTTTTACAATAAAAAATTCCAAAGGAATTTTATATAAAAACTACAAAATTATTTAAAGAAAAATTTGAAAATTTATTTTGTAGTAAATAACACATTTTTTTTTAATAAAATTGTACCCTCGATATTTACGATGACCTGGGGGCCGTACGGCTCTTTGGGCAAACAATTTTTGCTTCACCGGACAACTGCTCTAAATCGGATGATTTGACAGTCGATCTTAGGGTTTTTGGCCCTTTTGGATGTGATGGTAGGGTCAGATTTAACCCAAAATGCTCCAAAATTGCAGCTATCTTTTGGATCTGGCAACCACACTTCAGCTTCAAACCCTCCTAGATTTGGCCTCGTATGTCCGATTTGGATGAAACAAAAGGCAAAATTGACTATCTCGAACCTTCTGAATGCAATGGTGAGCTCATATTTGCACTAGAAAGCTCAGATGTGAACCTACAACAAAGAGCCACGAACAAAACCTGCTTAGATCTGGGATCTCTCTTCAAAATAAGACTCTCCAATGGCACCATAGCTGCTCTGATACCATGTTAAAATTGGCTATGGATGCCAAGCTCTATGGACCAAATGGAAAGCACAAAAAGAGAGAGAGAGAGAGAGAGAAAATATGACAAGAATAGACTATATTCAATGTCATCGATATGATATGATTATTATTGATTACAAATGAGAGACCCCTTGGTTAAATAGCCAAGGTGAGATGCAAGATGTCATAGGATTATGACAAGTGTCTTAATCATATGACATGAGACAACTAATCACTCTTACCTAGGTTCGCATGTAGTAGTTGTCAAAGGATAAGATAACAACTAATGACAACTAACATCTTCTAGAAAGATTCCTTCCTATGACCTAAGTAAACTTAACTAAGATGTAAATAAGTCCCCTAGAAATGAACTGACTAGGTACAAGACTTTATTTACACCAACACTATACTTCACACATATATACTAATATCTACATATGTTACACATATATATCATTACTTTGATTCTTTCATTTAAACATATTCATTCATATTCTTCTCGACATGTTTATACATTAAGTGTATACATATACACACACACACACATATATATAATCAATTCCCCACATTTGTATACTTGTAAGTATTTCTACTTACATACATATGCACATTCTTATGCTCTTATGCATGGATCAATATATATACACACACACACACACCCATATACATGTTTACAATTAACATACATATGAATCAATGAAAAGCTCAAAGACTCAAGATTCAATCACATAACTCAATCCAAGAATGATCCTAATAGAAAACATGATCATGTCTAAAGTATGACTTACCAATAGCCAACAACTATGACTTGACTCAACTATACTTAAAAGTGAGTTTGTGTGAAAGCTCCATTAGTCTTCATTAAAGGTTACCCGATCAAAAACTTCTCCTGATTGATACTTCCCCTCCCTTCTAGAGGCATCAACATGTACCTTCATCCAACTTGGCACGTTTGTAACATCCAACTTGGTACATTTGTAATGTTAGTTAGACATTCACATGAAATCCACTTTCATCATAAAACATTAGAACACATATTGAAATGCATATTCTTTCATCAATATAAGCATACTTACTCCTTTAAAGGAATAACATCTTAATACTTATTTCAGTACTCCATTCTTTTATTAAACATATCAAAATCATGATTGCATTTATCATCCTATTTACCCGTGAAGGTAAAAGTAACTTGGTAACAACAAGATGGGGTGTGACAAAAATTAATTTTTGAGACTTAACAGAGGTGGAGAGTTCACCTCCAATGAGTTTAATAATTTCTATGAAGATCATTGAATAAAGAGGCATTTGTCAAATCCTAGGACTCTTCAACAAAATGGAGTTGTGGAAAGGAAGAATAGGACTGTTTAGGAAGCAACAAGGACAATGATGAAGGAAACAAATATGTCAAATGTATATTAGAGAGAAGCAATTCATAATGTAGTGTACATAATTAATAGTTCACAAGCAAGGAAAAATAGTTCAAAGATTCCATATGAGTTGTGGTATGGAAAAACCCCTACTATGAAATATTTCAAAATGTTTGGAAGAAAATTGTATATCAGAAGAGATGAAGAAAATATAGGAAATTTTTATGCAAGATCTAATGAAGGAATACTCCTTGGATACTCTACAAGAAGCAATGATTACTAATGCTACAACAAGAGGAGTTAATAAATATTTTTGAAAGTATAAGTGTCAAAGTGGATGAATACTTACACAAAATTTCAATGATGATAGATAGATATGAATCAGATGAGTCCTCTTGCAAAGAAGAAGAGAAATATGATGGTATGGAAAAAGAAGTGCAAGTTGAAGATGAAGAAGCTCCAAAAAGGATCACTAATACCTCTAAGTATGTGTAGAAGAATCATTCAAAAGATTATATAATTGATGACAAAAGCAAAGGTGTATTAACAAGAAGAAAGGCTACTATGATAGAATAATAAGTAAGCTTATGTTTAATTTCCAAAGTTGAACCTAAAATAGCGATTGAGTAACATGCAAAGATGAATATCAGATCAAGGCTATGGAAAAATAATTAACACATATTGAGAAGAATCAAACTTGTGAACTTGTCCCAATACTTGCAAATAAGAATATGATTGGAACTAAGTGGGTATTCTAGAACAAGCTAAACAAGAGTGGAGAAGTGGTAAGAAACAAGGAAATAATTGTGTATAAAGACTACTCACAAGTAGAATGAATAGATTTTGAGGAGACATTTTCTCTGATGGAAAGAATGGAAGATATTAGGATGTTTTGGATTTTGCAACACAAGGGTTTCAAATTCTATCAGATGGATTTGAAGTCTACATTCTTGAATGGTGAGTTGGAAGAAGATGTTTATATTGAATAAACATAAGGCTTTCGGTTATCAGATAATCCTAACATGGTCTACAGATTGAAGAAGGAATTATATGGACTCAAGCAAGATCCTAGAGCTTGGTATGCAAGATTGAATAGGTACTTATTACTACAAGGATTCAATAAAGGTATTGTAGATAGTAATCTTTATTTTAATGTTCAAAAAGATCAAATATTTATATTGTGTTGTGTATGTTTATGACATAATCTTCAGAGGTAATGAAGCAATGTGCAAGAGATTTGCAAAATAGATGTAGAAAGAGTTTGAGATGTCTATGTTTGGGGAGATGAATTTCTTCCTTGGACTTCAAATCAATTAGAAAAAGAAAGGGATATTCATATCACAGTCCAAGTATGTCAAGGTGAAAGGTGGAAAATTATTTGGATTCTATGCTTGGAAGATAGTTCATAACAATCTTCACTCTCTCATTCAAGAACAAACCCTAGAGATCTCAATGCAAAGGAGAAATTTAGATCTTGCAATAGGGATATCCTAGGGGATAAATATAAACTAATGATGGGTTCACCACTAAGTAAGAACTTGGAAAGATAAATGCAATGCAAGAGGTAATGCTTAACCCTAATTTGATGTAATATTTCACTAAATGACCTAAAAATGAAAATGAAACAAAAAAGAAAGCTGGAAGATGAAATTTGTGCACCTAGAAATTTGAAGATGACTGGATGAGACTTTTAAGTGCTAGAAATTTTGATTTTAATGTTGATTGGGACTCATATGCCAGGCTGGGTGAATCAATCCCAGATCTAGGTTTTATGTAGAAATAGGAATCTAGCAAATGGGTATTTTAATTTTTAAAAATATGAATTTTGACCTAGACTAGGACTCATTCACTAGAAGTAGCTCAATTCATTCTAGTTAGGGATTTCTAAAACTTCAAGGTCTGAATCTAGTTTTCAAGGTTTTCTTTGTGCTTCCCAATCAATTTCTAGATTCGAAACCCTAATTCACAACTTGTAGAAGTTCTCCAAGTATCTCTAATGCAAGGTGACAACTTCGACAACTTTAGGCAGTTTGACAACTTTCTCCAAACTTTCTCCTCAATGTGTCTTCAATCTAAACCTGAAAATAACATACTGAAGATAGGGGAAAATGGTTTTTGTTAGTGGATAGAGGTTTTCCTTGGTCAAACCCCTTTTTGGTAATCAAACATTTAAATGGAAAGAAATAGGAATGGAGAATGATGAATGAACAAAATATGATGTTGCAACTCACCAAACCCTAGCAATAAGAGGCTACAAACATGTATGAGATGGATCCAATAGATGTAGATCTTGAATTTTCCTTGGATAGGATAGATGTTGAATGGAATGCTAACTTGAATCATGAAACCCTACATCGCAATTGTTAGCTCAAAAACAAACATGATTCATGAAATCTTTTACATTCAATTCTTGATGCTTGAATAATGCTCTAAAATGCTTGATAATATGCTCTTGAATGCTCTTTTGAACTCAAACTTGCTATACGGGTGCTCATTCAACTTGCTAGGTCACTTGATTGCTTGTTAGGATGAAAAATGAGTGAAAGAAACTTGTATTTATACTTAATTATGCAATAATTATCAAAATTACAACACTACAAGCCAACATCAAATATAGGAGGATAAAATCTTGCCAAATTTTTGAATTAATTTTAATTTTAGGTCACACAAGACTCATTCGCCCAAGGTGGCGAATGAGACAAATTAGGCATAGTCTATGGGACCATTTTTAATAATGCTTAGAAAGGTGTCAAACTAGGTTCGAGGCCTAAAAACCTAGGCAGGAGTCATTCACCCAGGGTGGTGAAAGAGTCCTAGATCACTAAATCTAGTCCACACAACCTGAAAACACCTGAATTATAATTGGATATTGATTTGTGTGAGGATCATTCTTGAAAAGATACATTAAGTGAGGCTTGTGGATGCAAAATAAGGCCCATAAAAGTATAAAGAATCCCAATTATTAATGAAAACCCTAGAAAAGTGTGAAAGTGTGTTACAACACTTCACAAAACTCCAAATAAGGTAGGACTAGGTTTATTTAATTCATAAGGTCCCAAAAACCTAGGTAGGACTCATTCGCCCAGGGTGGTGAATGAGTCCTAGATCACTAAATCTGGTCCACACAACCTGAAAACACCTGAATTATAATTGGATATTGATTTGTGTATAATTGGATATTGATTTGTGTCAAGATCATCCTTGAAAAGATACATTAAATGAGGCTTGTGGTGCAAAATAAGGCCAATAAAATCATAAAGAAGCCCAATTATTAATGACAACCATAGAAAAGTGTGAAAGTGTGTTACAACACTTTACAACACTCTAAATAAGGTAGGGCTAGGTTTATTTAATTCACAAGGTTCGAAGACCTAATGCGAGTGTGTTAATCACATTACAACACTAAGTCAAGGCATCATTAAGCTCAATTTTACAAGGATGGCCCAAACAAGTTTGAAAATGTTACTGTGTGTGTGAAATTTAATGTCCACTATTAAACTCAATAACACACCAATGAAACATTAAATCAAAAAATCTAAAAGAGTAAAACACTTCAAAACAAACAGATTCTTCAAAGCTATCTCATCATCCTCTATCTCCAAGGATCCATTTCAAGTTGTTTTCTCTCAGATTGTTTAAGAAAAAGCTCAATAGAATGACAACCTAGAGAATGAGATGATATGCAAAATGCATTCTTATGCTAAATGATGTGAGGTAATGAAACTAAGAAAAAATTATGCAAGCTATTCTACCATGATTATTTATGCTAAGATGATAAAAGCTAAGATGTTGTGCCATGATTATGAAAACTAAGATGCTAAATTCTTGATTATAATTCAACTATAATGCTCATGCTATGCAAACAGTTCCTGGTATTTTCAAAGAGCCAAGAGGTCTTATTTATAGATTTTTGGAGGCAAAAGCTTAGTTGGCAAAGATCAATGGTTGATATTGAGTCTGGTAAGATGAACGATGAGAGATGGAGAAGTTGGAGAGAAAGATGGAAGCTAGAGAAAAAGAAGGAAGATGTTCCTTCCCACAAAACCTTTCACTCAAAAATAAAGGAAACTTGCCATTTGTCAAGTTTAGTTATGAGTTAGTTTTGGTGGTTGAAGATAATTTAACAATTAAATAATAAAATCATTTAATTTCATGTGACATGTGGATTTGGAAGCTTCTAATTAAATATTGAAAAATATTTAATTATGTGTGGAATATGGATAAGAAGTTTCTAATTAAATATTTAAAATATTTAATTAAATATGAGATGGCTTTTTGGAAGATTTAAAGATGATTTTATGATTTTGGAAAAAGAAGAATATTTAGAAGATTTAAGAGTGATTTTATGATTTTGGAAAAAGAAGAAGATTTAGAAGATTTAAAGACGATTTTATGATTTTGGAAAAAGAAGAATATTTAACAAGGCAATGTGATAATTGAATTAAATAAATTGTGAAACTTATTTAATTAATTAAGGAGAAATGGAAAAGTGATTAAATTAAATAAGTTACAAAACTTATTTAATTAAGATAGAAGAATCAGAAAATGAACAATATAAATAAATAATTAAATTTATTTATATGTAGATTTAATTAGAGATTAATTAAATTAAATAAATTGTGAAACTCATTTAATTAATTCAAAAGAGATGGAAAAGTGATTAAATTAAATAAGTTACAAAACTTATTTAATTAAGATAGAAGAATTAGAAAATGAACAATATAAATAAATAATTAAATTTATTTATATGTAGATTGAATTAGAGATTAATTAAATAAATTGTGAAACTTATTTAATTAATTAAGAAGAAATAGAAAAGTGATTAAATTAAATAAGTTACAAAACTTATTTAATTAAAATGGAAGTATTAAAAAATGAACAATATAAATAAATTATTAAAATTCATTTGTATGTAGATTGAATTAGAGATTAATTAAATAGCTTGTATTTAATTAATTACCAAACTTATTATAATGTGAACCATTTTAGGTGTATACCTTTTGCCCCTCTTTGAAGTGATGTGTTTTATGCATTGCTTCAAAGAAATAAAAAGCTTGCACTAGATGTGAATTTTGGAAAACTGATGCCTGCATACCCCCTCCGATGATGAATCGTATTAAATTTTGAATTTTTCAATTTTTTGATTTTTTTTGGAAATTTTTGATGATTTTGAAAATGTGCAGTGATTGCTTGTCCAATTCATCGACCGATAAAGATGATTTTCGATTGATTTAGCCTATAATGGTGTAATTTTGATTTTCAACTGATGATGACTGATAGGTCTGATAGGATAACTGCTAAATTTGTCCTCGTGATGTATGAGAAAACAAATAGTAAGATTTGATAAATTTGCTTTCATGATTGATGACAAAAATAGTAAGATAACTAATAAATTTGTCCTCATGATTGATGAGAAACAAATAGTAAGATAACTGATAAATTTCTCCTCATGATTGATGAGAAACAAATAGCAGGATAACTGATAAATTTGTCCTCATGATTGATGAAAAACAAATAGTAGGATAACTGATAAATTTTTCCTCATGATTGATGAGAAACAAATAGTAAGATAACTGATAAATTTGTCCTCATGATTGATGAGAAGCAAATAGTAAGATAACTGATAAATTTGTCCTCATGATTTATGAGAAACAAATAGTAAGATAACTGATAAATTTGTCCTCATGATTGATGAGAAACAAATAGTAAGATTGATTGATTTGAGTGATTTGATTGCTTTGATCACAAATACTGATTTGATATGTTTTGAATGGATAAGAGAGATTAGTGAATCTTCAGGTGTGGTAGCAATTCCTGAAGACCTGGAGCTTGATTCCACTACTTGTTCAAGAAGACAAAGATGTCATTGATGCCTGCGGATTGACCTCATTGTTGGAGATGCCAAAGATGTCATTTTTCCTGGGGGGAATACCTCATAGTCCCATGCTCCTTTTTGATGTTGTATATTTGATGATCTTTGTATACACTTTCAGTTTTCTCACATTCTGATATTGTATCTCTCCTTGTTTTGATATCCTTGTACATTTGACATTGAGTTTTGATATTTATGAGATGCAATGGATATTGTTGATCTATGCATGTCTACGTGATTCTCTATGATGGATGCATTTATGATGGATGCATTTATGATGGATGTATGTATGATGTATGCTTATGGATAATGATTCTTGCAAATGGATATATCTCATGATGATTCCTATGCATATGATACGATAGTGATGATGATGTTTATGACTCATTATGATCATGATGTGATGACCTATGATGTATTCATTTATGATGGATGCATATTTATATGATGTGATTATGATAGTGATTATGTTTAAATGCTATATGAGATGGATGCAAATGTTATGCAACACTTTGTATATTTTTGTATTTTGCTTATGCGCCCATATATAATCTAATGCATGGATGTTGGATGATAATATGATGTGATAATCCTTTCTAAATGCTTCGTACATGATGTGATGGAAAATGATTATTGTCTCCAAACGTATGAATGATATGAAAATGAATGAAATGAAAATGAGGGAAAATGAGTAGGTATGATAATGAATGATATGGTAATGAATTAAAATGATAATGACAATGAAAATGAATGAATGGAAATGATAATGATACTGAAATGAATGATGTTGTTTTTTGGTAATGTCAAACATACTCAAGCCTTTGTTAGAGAGATATGTTGTCTTTGATGCTTTGCCAACATTGGAAAATCTATAATGTTGATGCAAAACTAACATGAATGCAATCTCTATTGACCATGCATATTTTTCATTCTGAGAGCTATTTTATGCTTGTTTATCATCATCAAACTTTTGAAATGTTGGAAGTTAGTAGAATCATCAAAGGGGATATTCACACCGATGATGATATAGCAAGGTAATAAAAGCATCGAGGTATAATTGAACCGAGATGAACTGAGTATTGCTTGCATAAACAAACAACAGTTAACCCTTTTCCTATGCAAATTCTGAAATTTCATCAATGATACATTGTAGACCATGTCCCATGACAAATTTGCACAATAATAATGATCAACTCACAGACAGTAGACAAAGAAATATCACACTCCTTCCTTGTTTCTCTAGTCTAGGACATCATCGAGTTGCTCCAAAGGTATGATAAAAAAATTTCATAAAAACAACAATTCAACCTTTGCTTAAAGTATTTCAATCATTATTCAGATTAGATCATCCATTGAAAAACCTAATGTTCTACTTTTTGATAAGTATTTTGATCATGTATGACTAGTTTCCAAATATTGTCTTGTCATTGTGTTTTTTGGTTTTGTTTGACGTGTTTGGTATACTACCCTCTATCTGTTGTGATAGCTCAAAATTCAATTGCCCCTATTGAAATTTGTATTTTTCTCCTAGTTAAACACAACCGATTATTATGGATATGTACAATGTTCACCAAACCATCATGAAACATGATTGCCTCGATGATTCATAAATGATGGATAGATAAGATGTTGATAGGATGGGGATTTTGATAGGATGGTAATGCTAATAGGATGAAGGACATGAACTAATAGATGGAAGAGCCAACTTGTTCACAACTAGCGCCTGATTGCCAGGTTTTCACCATTTGTTTTTATTGCACTTTTTCAAATTTTATGATATTTTATTTTTTTCTTGTGTGTCAAAAAGATTCTTGTTTTCCAAGTTTTCACCCTAATGATGATTTTTTCCAAACTTTTTATGCTATTTTTGGATTTTTTTAGGACATTTTATGTTGTTTTTGGATTTTTTTAGGACTTTTTATGTTGTTTTTGGATTTTTTTTAGGACTTTTCCCATGCACTCTAAAGCTATATATAGAATTGATAAACACCATATTCATAGACCACCTTGATGATGTCGTGCTCCTATGTAGATGATTGTTATGAATGAAAGGACCCAATCGGAATAAGGAGTACTACTGACAAGTATAAAGGATGATGGATGTAGTGGATGGAAGAGACTAGGATAGGATCCCTAATGTGCACACTACATGGGCCATCAGGCTTCAACCGAAAAGGAGCTTGGGCCACCAATGAGTTATAGTACTTGAAGGATTCATCATCAAAGATGCATCGAAAGACATCACGAATAGAGGTGTAATGATATGACAAGTATGTGAACATGGATGGGTGGAAAGGACTATATGGTATAAGTGATAATGAGGTGGATGGAGAGCTTAGATCAACAAATTCTTTCTTTGATTTTCTTTCTTAATAGATGCCCCCAGTGATTTTTGAGGGAGAGGCATGTTTGGAGATCGATTTTTGCTTGCTTTTATTTTTGACTTTTATTTTTTATTTGTTTGAAAGCTTTTGATTTTGGCTAGTGGACTTGTATGGATATTTCTTTTATTTTTATTTGTCTAATAGATTTTAATATTGGCTAAGGGACTTTTCTTGATCTTTCTTTCCTTGCAAGCTTTCTTTTAATTTTAGATCTCCCTTTGAAAAAGGCACTTTTACCTTTGATTTCTAATTTTCCTCCTTTATATTTTATTTAGATGATACTCTTTGATCCATGTCTATAAGGTGGATGGATGTAGGTGAGATGGAAGGAGTAGTGATGTCATCAACAGAGTCTTTAAGACTATCCTTTTCAGTAAGACTAACATCAAAGGAAGCTTGCACATCCTTACCAACTTGGAAAGATGGATTTGTAGAGGCCACAATAGGAGATTCATACCCTAGTCTAGGGCAGTTGGAATGGAAGGATGATGGTTGGATATCCTCAGCAAGATCATGATCAAAGAGTGGGTTATCATAGAAGTTTTGATAAAATAGTGGATTATTAGTGATATGAAAAGATTGAGTGGTAGCAACTATAGAACAAGTAGATGTATCATCAAGATCCCAATAGGTTTCAATCTCAACATGGTCATCTTTTTGTATTCCTTCTGTAGTTGTCTCGACATCATTATTAAAACTCTAACCCTTCTTGATGACAATAGTAGTATTTTTCACTAGCAACTCATCCAAACAATATTCTCCACATCCTCAATCATGGATTTGGACCTTAGAATTTGATATTGTAATGGATGAAGTGGATTTTTTTTAAGATTTTGGATCAACACATGTTTGAGTATGTAGTGCTTCACTTTTGCTAAGGATGACATTTTCAGCTTTAGGACTGAGATTATGACAAGGTATGGAAGAATTAAGACCTCCTTGTATGGTGATTTCAACTCCATCATGGGAGAATTTTAGGCATTGGTGGTACGTGGATGGTACTGCTTGCATGTCATGAACCCAAGGTCTTCCAAGGAGAATATTATAAGGAAGTGTGAGATCAAGGACTTGGAAAACCACATCCTTCACCACAAGGCCAACTCAGATTGGTAAAATAATTCATCCTTTAGATGAGCATTCCTCTTGATCATATGCATTCATGGTACTCTTGTTACTAGAATCAATTTATTCTTTTGGATATCCCAAAGCATGGATAAACTTTAAAATACAAATATTCAAGCCAACTCCTCCATATATTAAGACATGCCAAATTTGAGTTTTATGGACCATGGCTTCTAGATAAAGTGAGGAGTTGTGTGGATGAGACATGGAAGCATCATCTTTTTTCAGAAAATGATAGGCAAGTGGTTGAGGACAAGTTTCCCACCATGGCTTGAAACTTGTTAATATCCAAATTGGTGGGTACAGTTGTGTCGATGAGAGCTTTCTCCAAAATGTTCTTATGTGTTGGGGATATCTTGAGAAGCTCTAAGATAGAGATTTGAGCTGATGTTTTTTGCAATTGATCGACTAAATTATACTAACTTAGAGGAGGGACAGTTCTTTTGGATGAACTCCCTTTTAAGAAAACTTTATCCTACCCCTTGTTGTCACATTGACTTGTTGATATTCCTACTTTCCTTTGACCTTAATAACATTCACCTGTTGGTCATCCATGTAAATGTGGTTGATTGTGGTATCATAGACATGGTTTATATTTTTCCCCTTTTCACTTGAAGATTCTCCTTTTTGATAGTTTGGAAGAGGGTCTTTAAATGCTTGATGATCTTCATTGGCATGATGTCCCTCGACTGTTATTGTGCGGTTTTCTATCAAATCTTAGACTAAATTTTTCAATCCTTGATAATTATTTGTCCTATGTCCCTTGCATCTATGGTAGTCACAATAATATGATTCATTCCATGATGGTGGTTTGACTCACGGCTCATAATCTCTTTGAGGTGGAAAAGTGATAAAAAATTTATCCAAAAGCTCTTTAAGAGCTAACTCAAGAGATTGGCTCAAAGGAGTGAAACTCTGTCGATTTGAAAAAAATTGTGACTTGGGTGGATTTTCATTTTGAGTGTTGCCAATATTATTGTTCAAGTTACCATGATTACCATTATTGGTCTGATTGGTCAAATTTCCTTGATTAGTGTTGGATCCTTGATTGGTGTTGCTAATGCCTTGATTGGTTGAATTTCCTTGATTGGTGTTATTGTGTGGAGCACCTGACAGATTGAAGATGGATGGTTTTTCTTTCACATTGTTTTCATCTACCACACCATCATTGAAAAAATTCTTCTTTCTAGTCCAAAATATTGATTTGTCATGATTGTATGAATTTGGACTATCTTTGTCAAGTTTTATTACTCCTCTCTTGACTAAGGATCCTTCAATAGTGATTGCATTCTCAATCAACTTATCAAATGATGGAGAACAATGAAGGTTGATTCTATAACTCATTTCTATTAGAAACCAAGATCTGATTGCAAACCAGAAAAATCACCTTCCACAGAAGAGAAAAATGAAAAAGCAAAGATTTGCAAAATATGTGCAAATTGATATATTCGAAGTACAATTAATTACAAGAGATAATCTTCTTTATAAAAGCAAAAATGTCTAAACCTAATCTTATCTTGAACAACAAGATAGCTCAAAAGATAAATATGATAATTAATTAACCTAGGAAATAAATTTTACCTAAGTAAACTTATGCAAATGTGTAATTAAATATTAATTACACTAACACCCCCCCATAAGTGCAACTTAGGGAGAAGCATATTATTATGCAAATATGAGTCCTAGCAACAAGGCCTGATCAGGTACTCATGTACAAATGAAAAGAGAGAGAAACCCCCCTCAGTGAGATGAACTGTTGTGAAGAAACACTAGAACTCTGATGAAGAAACACTAGAACCCAAAATCTGACAAGATAGTTCTGTTTGCAAAATACCAATCAGAATCACAAATGCAATAGTAAAACTAATGCCAAGGAACATTGGAAACTCACATACTGGATCAACTCTTGAATCTGTAAGCAACAATAGATGAAGAATGAAAGGACACATAATGATGACAAATCTGGAAGTTGTGTCTCGAAGCCAATGCCAAATTGAAACTAAAATTGCCCATAGGACAAGTACCATCAAGATTATGGAACATTAACAATAAAACCATGGCCTCCAAATGAGAAAGATCTGAACCAATGCAGATCAAGAACTATAAAATCCCAATGTGAAGTATGAACTAAAGCAAACCAGCAATGTGTCTAGCTAATCAAGAAAGAAGCTAGAATGAGATAACAAAAACCAGACAAACTCATACGAGTTGTCACCAAAATGAAAGATGGATGCAAGAAACCCCCTTAATGGAACTTTATATCAGTTTGTTATTACAATACCCAATGATTGCATAAGGAGATAATGCAAAACTATAGAAACATAATTGAAAATGCAAATCTAGCACACGAAACAAAAATGAATGCATGCCTAAAATAAGTTACACATTTTCTAGAAATGACCTCATATCTGTATAGAGGCCGAAACTAGCTTTTCAAAGCCGTGAAAATCCTAAAAAATGGATAAGCGAGTGAAAAGATATGCATCACAGAGTGAAAAAGGAAACATCTAACTTTCGAGGCTGAAAAAGACATCAAAAACGTGAAACCAAAAAACCACACTAGCACCATTGCGTAGAGCATTGAAACAGTTTTCCGACGATATCTCGTTTGCAAAAAAATACCTCCATTTGCCCAAGTTATGCCCGTTTATGTGAAAGTCCTCCAAAAAGGTGCGATTCTACCCCTAGAAGCCCTCAGGGGCTAAAAAATCAGAGCCCCTGGTCGCATGGGTGGACCAGGGGGTTTCAGTGGGGCCCCTTGTCACCCATGTGACCAAGGCTGGGGTTGAGGCTGGTGGATGGCTCCTGCATCGAAGCCCCTGGTTCCTAATAGAACCACGGCGGGGGTTGGAGCCTGGGGTTCTCGGTTCCTAATATGACCGCCGCCAGAGCCTATGGGGGCTAACTTCCTATCGGCAGTGATCTGGCTGAAGCCGCCGATGGCGGTGGCAGAAGAGAGGAGTGTCGATGGCCACCTAGCGGTGGGTTGGTGGCGGGGCCAAATGAACTGGCCGCGCAGATTTTAAAATAATTTTCTGATTTTTTAATTTTTCTCAAAATATGTGCATCGTGAAGCATGCCTAGGGGCCGTATAGCCTCTAGGTAAAAAAAATTTACCTCTTCGGATGACTGTGTCCAAATCGGACAAACTTTATATGAAAATGGGGGTTTTTGGGCGCTACAAATCCAATGGTGATGTTCGTTTGGGCCAAAAGTGCTCCAAAAATTAGGCGACCCCCAAATCTATCAGATAAATCACTGAGCTTGAAACCCTCGCAGATCTGGCAAACGGTGATGAAAATCAATGAAATAAAAGTTATTTCTGACTTTTTCCAGCACTCCAAATCCAACGAAAAACCCCCATATGATCCAAGACACTGCATAAATGTACTCAAGGATTGAAACCCTCGAGGGACTCAAAATGAGCTCTGCAATGAAAAACTCCAAAAAAGTTGAGAAGGGGCTGTGAATCAAGGCTTTGATACCATATTAGAAACCAAGATCTGATTGCAAACTAGAAAAATCACCTTCCACATAAGAGAAAAATGAAAAAGCAGAGATTTGCAAAATATGTGCAAATTGATATATTCGAAGTACAATTAATTACAAGAGATAATCTACTTTATAAAAGAAAAGATGCCTAAACCTAATCTTATCTTGAGCAACAAGATAGTTCAAAAGATAAATATGAGAATTAATTAACCTAGGAGATAAATATTACCTAAGTAAACTTATGCAAATGTGTAATTAAATATTAATTACACTAACAATTTCTTGATCAAGACTATTAATAAAGATATCCATCTTTTCCTTTTCAAGAATTGGATGGGAATATCATGCAAATAATCTTCTCCATCTTTGTAGGAATGTGATGAAGGGTTCTCTAGTATTTTTCTTTGATTTGCATAGATCAAGCATAGTTATTTGATGTTGAATGTTGTAGGAGTATTGAGATATAAATTTATTGATCAACTCCTCAAATTTCTCGATGGGTGGGGTGATTTTAGAAATACATTCCATGGATTTCCCACCTAAAATTCATCGGAAAAATCTCATCAAGTACGTGTCCTTGTGTGCAAATTCAAGGCTCATGTTTCTAAATTCCCTTACATGGTCAATAGGCTCTGTTTTCCCATTATATCTATCAAATTTTGGAATTTTACAATGCTTTGGAAATGGGATCATGTTGAGGTTTCTATGGAAATGATATGGAAAGATATCCTCCAAAGAATACTTCTTAGTTGTTCCCCCTTGTATTTCCTTGATTTTCCCTTATAGTGCTCTTACTTGTTGGGTAAGAGTACTAAGATCGTTTAAGGGAGTTTCAATCTTTTCAAGATATCCTTTAATTTTCTCCATATCATAGTCAAAGGGAAATTTATCACCTTGGTTTGCCAATAAAAGAAAGTATCTTTCTTTATTTCACTCTAAGATCCTTTCCATGGCTAGGTGAAATTGTGGATCTTGTTCAACTTCTTGGAGCATTTCATCAGTTATTTCATCTTTTGAACTATTTCCATGAAGCCTATGAAAAAGATTTTCTTCCCTATCACCCATGTTGCAAAGTGGATTCTCTCTTTCATCTTCTCTTTTTTGGGACCTTGTGAGAACAAGCATATGCTTGAATAATTTTTTTACCAAACTTAGATCACAAATGGGAGTGAAATTTGTTGGATAATTGATGCCTTAGCCAAATAGAATGATGGATCCTATTGATATGACTAAGGAATTTCTAATTTTCAGATTTTGATTCCCTGGATGAAGGATGATAGATCATGTTATGGGAGTTAAACTAAAAAATCAGAAATTGGTTTGAAATTGATGCACTTCAAGATGTTTTGATCTTAGTTTGAAAAATAATGGTTTTTGGAAAAAGCCTAATGTTTCCAAGTTTTTCTCTATTGTAACAATTGATTTGGGTGGTTGGAATATTGTATTGTTGGTTGTGGAATGTAACAATGAAAAATAGGTTTACTATGATTATTCCTTTGTGAAAGAGCTCCTCATTGATTATACACTTGTGAATATAAAAGCTCTAAAGAAAAATCATCAGTATATCCTCTATCAAAGTCATGATATCTATGGATGAAAGTTTGATAGTCAAGCAAGACCTTCCTACTTTGGTACAAAAAGTTTCTCCTTTTCAAAAGTTTCTTGTAGGTAAGTGGCCTCCTTGGTTTCTTGATTCTTTTAGCAAGGGATTTCTTGACAATTTTTTTTGATTTCCAATCCCTTAACATAAATGTCACAGTTTGATTTGTCAACTTTTTGTGTTTTCTAGATGATCTTATCTAAATTAATGTTTGGAAAACACAGCAAGCATTTGTAAAAACAATTTTTTTTAAGTCCTAGAATCTAAACAATAAGTGTATGTTCAAGAATCAAACATGATCCTTTTTTATTTCCACTGGTATTTGACAAGAATACACTTCAAGCAGAATCACTCTTAAGGTCAAAAGGTTATCATAATAATCACATCCCACATCTTAAAATTGTGTCGACTCACACAGTCATGTCACCCCCTAGAGGGCGACCATGTTTTTGTATTTTCTAGGTGTGTACTCAAAGTTAGATTTCTCGATCCCTTGAGCAAACAGTCCTTGGAAATTATATCGTGAGTATCTTGGGGGAAAATTCTTCCCTTCCCTTGCACCATGAGTATTATAATGTTTGGTTACTAACTCGGTTGGCTTCTACACTAGGCTTGTAATAAGGGTTTTTGTTTGGTGCAAAAAATGATAAAATCCCTCAGGAGACCTCCAAACCTTTAGAACAAAGGATTTGGGGATGGTTATCTTGCACACTACCATCGGATTGTGGACTTTTCCAGAATTTTCTTTTGATTATAGTGGGTTGGAAAACTTAGCTTTAGTTGTTCCCACTGAGGTCATTCCCGTAGGGTGAGTACTTTTTCTCACTGTGACAGGCCTGCTAAAGGTTTTAACAAAGCATAAAGTGCATGAAATTAAAAGATGAGTCTAGTACTTTGATAACCCAAATAAGGGGAGAGCATAGGCCTATCACCATATAATCACAACAAACAATGTTCAATTTTAAAGCCCAAATGATGATTTGCTATTCTACGTGAAGATATTGCTTCACAAAATACATTATGTTCATTTTAACCAAGATAGAAATGTATGATGACTACCTTAGGATTAGTGTATTTTAATCCAAATGGCTGCCCTAGTACTAGTTCATTTTAATCCAAATGGCTACCCTAGGATTGGTTCATTTTAATCCAAATGGCTACCCTAGGATTGGTTCATTTTAATCTGAAAACAACAAAAAAGAAACCACTGGTCGTGGTCATGTCAAATCCAAACAACAAATTAGACAAATTACAAATGCGGTACAAAGGTCATATGCACTACAAAATTGATCATATGTGCTACAGAATTGATCATATGCACCAAAACAACAGTTAAATGCACTAAGAGAACAATCAAATACACTGGAGTTTCAATCAAATGCACTAGAATAGTCTTCAAATGCACTGGAGAAAGTGTTGTATGTTCTAATCCATGTCTCTAGTCGTGACCTGCTAGAAATCTTGCAATAAAATATTAAAAATAGGGCAAAAGCCCCACAGTGGGTGCCAAAAATGTGTGAAATAATGTCAACTATTAAACTTTTTTTTTTTTTTAGACTGCAGGAATCGGGTAGCACGACCCCCTATAAACTGCAGTGCGCCTAGTAAACTTTTTAACGTGACCGGCAGCGCTAGCGCGACACGCCCTCCGGTACCATGGGACGGGGGAGACTAGAACTCATGACCAGAAGAGCCGCAACGGAATTACTTAGCCAACCGGACTAGGGCCCCCGCCCTTGACATAATGTCAACTATTAAACTCAATAACACACCAATGAAACATTATATCAAAGAATCTAAAAGAGTAAAACACTTCAAAACAAATAGATTCTTCAAAGTCGTCTCATCGTCCTCTATCTCCAAGGATTCATTTTAAGTTGCTTGCTCTCAGATTGTATAAGAAAAAGCTCAATAGAATGAAAACCTAAAGAATGAGATGATATGCAAAAGTGCAAGAAACTAAGTTCCTATGCTAAATGATATGAGATAATGAAGCTATGATGTGAAACTAAGAATAGATTATGCAAGGTATTCTACCATGATTATTTATGATAATATGATAAAAGCTAAGATGTTGTGCTATGATTATGAAAACTAAGATGATAAGTGCTTGATTATTCAACTATAATTCCCATGCTATGCAAATACTTGAAGGAACTTTGGAACATGGCTTGTGGTATCCAAAGGATACTGATTTATCTCTAAGTGCTTATATAGATACAAATTGTGCAGGTTGTGTGGATGATAGAAAGAGTACAAGTGATGGTGCCTTCTTTCTTGGAAGCAAGTTGGTGTCCTGGAAAAGCAATAAATAGGATTCCTTGTCATTGTCTACTACACAGGTAGAATACATTGTTGCAGCATCATGTTGCACAAAGATGTTGTGGATGAAGAAAAATTTGAAGGATATTAGAGTGTTATATGATGAACCTATTTCTATCTTATGTGATAATACAAGTGCTATCAATATTTCAAAGAATTTCATAATGCATTCAAGGAAAAAGCATATTTCAATTTGGTATGACTTCTTGAGGGAGAAGGTTGCAGAGAATGAGGTGAAGTTGGAGTATGTTCCTACTAAGGATCAAGTTGTACAAATATCTTCACTAAGGCTCTTCCTAAGGATACTTTTGAGTATCTCTGGGAGAAGTTGGGAGTTATTTCCCCTCCTTTCAAATATATGTATAAGGATATGCATCAGTCCAATGGATTTCAAGATTAATTCCTTGTTTTGGACTAATGATTGGTGGCTACCTCTCAAGGGGAGTAGGTAGTTGCATTATTGATTGTTGCAATCAGGGGGAGTAAGTGTTTTCATTGTGTAATATACAAGTATTTTCCTTTGTCAGTTGTGTCAAAGTATATGTGTAGTTGTTGCTAGTTAGTGAAGTATGTTGTGTACAAAAGGTGTGAAGAAAATAGAGTGCAATGGAAGAAAAGGAAGTTGCAGAGAAGATACCTATGTGATTGATGTTAAAGGGAAGAAAAGAATAGAAGATATGTGTTTCCCTTCTCCATTGATGTCAAATGGGGAGAGAGGAATTTAACTAAAAAACCATATGAATTAAGGGGGGAGAAGTCTTGAAAAAATGAAAGAGTTGATGCTTGTGTAAGGGGGAACAATGTGCACTATGGTGTACTATATGAGTTGGTGATCAGAGTTGTTGGTTTTTTTTTGTCGATGGTTTTTCATTATGTTGTTATCAATGAAAAAGAGCGAGATTGTTGGAAGTTTTTCTTGTCAGTGATGTCAACAAATCATTGTTGTTGCATTGATGTCAATCAATAGAGATTCTTTGATGAGAATTTTTTGGTGATGTTCAACCTCTTATGTGCTTGAGATGTTGTAGAAGAATTCTAGATGATGAGAATGTGTTTGTGGTGCTTGGTTTCCAAGTGCTTTTGAGAAAATTTGAAAAACATATGAAACAGTGTGGTGAAGAGTGTTCAATGTTCTTCTTTGCATTTCTTCATGGTTGGAGATCTACTTGTGTGGTTTAGATATGTTGATCAGAGGTGTTCAGAGGTGTTATATCTAGGTTTTCTTGTTTTTGGATTGTTATGCAGAGAAATTTATGTTCACTAGTGTGTGAACTATGGAAGCAATATTGTTTGGGGGAAATGGTTTTTCTCTATATTTCTCCATAGTTATGTTTATGGTCTTGCAGATCCGAGCATGATCTTATATTGCTCATATCTATCTTCAAACTAAGTTGTTTTTATTTTGGTGCTCCACAAGGCTGGATTCATGTGTTGCAGTGTGTGGAAGGTTAGTTGGTTGTGCAGAATGAATATGTTTTTTTGATGTATGATGTTGTGAATGATTTCTTAGATTTTAGGATGTTGATGGAATATTATAGATTGTGTTTAAGTCTCGTGTGTGGTTCACGAGTCATCTTTGGATCAAAGGAAGTATGCACTTAAATTTTTAATTGTGTTAACATAGGTTTGGCTGACCTTTTTTTTTACACTAATTACAGATGTGCTTCAGTGTTTGTGGAAGAGTGGCATGGTGTGCTTATATAGATTCAAGTCTGAGTTAAGGTGTTTTGCAGTCTTCCTTCATTCCTTTCCATTGCGGGAATGTTTTCAAGGTTGAGGATGGTATATATGTGTGATGATTTGATGGAGCAAATATATGAGTAAGTGTGTAATGCAAAGTGTTGATATGTGAAGTTTGCAAGTGTGAAATACAATGTGAGATTTAATACCCAAGATTATTGTAAGTAATGAGCAGAAGGTGTCTACATTTTACAAAGAGAGTGTGAATGTTCTAGTGAAGAAGTGGTGGATCTTTTTATGTTGCTCTGAGATGGATTTTTCATTGTAATGATCTTCTATCTTCTTCTTTCTAATCTACTAGTTATCCTATTATCAACAAAGTATGCACCCTCGTGCTAAGCTATAAGCTTAGATACCTTTTGATACATGGGAACACTCCTAGGCCTATGGGTTTCCTAAAACTTGGAGTGAACCTCTAAAAAATCCTTGTTCCTCTTTCTTGATCACCTGGAACTTGAAAAATCCTACTTATTTTGAAGGAAAAGGGTAATAACGAGATTGAAAATAACTTAAAATGCCTAAAAATGATTAACTACAACTAACTAGGTGATGCACCAAATTGTTTTCTCAGACCTATAACTTGTTTTTTTGGACTTACAATGGCTTAAAAAGTTCTACTACACAAACTATGTCTTTTAACATATCACCCAACAATATTTCATAAAAATGGCACCAATTGATGATGTTCTAGAAGGAAAATGAGAGATTTCACAACCAAAACAGCCCAATAATTTTTTCCATAGTTTACAACCTATTTGAATATGTTTGAATCTATTTACAAGTGTTTGTTTTGATCATATTTTGAGGTTTTGAGATAAAACATAGTAAAATGAACCAATAGAACATATATAACTAGTGACATAAAAGGCATAATTTGAACTAAAATTGATACCAAAGAAGCATTACACAAGTGTTGATCCAAAATAGACTGTCTTCAAATTACTTAAAAATTCAAATTACATGAAAAAATTTAGTCATATGCTTGAATGCTTTTGAGTTACAATGCTCTTTTTTCAGTTTAAGAAGAGCTTGAGCAAGCTACAAATCATTCAAATTACAACTAAGAACTAGTTTGAAACTAAGTTCAAACTTTCATATATCCCTTCAACAAATGAGAGAGAATTTAGGAGAGAAATAAAGAAAGAATAATGGATTAGGAGACCTGGTCTGAGAATTAGACTTCATGCTTGCACTTGGCTTCCAAGTTCATTTGGTCTTCATCTATTGTTGGGTCGGATGTAACTGATTTTTGGTCAAATGACCGCTCCAAACTACTCCAAATTGTTTCATTGATGAAGAAAAACCACCTTCTTTGACCTGTTCATAGATAGGTGCTTGATTTTACTCCTAGTTGCTTGAAAATAGCTAGAAAAAGTCCCCAATTGCCCCTGTTTTTACTCCACCACATGGAAAATTTATCTCAAACTCCTCCTCGATGCCCTCCACTTGCTACTCAAGTCACCACGTGGCTCCTAAATCTCCTCTCCATGATGCCCAACTACCTTGGGTTGGATGGAATTGGTTTTGGACACCTAGAACTCTCATAAGTGCTTGAAAAAGTCATATAATTGCCTCAAATTGCCACTTAGTGCTTGTCTACCCATTCGACTTGATAATGCATTTAGATACCACTTGTTCCCACACTAAGTATTGTCATGTTTTCTTGCTTTGAGAATTGTGGTTGAACTTTGAGTATGACCAACTATCATTATTTCTAATCTCTGTCACATTTTGTCTACGCTTTCTTAACTATCACCATCACTTGGTATTAGGACTATTCCCTTTGGTAAAACTAGTAGCAATGACTCTTTTGGGAGATGACCCTAAGCATCTATCATAGTCCTTTGATTTGAATTTCTATGTGAATTATACTCTTCAATCCTTGGTTGTCTCTCATTCTCTTAGATCAATGTCACTTGAATCTCTATTGTCTTTCTTCCCCACAAGCAAGCTTGAATGTCTTGTCATTACACTTCATGACTACCTCTTTAAACTATGTTTAAACTGTCCACTATCTCCTTGATTGGGGCTGCCATCACTTCTATGCACTATCATATCATATTTTTCTCTTATTTCCTTTTAGTCTCATGCCAATGTCACTATATTTATTTGCAATGTCCTCTTCATCGAAACTTATGGAAAAGAAAAAATAGTTTCCATATCTATATGCTACCCTTCATTATAGGTATGACTATAAGGTCCCTTTGTTACTGTCAACTGTAGTCCTCTACCAAGTACCAAACTTAATGTTCTACCTTTTTATGCATTCTAAATCCTTTGGAGGAAGATTTACATTCTTACAATAACAAATTTTGATGTTGCATCCATCTCATTGATTTTTGGTCTTTTCATTATTTCCTTCTTGCAAACTGCCCATGTAAAATCTTTCTTTTATGACTTGGAAAACCTCATTGTCTTATGACTACATGGTCACTACTCTTCAACATTGATCTATTGTTTTGTGTCTTCACTCTTCATGTTAATTTTCATCATCTTTTTTTGATTTAGGGATTTGATTCAAGTCCCATAGACACCCATTTTCTTCCATCTATAACATAAATTGTTAACCATAGTGTTGTCCCTTATCTTGACCAGTAGGATAGTCACATTCCACATCCCCTTAGGACTATTATGACTTCATTCTTCTATTAAAACTTCAAGATCTCTAGCATATCCCACATCTTCTAAATCAACCACCTATCTCTTTCTAATGCATTTTTCATAAGAAAATGTTCTCTTGAAGTGATTGTCCTCAACCTTCAAACTGCCCCCTACAATGAATGTCATATATTTTACAAGGTTATCACTTCATCTTGTTTTAAACTTTACCCTACATGCTTGACCTTTTGACTGTCACTAAGCACAAAAGTGCATCATACTTTTAGAGCTCTTTAGACTATCTCTTATGCTTCTATACCACTGAACTATAACCTTTTGAAGTATGATGTCTCCTTTTATTACCCTTGATCTACCCAAGGTTTCTCTCTACCATGATCCACACTTGCAACATTGTGCCTTAATCATAACTATCTTATGATAGTCATTTCCACCATTTTATTCATCTTGACAACACTTTTTTCTTTTGTTATGTTAAAATCCATATTGCTTCCTCTTGACATTCTTGACATTCACCATAAATTATTATTCCTTTCATATGCAATATTACCCTATGCAACACTAACCTACCTTGACTGAAGATCAATTATTCCAATTGTTCCTCTTAATGGCCAACAAGAACTTGGTCTGGAATTCTCTATAATCAATGGAGCTTTAATAGATATACATGTATTGTGACATTCTCTCTATAGAGATCATATTGTTATCCATGGCATAGAGATCCCATATGACCCACCATATTCAAGCTCATCCCATATATTACCCCAAAACCTGCAACAGTTAGATGAACTACACTTTATGGAAAGAAAAGCAAGAAAACCATAGAGAAGGTAAATACAAGTTTTGAAAAAAGATCTGCTTGAAAGGAAAACCAACCCATGGCCCCATAAACATGGAATCTCTTTATACACAACACTAATTTAGAACCAACAACCTCCATGTGAAACTGATCATAGTGAAGAAAAGACATTATACACTACTTGCAAAGATGATAATAGTATGACAGATTTGGATCTCAGTATGACTTCTATGTAAACCTTTGATTTATCAATACAGTTAGTTGTTGCATCTCCATGTGTTTTATGAGTACTGAAGAAATGAAGCCCCTTGAAACCTATCATTTCATTGATCCATCACTCATCTATATATCAAGCTCAAAATATATATCACGTAAACAAAAAGACACCAATATAATGCATTGATCATATCTCAAAACGAGATTAGTATCTGCATGATTCTAGCAAGTGTCGTCCACATTTTATGCAAGAAATATACCTAGTAGGAAAAATAAGATAACCACATAATTTTTCATGGTGGAAGTGCCTATTAAGTGGAAACAATCTGTTGTAGTAGTAGGAAACGCTCCCATTTTAATGCATCATGTTAGGTTTTCCCTCTTCTATTGCAACATGGACATAAAGTAAATGAAATTGGGACCTCTTCAAATCTCTAAATTGTGTGCCAATCTCCTTGATTTCCTCTTGCAACGTGCCATCATGTTTTCTATACATTCATTTTTTTTGGAAAACTTCAATGCCAATGTAGGAACCCTTCAATGCCTTAAGGAGCTGATACTCTACAACGTGGTTGATCACTGGAACATGCAACTTCTATCCTCATGCCATGCCATGAAATTTTCTCTAGACTTTTTCAACACCAGCAACCAGTAAACCCTAAAGTCATTCTCTTTCAACATGAGGTGAGCTATCAAAATTAAATAACTCTTTCTCCCTTTCTCGTCCAAAAAGACTTAGTCAAAGCCTCTTTCCTTTCCCTACTTTGTAGTTTGCTTCAAAATTTTATTTTCAATATTGTTTTCCCTTTTTGACAAATATTTAACAAATATGTTTTTAAAACATTTTTTTTTAAAAAAATGTGTTAACATCCTTAGCGACTTCTAATGGAGTTTTTCTTGCTAAAATTTAGTGACCAGCTACCTTATCCAATCCATTGGGAATGGAGTGAACAAGAGACCTAAAACAACTTAAAACCAAACCTGATAATAGCTACAAGACACTCAAAAACTAGGAAAGAAAATTGAAACCACTACTCTAAACTTACTCAAACTAGGAACAAATGTGCAACCTTCACTTATAGGAAAACAAAACTTGACAAAACATGTGCACTGACACTTATTGGACTCCTAAAAACCTACTCTAATATGTACAAAAGGTTGAAAGAACCTTAGAAACAATGCTTGAGATGAATCCCATTAACTGGGATTGGTTCCATTTCTCCATCCAACTTGGACATCTAAAAGCCATTTTGTTGTTTGCACTCCATAATCATGTATGGCCCACTCAAAAAAAATCAAACTTAGAGTTCCTTCGGGGCCTATTCTTTAACTCATCCCATTTCAAGACAATATCCCCTTCTTTGAAAGTTCTATGGGCTACTCTCTTGTTAGAAGACCTTTAGACTTGTGTTAGTGGATTTCCATAGTCTTCATAGCCTTATTTCTCTTCTTCTCCAACTCAACTAGTTGTGCCAACCTTGCTACCATTGGATCTTCTTCTAACATATCTAGCTGATTGACCAAGTCAAGAGTTGGAAGCTCATTGGAGATAGGTAATCTTGATTCTTTTCCATAAACCATCATGTAAGGAGAGTTCTTGATTGACCTTTTGGGAGTGATTCTATCAGCCCATAGAGCTGATTTCAACTTGGTATGCCATGCTCTCTGATTATCTTCAATGGTCCTCTTTATGATTCTGATTAAGTTCTTATTAGTGGAATCAACTAGTCCATTACCTCAAGCATAGTAATTTGAAGATGTACTCATAAATATGTTATTTTGGATAGTCCACTCACTTATCCTTGTACCCACAAATTCCAAGGCATTATCTGAGATGATTGAATCAAGTGTGCCAAATCTTGTTACCAAATCCTCACAGAAGTTAAAGACAATAGTTTCATTTGCTTCCTTAAGAGGCACAACTTCTTCCCACCTTTTGAAATAATCAATGGCTGTAAGAAGCCACTTATGACTAGCACTTGAGGGTGGATTGATGACTCCAATGAAGTTTAAACCCCACTTCATAAAGGGTTGTTCAACTTGAATTGGGTGCAATGGAAGAGTTACTAAACTCTCTTTACCTGTAAATAAGGCACATTCTTTGCACTTCCTTACCCACAAGTGTGAATCCTTAAATAAAGTAGGCCAAAATTAGCATACTCTCATAATCTTAAGGGTTGTAGATCTTGGTGAAAAGTTTCCACCAATTGTCCCTTCATGGAACTCATGCAAAATTTTGTCAATTTTATCAACTTCTATATATCTCAATAAGACTCAATGAAAACATTTCTTAAAGAGAATACCATCTAAAAGAACATAGGGAATAGATTGCTGATTGAAATAATTTTGTTTGGCTCTATCCATCCCATGAGGATACTAACCAATTTGTAAAAAATGGACCATTTCTTGCACCCAACTTGTTGGAGAAGTTGGTGCAACTATTTGTTCTTCATCTAGGAGAGCCGGGACATCCTCATCATTTTCTTCCACTTCACGTGAATGACCAGCAAGCTACTCACACAAGCCTTTACCATGAACCAACTTGGTTACCTTGATTTCTATGTCATATTCCATGACTTTAGTAATCTAACTAGCTCTTTTCTCTCCCAAGTCTTTACTCAACAAAAATTGTTTGACACTAAAATGAGCAACTAGAAACTTCACTTTATTGTTAGAGAGCATATGTCTAAATTTTTTCAAACTTCTAACAATGGAAAGTACATGTTTTTCAACAAAGGTGTACCTTTTCTCACAATACTTTAACCCTTGACTGAAAAGGCTATAGGTTGCTCCAAACCTTTGTCATTCTATTGTACCAACATAGTTGAGATACTATCAATGTTAGCATATGCATACAAGAAAAATCCTTAGAAAATTTGGGATTTAAGAGAGTAGGAGCTAAGGATAATGTTTCTTTTATTGCTTCAAAACTCCTTTTACCTTCCCTTGTCTAGATAAAAGATAAATTCCTTTTTAACATAGTTGTTAGAGGCTTCAATAAATTAGCACAATCAAGTATAAATCTTCTAACAAAGTCGATTCTACCAATGAGACTTCACAACCCTTCTTATGTGTTGGTAAAGGAAGAGCCAAAACAACACTTACCCTCTTAGGATCAACAATAATACCATGTTTTGAGACAATATAGCCCAAAAAATTCCTTTCATAAACAAAACACACACATTTTTTAGGATTAAGGGAAACACCAAACTCTCTACATTTCTCAGAAATCTGCCTTAAGTGATTTAGATGATCCTTTGCTTCCTCAAGGAGTAAACTAAGATATCATCTAAATATACTAGCACTATCTTGTACATTAAGCTCTGAAATGCCATATCCATGGCTCTCTGAAAAGTTGCACCAGCATTGGACAAACCAAAGGGTGTCTTGTTATAGGCCATGGTACCCCATTTTCTAGTGAAGGATATTTTATATTGATCTTCTTCTTTGACTAAAATCTAGTTATAACCAAAAAATTCATCAAACAATGAAAAACTCTCTAATCCTAGAACTACTTGCAATATTTGTTCCATTAAAGGTAAGGGATAGTGGTCTTTGAGTGAGACTCGATTAAGATCCCTAAATTCCACACATAGCCTAATCTCACCATTCTTTTAACTTATAGGAACTAATCTTAACACCCATGAGGTATGCTTGATAGGAAATATCATGGTACTCTCAATAAACTTGTTTAACTCCTTTCTCATGAGTGGCTTTAGTTGAGGATTCAAGGGTCTTTTATTTTTCGTTATTGGTTTGGGATTTAGCTTAAGTTCTATAGTATGTCATGCAAGATTGGGGTCAAAGCCTTTCAAATTAGAATACTCCCATGCAAAAAAATACTAAATTCTTGGCAAAGTAATATAAAAGATTCTTTTTCTTCTTTGGTACAAATCTTGCCAAGTTTCAAGAGCTTACCTTTGAAGATTTCAACCTCTTAATAATGTTCTTGGCTGATATGTATGTTAGCATTTTCTTTCCTTATCTAGTCATCTGAATTAAAAATAGAATCCAAAGTGACTAATCCTTTGGGTAACTTGTTAATTTTCAGCTATATGACCTGGTCCTCATATTGTTGTTGGAATCTTTCCTGATTTCTAGCTGAAAAATTAGTCTCTTCTCTTAAGAAATTAACAATGTACTGGTCACTTTCAAAAACTTACCAAAACCATGATTATTAGGAATAGAAGGCCTAACAACAACCTTCACATATTGTTGTTTACTAGTATCATTCATGCTACTTGGGATATCATACTATGCACCTATGGCTGCAAGCCTATCAATATGTTTATTCTTACTTCTAGGAATGGATAGTAGATTGAATGCATCAAATTATTCTATTAAATCCAAAACTCTATTCTTGTAACATTTTAATGCATCATTTTTGGTGGTATGGAGGCCTCTTACCTGGTTGATAATGAGTTCACTATCACCAAAGACTTGGAGACAACTGATTTTCCTTTTTCTTTCCCACAACAAACCATAAATCAAAGACTCGTACTCTACTATGTTGTTAGTACAACTAAAAGTGAACCTGAAAAATGAATAATACTTCTCACCTTCAAGAGATATCAACATGCAACCTCCACCATCACCATTTTTTCTCCTTGAGCCATCAAAAAATAACTTTCAAACCCTGTTATCTTGCTAGATAGACTGTTGTTCATCACCCTTTACCAAGTTAGGCACTAAATAATTAGGTTCATGCATCATGTAAACACCAAATCCTACCTCTTCCTAGAATTGTTTACTCATATCATTTTAGTTATTTTCAGCAACCCACTCATCTAAAACTATATCTGGAATACCCTCTACTTGAGTATCCAACTCTTTAATCACAAGATGATCATCATGGTCAAAATAGGACAATTAGCATTTTTGGCAATAGGTACATAAGGTTCAATATGGTCTTTTGTAATAGGATCTAATTTTATAGTGACCTTTGTACCATATCTAGTCCTAAAAAGCATGTGGGACCAATCAAAAGACAAGTACCCACCTATCTTGGCACTAAAATCCTTGGATAGGCATATGGAAAAGTATGAAGGCAACGTAATAACATAGATATCCTAAGGAATAGAATTTTTTTGGCATGCATGCAATGTTAAACTCAAGTCTTTTATGACACAAACTTTGTTAACAATGGTACCATCCAATTGTGCTACCACTTTCTCAAGTGGTTGGTATTCTATTCCTAGCTTGTCAAGAATTTGCTTAGGCATGACAAAACTACTAGCTCCTAAGTCTATCATGCAGCTATGAACTAAGTGGTCTCCAATGATAAAAGAAACATAGAAATGGGGAGGTCTAACCTCATTTGCTTTCTATTCAGTACCATTCTTGGAATCATTTTTAAACACAACCTTAGATGGTTCACTAGTAGGCTCACTAGAAACACTAAGCTTTGTCAAAGCTTATTGGAGAAGGTCATTTTTCCCAGGAATGAATAATGAATCCCACATAGACATAGTCACGTTAGCCCTCTTCATATGGTCTAGAATTCTAAAAGAAGGGGTACATACTTTGATTTGAGATTTAGGAACAACAACTTTAGGTTGTTCTTTACTGCTATAGCCTAGTTTCTTGTCAAAATGTGTATATTTAGTCCATTAGACAGACCAACAGTTGCTTGGATTACATTTATCACTTGTTTGGCTTGAGAAGAGAAAATATAAGCTTGTTGCACACCATCAACAACCCTCTTTTTTGACCTTTTGTTGGCTACAATAGAGTTTTAGGATTGATTTAGCGCTTGGGAGGTGTTTATCCCACAAAACTCTTGTTGGATGCGAAAGGGAGAAAGAGTTGTATCATTTTGATAGCTCACCTCATGTTGAAAGAGAATGAATTTAGGGTTTAATAGTTGTTGGTGTTGAAAAATTCTAGAGAAAATCTTGTGGCATAGCATGAGGATCTAGTAGTTGCATGTTCCATTGATCAACCACATTGTAGAGTATCAACTCCTTAAGGCATTGAAGGGTTCTTGTAGTGGCATTGAATTTCTCCAAAAAACATGAATGTATATAGAAAACGTGATGACATGTTGCAAGAGAAAATAAAGGATTTTGGCATGTAGTTTAGAGATTTGAAGAGGTCCCGATTTCATTTACTTTATGTCCACATTGCAATAGAAGAGGGAAAACCTAGCATGATGCATTAAAATGGGAAGGTTTATGGTTGCTGCAACAAATTATTTCCAATTACTGCAATAGATTGTTTCCACATAATAGGCACTTCCACAATGAAAGATCACAATGTGGTTATCTTCTTTTTCCTACCAGGTATGCTTCTTGCATAAAAAGTGGAAGACACTTGGTAGAAACATGTAAATATTGACCTCCTTTGAGATATGATCAATGCATTATGTTGGTGTCTTTTTGTTTATGTGATAGTTTGAGCTTGATATAGAGACGAGTGATAGATCAAAAAAATGCTAGGTTTCAAGGGGCTTCATTTATTAGGACTCATAAAACACATGGAGATGCAACAACTAAATTTGTTGATAAAACAAAGGCTTACATAGAAGTGATATTGAGATCTAAAATTGTCATACTATTATCATTTGTGCAAGTAGTGTATAATTTCTTTTCTTCACTATGATCAGTTTCACATGGAGGTTGTTGGTTCTGCATTAGTGTTGCATATAAAGAGCTTCCATGTTTTTGGGGCCATTGGTTGGTTTTCCTTCTAGGAATATCTTTTTTCAAAACTTGTATTTACCTTCTCTATGGTTGTCTTGCTTTGCTTGGTAGAAAGTGTAGTTCATCTAAGTGTTGTAGGTTTGGGGGTAATATATGGGAAGAGCTTGAATATAGTGGGTCATATGGGATCTCTATGGAATGGAGAACAATATGATCTCTATAGAGAGAATTCCATAGTACACGTATATCTATTAGAGCTCCATTGATTATAGAGAACTCCAAACCAAGTTCTTGCTAGCCATTAAGAGGAATAATTGCTATCATTGATCTTTAGTCAAGGTAGGTTAGTGTTGCATAGGGTATCATTGCATATGAAATGAAGAATAAAAATGGTGAATGTCAAGAGGCAACGATATGGATTTCAACATAACAATAGAAAATAGTGTTGTGAAGATGAATAAAATGGCAGAAATTACTGTCATAAGATAGTTATGATTAAGGTGCAATGTTGCAAGAGTGGATCATGATAGAGAGAAACCTTGGATAGATCAAGGGTAATAAAAGGAGACATCATACTTCAAAAGGTTATATGTATAGTTCAGTGGTACATCAACATAAGAGATAGTCAAAAGAGCTCTGAGAGTTTGATGCACTTTGGTGCTTAGTAACGATCACAAGGTCAAACATGCAGGGTAATGTTTAAAACAAAATGAAGTGATAACATTGTGAAAGATATAACAGTCATTGTAGAGGGCAGTTTAAAGGTTGATGATAATCACTTTAAGAGAGCATTTAATTATGATAGATGCATTGGCAAGAGATAGATAATTGGTTTAGAAGACATGGGATATTCTAGAGATCTTGAAGTTTTGATAGAAGAATGCAATCATAATAGTCCTAAGTGGATGTGGAATGTGACTTTCCTACTGGTCAAGATAAGGGACAACACTATGGTTGAATTTTTTTGTTGTAGATGGAAGCAAATGGGTGTCTATGGGAGTTGAATCAAATCCATAAATCAAACAAAGATGATGAAAATGGACATGAAGTGTGAAGAAACAAAGCAATAGATCAATGTTGAAGAGCAGTGACCATATAGTCATAAGAAAATGAGGTCTGCCAAGTCATAAAAGAAAGATTTTACATGGGCAGTTTGCAAGAAGGAAATAATGAAAAGACCAAAAATCAAAGAGATGGATGCAAAATCAAAGTTTGTTATTGTAAGAATGTAAATCTTCCTCCAAAGAATTTAGAATGCATAAAAGGGTAGAACAGATTATGTTTGGTAAGGTAGAGGATTGCAATTCACAGTAACAAAGGTACCTTACAATTTGTGAACCATGATTCCCAACCTGCAAAAACACAAGAGACAATTAATAAATTAGATCAAATGCATAGTTAGAAACATGATTCCTCAAGAAATTCATTTAAATTGCAAGAGAGAAAGGAAATGAGATGAAGAACACCAAGAAACTCAAAAAAAATCAAATACTATTCTAATGCAATATAAACTCCTAATCTCTTTAGGGAATTGGTGCCAATTTGATGTGAAAATTGGCCCTTTCCCAACTCCAATGATGCAATGTTGATTTGATGAAGAGATTTGATCCACTTTGATGATGAAGGATGAGAGCTCCAAGCCAAAATCTGCAATAACCTAGCTAAGAACTCAAGATTGATGAATGAAGATTGCTCTAAATTTGAGTATAGTAAGTTTACTCAAATTGTGGATGATGAAATAAGGATATGAGCTATTTATTTATAGATTGATAAGTTGAAGAGATGTCCAAATTTGATCAATGTGGGAAAAATATTCAACCAATGATATGATGCCACTTGTCAACATGTGAGAGGATGAAGGTTGAGCAAGTTTTGAGGATTGTACCAAGAGGGGGGAGATTCAAATTCAAAATATGGCTTGAAGGATGAGTTGAAAGGTGATGTTAAAGTCACATGGCTCAAGAAAAGGACTTGTAAGAGATGTTAAATGCCATGTTGGAAGGGACAAGTCCTTTTAAAGAGAGATTTGGAGAATATCTCCCACCCCTGGACTTCCTTTGAATGTTTGTTCACGAAATATTTTGAGAGAGGATATTTGAAATTTTAATGTATTTATTTAATATATTTATTTGACTAATATTTACTTTGTATTGTTAAAATTGGTACTTATTTATCTCAGCAATGCCTTTGACGCATTAACTGCAGATGTTAGATTAAAATTTCATGTTTACTTGGCTTAATTTAAATATTGAAATAGATGAACAATACATTATTGAATTAGTTGAAGATAGAGATGAGATCTTAGCTAACATATGTATTGATTTACTAAATTGAGATTTATCGAATAAAGAATTACATGACCTTTAACGTTAGCGGTTGCCGGGGAATGTCATTAACACGGTATATACCATTGTTTACGTTAATAGATCGACCGCAGCATGCATAACAATCGCATACTTCATGCCCGTCAAATCATACCCCAACACGAAGGACATTACAGATATGTTTTCTCCATGTCGGGCGAAGAGCGACACGTTAAAAACATGTGCTTAATACCGGAACGAGACCAAAGCCGCTACAGGTGCGTCACGCTTAATGTGGTCAAGGAGACATACGCCAAAACACGCCAAAAGAGGCGTCATGGCAATGACAAGCACATTCAAGCCGTTTACTATGTGAACAAAGACAATAGAAATCAAGTCACATTGATCCAAGAGAAATTCAGAGCATCAAACCAAGCGACTGAAATATCACAGAAAGTATCGTAAAGGACCGGCGAGAGACTTTAGTTAACAAAGTCTCTTACTAGCTTCCACCGCTGGTCAGTCTTAATACCAATTCATGGTGAAAGTTATGAAAGTGTAGCAAAAATGTGATCTAGAGATTAGGAAGAATGATAACTTTGGTCATACTCAAAGTTCAATCACAATGATCAAAGTGAGAAAATATGGAAATACTTAATGTGAGCACAAGGGGTATCTGAATGCATTATGAAGTCCAATGAGTAGACAAGCATCTAAGTGGTAGTTTGAGGTGGTTAGATGACTTTTTCAAGCACTTATGAGGGTTCTAGGTGTCCAAAACCAATTCCATCTAACCCAAAGTAGTTGGGCATCATGGAGAGGAGATTTAGGAGCCATGTGGTGACTTGAGCAACAAGTGGAGGGCATCTAGGAGGAGGTTGAGATAAGTTGTCCATGTGGTGGAGTAGAAATAGGGGTAGTTGGGGATGTTTTCCAACTATTTTCAAGCAACTAGGAGTAAAATTAAAGGCCCTATCCATGAATAGGTCAAATAAGGTGGTTTTTCTTCATCAGTGAAGTAAGTTAGAGTAGTTTGGATGGGTCTTTTTGCCAAAAATTTGTTACATCCGACCCAACAACAGCTGAAGACCAAATCAACTTGGAAGCCAAGTGTAAGCATGAAGTCTAATTCTTGGACTAGGTCTCCTAATCCATTCTTCTTTCTTTATTTCTCTCCTAAATTCTCTCTCATGTGTTGAAGGGATATAGGAAAGTTTGAAATTAGTTTCAAACTAGTTCTTGTAATTTGAATGATTTGTAGCTTGCTCAAGCTCTTCTCAAATTGAAAAAAAAGCATTGTAACTCAAAAGCAATCAAGCATATGACTTGATTTTTTCATGTAATTTTAATTTTCAAGCAATGAAAACAATCTATTTTGGATCAACACTTGTGTAATGCTTCTTTGGCATCAATTTTAGTTCAAATTTTTCCTTTTATGTGGCTAGTTATATATGTTTTATTGGTTTATTTTGTCATGTTTTATCTCAAAACCTCAAAATATGATAAAAAAAACACTTGTAAATAGATTCAAACATATTCAAACAGGTTGTAAACTATGGCAAAACTTATTGGGTTGTTTTGGTTGTGAAATCTCTCATTTGCCTTCATGAACATCATTGATTGGTGCCCTTTTTATGAAATATTGATGGGTGATATGTTAAAATACATAGACCTTTGTGTAGTAGAACTTCTTTTTAGTCCATTTTAAGTCCAAAAAAACAAGTTATAGTTCTGAGAAAACAATTTAGTGCATCACCTAGTTAGCTGTAGTTAATCATTTTTAGGCATTTTAAGTTATTTTCAATCTCCTTCTTACCCTTTTCCTTCAAAATAAGTAGGATTTATTAAGTTCTAGGTGATCAACCAAGAGGAACCAACCTTTTTTGGAGGTTCACTCCAAGTGTTAGGCAACCCACAAGCCTAGGATTGTTCCCATGTATCAACAAGTAGCTAAGTTGATAGCTTAGCACTAGGGTGCATACTTTGTTGATAACAAAACCATTGGGAGTGAGCCCTTCTTTTCTTTTGGGCAGTGAGCCCTCTAACTGAGCCTATTATATTCGCTGTTGCAATTACTTTATATTATGAGCTAATCATCACAATGGTTTTTTCCCTTCTTGGGTTTTCCACGTAAATATATTTGTCTTATGTGTTTGGATGTGTTTTCATTACTATTTCTCATGTTTACATTCTACTAATACATGATAAGGGTTTAAGAGTTTAAGGGACTACTGCTAAATCAATACAACAATCTAAGGATTCGTAAGGATTTGAATGTTAATGAGGGTTTTGATGTTTTAATGTACAACTGATTCACCCCACCTCTTAGTTGTCTTGTTCATTCAACATAAAACTCATAATTCAACCTTTTGAACTAAAAAATGGCATGTTTCTTGCCCTCTAGATGTCAAGATCATTGCTTGATACCACTTGTAATGAAATGACTTACACATGAGAACAATATATAATAGTGAATATGCTACAAATTTACTTTATAATTCTTGAGAATAATAAGCAACTTCATGGTGACAAACCTCCAAAAGTCTCCAATAAGAACACAATTTACAATATGATGGTAATAAACTAACCACTAACACCTACATATGCCATACTTATTCTTTGGATTCCACATAAAACAACTTAGCTACTTGTATAATACTATATAAATGATTATATAACTTACTTAAGGGTTATGCTAGCCACAAGTGGACTGCACATATCCCAATGTAATCAATAAGTTAATGTTGTAGTGTCATGTTGATGATGTGTAAAAGTAGTCACCAAGGTACAAAACAAATTCTCTTAGCCTATTGAATGTAACTAGTGTTATCTACTAAGTAGAATGTAGGCTCTTGAAGATTACTTCACCTTGATTTTTGGTTTCCAAATATTAGTAAGCATTGTGGTTTTTGAAAATTCATTTAAGGAAGTTGCCAAATTGCTAGGGTGAAGTTCTCTAATATCAACCCCTTTTTGTGATAGGCTTTAGAACTTTGAGAAAAATATTTTAAGTAATATATAAAGTTGTGATTCTAATGAAGACTAAGATTCCTTTGATGCTCAAAATCAAAATGTTGTTACACTACATGCTCCTTATTCTTTTGATTTTCTCCTATGATCTTTTATCATTCTCGTTATTAATTAATTGGAGAAGTGGACATCTTTAAATAGCAAGACATAATGAGCATAGAAATATGTACTAAGTTGGCTCACAGTGGCTAGTGAAAAGGTGGAAGAAGGTTAGGATTTGAATTTTAAAAATTTAAATTTCAGGTCATGTTTTTACTACTTAAAACTAATCCTAAACAAGAAAGTGTTGGCTTTGAAATAGAAATCAAATGTGTGGATATGTGTGTAAATGTAGATACAATATATGAATAATAATATATATGAAAGTACTTGTAAATAATACTAACATAAGATCAAATGCAAATACAAATGAATAATAAACAAATTATAAAAGACCAATTATAAGCAAAATATAATATAAAAAAAAAGTCAAATGTTATTATATATACATATTGAATCATCCCACCCAAAAAAATTAAAACTTAATAAAAATTAACAAATTTCATCATTACAATATTAAAATCCTATCCTTCGAAAACCCCATTGCCTTATTTGAAAAACTTATTTTTGTAAAACTCATTCTTTTAACATATGTTCAATTAACAAAATTTCAAGTCTGAAAGATTAGTTCTTTTTTTCCACATTCTAGAAGCGTTGAGGAACCCTCTCCATGCAAAATAAATGTTTTTGAATTTTTTTTGTTTTTATCTTTTTTTCAAGTACACGGAAAGTTCAAGTCCATTCATTGCGAGTCTCTCTACAACTTACAAGAAGTCTTTGCAAAAGATAGACTTTAATAAGAACTTAGTACCAAAATACTTAAATATCTTCCCATGGTTTCGCAGAAATTCATTTTCCTGTTCCATCGTTCGCATTATTCACACAGCTCACATTATTAGTTCCTGATGGTAGGCAGGTATACTTATGCATTCGCCCGGAATGCATTTAACCGCTAGCATTGACCAATCAGATTTTTCCATTTAACATATTACTTATTTTTTTGTATAGTTTGAATTTGGAGAGCTATTTTATATATTGGAAAATTAGCATTTATCTATTTTTCTATTCGTCTGAGTAGCTTTAAAAATCATTTTCGTTTTAAAAAATTTGGGAAAATGTGAACGCATAAATTGATTAAATAAATTTAACCAAAGGCATAGTTTAAAAGTTGGCAGCTAGAGGTACGCAATCCATGAATGCAGATTAAATGCATTAAAATATCAGGAAACTGCGAGCACAAAAATTGATTAATTAAAATTAAGCAAAGGAATAGTTTATCAAGGTGGTGGGTAGCCGTACGTTATGTATGAATAAAAATTAAATGCATTGAATGGCATGTGGCTCGAGGTGAAGGTGCTGGGATGGTTTGGAGGCCACGCGTGGCCAGGGTACTTTGGTCATTTAATATAGAGTTAAGTTACTTGGTATGCATTTCTATTACTTTGCGTATGTTGTTTTTGTCTTCTGTAAGGGGTGTTCTAAGGGAGAGTTCTAGCGACTGAGTAGGATATGTTATAGTTGCAGAGTCCAGACCCAGAAACGAGTTATTTGAGGTCATAATTTGGTAATTTCCAGAGTGTCGTTATAGTAAAATGCTGGACAGTGAGGGCAGAAGAGGTAACTTATGGTTTTTAAGTCTATTTCATACAAGAAATGCGAGTAGGGTTTCATGGTGCTTTGAGGCATTCATATACTTTGATTATAAATTCATATTTTAAACTACTTTTAGTGTTGTTTATTTTACTTCATGCATGTGAGTCGAAAGTGTGTTGCTTTGAGCTTTTCCATTGTCATCAAAAGCATAAAGGATAGGGTTCCCCTAAAGTCATCGTTGTTGTCCCCTAGGCATAAATCAGAGTAATTGTTCATTTTACTTCATGCATGAGTCTCCGTGAGAGTTTGTATTTTTTATTGTCGCAAAGTGGTCCCATAGAGATGGCTTTGGAACCAAATACCATGTCAACGCGCTATAAATGGGTTTTCAACAATGTAATCGATAGTGTTGCATTGAGCTTCGTCAGCGAAGCATAAAGGATAGAGGGACTGCTCAAAGTCATGGTCAAGCAGTCTGGAAATGCCAGAAAAAGCAGACAGACACAAAACCAATCACATGAGAACCCCGAATGTTTTGATTTATTTTTACTTTTCACCTCTGACTTGTGCCATGCATATATGGAGAAGTGATACCGCGAAAATTTCTTCCCCATTCCCACATCGACAAGCCAGGTTCCTGATGTCTTCACACCATCCGCGGTAGAAGCCAGTTCTTTAGTGTCTGGCATATTCTTGACAAGTCAGCCTTTTGGCTCCTTACATATACCAGATGCCTCTATATTTTGCCTTTCTTCTTGTTTCATATAAGAAATTATAAATCTTCAGCCATCCTCCTCATACAAGCATTACCACACTTGTAATCGAGATTTCCCAAGGTTCTATACTATCAGCCCCTAATCTTCATAGAATACCTCATGGTTACCTTCCCATGCTAGATGACCTGAATACCACCCTCCCCAAGAAGTAGAAATTCAGGGGAGTAAGGTGGCTATAGAAATTAGTTATAGAAGACCGAACAACTTAGAATTCCTATGGAAAAACAGAATTCCTTTCTTAAGTGAATTGGGAGGCTCAGATAATTCTCATCTCCATAGCTGACCAAACCTTTTTGCATTACTCCAGACATTAAAAATGAGCCATGATTTCTCCAGGAAGGCTTACATAAACTCATGGGAGTAAGCTTGAAATCAAACTCAAATAGTAGCCATAAAGATTTTAATATAAAAATTAAAAAGAAAGGCATTGACTCTATTCGTCTAAAACATAAAATAAAATTTAATGTTTTTACTATTTGATATGGTTGCATGGATCCAAACAATAAAATCTATTGTTTTTACTATTCATTACCCGAGTTCATGCATGTGAGTCGACAGTGTCTTGTTTTGAGCTTTACAGTTGTCATCAAAACATGTGCGATAAAGAGAACTTTTTAGGAATTAGTCGATAGTGTGTTGCTTTGAGCTCTTCCGTTGTCATGAAAGCATAAAGGATAGAGGGATTCTATTAAAAAGTCATCGTTGTTGTCCTTGTAGGCATAAATGCAAACAATGGGAGCATAAAGAATGCAGTAGTTACCTTTTTCCTCCCGGCAAGCATAAAAATCCTGTCAGATGTCATTGTTACTGTTTTGTATCTTGGGGTTATAAAAAACTATGTCAAAAAATGTTGTAGAATCCAAATTACAATGTTTCCATAGAGCAGATAAGTAATATTGCTTCATAGAACAATTTTAGTCTTCATGCAAGAGAGTGATAAAATTCATTGCTAGAAGATTTGTGGTCCAAGAAGCTTTCACAAGTAGTTTGTGTAGTTAATCTTGTTTGCATTTATACTTGTGTCTCTTGAATCTAGAAAAATGCTTGGTAGTGTTTAAATGGTTTTTGCTATTAGTATGCATTGCAGTAAGAGTACTATATATTGTTATTCTTTTAGGAAAAAACAAAGACATGTTTTTGTTTTCTAATGAAAGCTTTTTACATGGTGCAATGCTTTTGATTGGAAGAAAAGAGGTCATGTAGTAGTCCAGTTGTGGCAAATTCTTGAAGCAAGTAGTAGAAGGTGAGTTTCTAGAATGAACCTTCTCCTTTGTTTACAATTGCATATAGTAGATAGAGAAAAGGGTTGATTCAAGATTCTCACTATATTGATTGTACTTGTAATCATATTGTTGTTTCTTGTTACAAGGACAATCTTTGCAAATGGGTATTGTGAGTGGCATATGCTATATGTTTCATAAAAATTAAGCAGCTAGGGTTCAAAAGTAGATATTCGTTTCAAAAAATGAAGCTTTTAAAATTTTGAGAGTTTGATTCTGAAACCATATGCATAGTTTGATTAATACTAGTGGCTAAAGGTACATAATTCATTAATACAAATTGAATGGATTTAATGGCATCTGACTAGACATGAGGCTGTTTGGATTGCTAATTAGTCTTTGAATATATAACAATCAAAAGTGATAAATAAGTATAATTATCCTTGGCCACATTTCACATTTTGACCTTCCAATCAAAGTCAATTAACAAAATAGCAGTTAGACCTACAGAAGGTTCAAGGACTATGCTACTAGAAAAACAAATTTTGGACAATGGCTAGACAATTTGTTGAAATTGGTTTAAAAACTTTTAAGCAAATGCATTTTCCCTTCTATTTGCTTTCATTGTACATCTTAAATGGTAGTTGGGTTTTGCATTGTTACAATACATTTGGATACTTTGATTGTAAAATCATAGTTAGATCATTTTAAGTGTTATCGATTCAAACCTTCCCTTGAAATACCAAGGATTCATCTAAATCTTGGAAGCAACGTACAGTTAACTATAATTATCCTTGGCCACATTTCACATGTTGACCTTTCAATCAAAGTGAATTAACAAAGTAGCAGTTAGACCTAAAGAAGGTTGAAGGACTATGCTGATAGAAAATGATATTTTGGACAATGGCTAGACAACCTGTTGAAATTGTTGTACAAACTTTAAAGCAAATGCATTTTCCCTTCTATTTATTCTCATTGTACATCTTAAATGGAACTTGGGTTTCTAACTTTTGCAATGCATTTGGATACTTTGATTGTAAAATCATAGTTTGGATACTTTGACTGTAAAAAACCAACTGTCCTATAAAGAGAGCTTTGGAACCAATGAACTGTTATCAAGGATAGAGGAATACTGTCAAATATTATGTATATTTTCCTCATAAGCACATGTGCAAAATATGGAAGCATACAAAAAGAAAGTTAACTATTCAATAATCCCATGAAACATAGTCTTTGTATGCATCCATGCATATAGGTTTGCATGTATATGTGTGTACATGTAATTATGTCTTTATGAATGCATGTATCTATGTAGCCATGTATGTATGTGTGTATATAATAGATTACTGTTGCATTTGCTTTAAATGCTTTTTTTGTGGATGGCGTCTGCTAGCCATCCAGTCATATTTTGGTTGTTGTGCATATTGCTTTTAAAGATATAAGAACTCAATTTCGTGAGTTATATTTCATATTGGTAAATTGGCATTTATCTGTTTTTGGAACCCATGGGAGTGGCTTTGTGAATCGCGATTGTTTTAAAGTGCTTGTGAAAATGCAAATGCATAGCTTCATTGATAGCTATGTGCTTTGATGCATATATGCAAATTTATAGGATTCATTGCTATCATGTAAATGACACATAAATATTCATTCCACAGGCCCATGTAGTCATTTCAATATGTGCATATATTAAGTGATCTATTGATACATGGAAATGTCCATTCATGGATACATGAACGCATATATAGTTGTAAGTGCGTGATCATGTATGTATGTGTCCATGTATATATGTATACATCCATGCATATATCGATCCATGTGTGCATTGGAGAATGTGTGTAGCTATGTGTCTATGAATACATTTTATCTAGTTATCAGTGTCAATTAATAGAGTAGCACCCATACCTAGACAGTGTTCAAGGATTTTGCTGATAGAAAACCATATGCATATCAATATATTAGAGAGCATGTATCTATGCATGGGTGTGTGTAGATGCTAATTGTTCTGAATTTTGGTTGCATGTCATTGCATTAAACAATTAAGAATAAATGCTAGGTAGTTGAAGTAAAATGACCCCATTCAGTTAGCAGATCACTCATCCTTGTATTGTCCCATATCTTAATAATTAGGCAATTGTTGGTTAGCCTTTAAGTACATAGCAATCCAAAGGAAAAAATGATTGCAATAAGCCTTGTGTGCATTAGAACTATTAATCAAAGACAATTAACAAATTAGCCCTAGAACACCATGTTTGTGTTAATGTGTTTAATACTATGTTTTTATGCATGGGTGTATATGGATACTATGAATTGTGATGTGTACCATTGGGTTGCGTTTACTATTACTTGTACAGCCAAGTGATATGCAAGTACAGTTCATAGTTCATAGAATGCAGATACATTCAAGGACAAATACAAAGCAAGGTTGTCAGCATCCTGATAAGAAAGATGATGGATACATCCAATTAATGTATGTCACAACATCTTATAAACAATAATTCCTATCAAACGCAGATGAAACTTGCACATTTCAATGAAAAATTCAAATAAACAATACTAAATGTAGTTTAAAATACGAATTTATAATCAAAGTGTGCAACTACCTTAAAGCACTATGAAACCTTCCTTGCATTTCTTGTTTCAAACAGACTAAAAGCTGAAAAGCAATATTACTTAGCTGCTTTATGGCAACAATGTAATTTGGATTCTACAACATTTCTTGGCATAGTTTTTAATAGCCCCATGATACAAGAACAGTAATGACGACATCTGACAAAATTTTAATGCTTGTGAGTAGGAAAAAGGTTTCTACTGTATTCTTTACACTTCCATTGTTTGCATCTATGCCTACGAGGACAATAACCATGACTTTTAACAGAATCCCACTATCCTTTGTGCTTTCATGAGAATGGAAAAGCTCAAAGCAACACACTGTTGAATCATTGTTGGAAAGCTCTCATTACCGCACATGCTGACATAATTTTGGTTCCAAAGCCTCTTTATGGGACCACTTTGCAGTAATTTAAAAAATACAAACTCTATAGGGCTCACATGCATGAAGTAAAATGAACAAGAGGGTTTCTACATAATACGTATGAAATGTAGATGAAACCTTAGCATTTCAACAAGAAATTTGAATAGATCACACTAAAAGTAGTTTCCTATATGGATTTATGCCTATGAGGACAAGAACCACGACTTTTAACAGTACCCGTCTATCCTTTATGCTTTGATGACAATGGAAAGGCTCAAAGCAACACACTATTGACTCACATGCATGAAGTAAAAAGCAGTTTAAAATATGAGTTTATGGCTATGAGGAAAACAACCACAACTTTTAATAGAATCCCTCTACCCTTTATGCTTTGATGGCAACGAAAAAGCTCAAAGCAGCACATTGTTCTCTTGTAGTTCAAAAGCTCTCATTATCACACGTGTTTACATAATTTTGGTTCCAAAGCCCTCTTTATGGGACCACTTTGTAGTAGTCAATAATATACAGACTTTATAGGGCTCACATGCATGAAGTAAAATGGACAAGAGGATTTCTACATAATACCTATCAAACGCAAATGAAACCTTTGCATTTCAACAAGAAGCTCAGATAAATAATACTAAAAGTAGCTTAAAAAATGAATTTCTAATCAAAGTATAACAATGTCTTAAATTACTATGAAAACCTACTTGCATTCCTGTTTGCATGTACCTAGTTTGAACATTTAATTATTGGTTCTTGATAATGGAATGAAATGAACTTGGACAGATGGAAATAGAATGATCCCATGGAATTGGAACATCAGTGTTTGCATGCCTTTAACATGGTAGCAGATTTGCATGCATGAGACTTATTTGAATCTCAAATGTCATAGTATATGTGGCACATTAGCTAGTTGGCTTAACATGATAGCTTTTGAACAAGTTAATTCAGTGATCAATCAAGCTAATTGGCTAATGAATTAATTGTGTTCCATGGTTAGTCATAGCTAATGATTGGTCATCTTTATCCTCCAAATCAGTTAAATAGATGTTGCTTATTCACATGCACAGATACACAATCTTTCTAAACTTTTTTGCGTGTTTTAGATACAAAAAAAGAGCTTTAGAACAGGATATGTACATTCATCTAAGGATCATAAGGCATAGATTTTTTGATAGATATAATGTTTTGTAATGCTATCATGAATACGCATACCAAATATAGAAGCAAAAGCAAAAACATTTAAACTATTTGACATAATTCCTCAAAGAAATGCTGGCTCCTGGTGAGTAGTGAGTGCAAATTATGCAAAGAAATATTTGTCAAAGAAGGCTTTTTAGAAGCATTCAAGCAAATCAGCCAAATAGCTGATCTAGCTAACTGTGAATGGAGTTACTTGACTAGTCAATGAAACTAGTTCAATGATAGATCAGTTTTCTTGAATAGTTAATTATAGTTAATTAATAAACATCTTTGTACATGAAACCAATTAAACCAATCATGGCCATTCATATGCAAAAAAGGGAATTTCTTGAAAAAGATTTGTAGACAAGGAAGCAAATGTAATTGCTATGTGGAAACCCAAATTACAAAATCCTTGCCAACATCTTCATTTTTGTTTCTTGTGCTACAAATATTCAATAGGCTATAGCTGTCCACATTAAGGTAACCTATGGTGCAAATTCTCTTTTCCATTATCAATTTTATTCCCAATTTCATCCATGAAGAACTTTGTCAACCTGTAGATCTTGCTATTAGCCATCACTTTGATCCATGATTTCCATTTCTTTTATCAATGAATTCCATATCTTTGCTCCATGAAGAACTTCTTCAACCTGTGTATCCATGAATTCTAAATCTTTGAGGATATTCTTCATGGATGAAATTGGGAATATAATTGATAATGTAAAAGAGAGTGTTGAGCATAGGTTTACTTAAATGTTATGGTGACTATCATACTATTACTTTAACGTTCATTGCCTTCATCTACTAAAAAGGTCTTGCTCATTTATACCTTGTTATTTATACCTGTGATATTGCATTGCATATGTCTCATTTTCTTCACCTTGAAATCTTGATACTAAAATACAGTAATAGAAAGTAATCAAGTAACTATAGTAACACAAAATAATTCAAACAAAAACTAATCAAGAGTAATACAAAATACTTTTAAACACCCAGTGTGTTACAACTGTCAGTGAGTTGTTGTTTTTACAACACTGTGTGTTTTACAGCCTACATAGTATATGTAGCATAACAGCTAATAAGTCCATCTCACATTTTGCTGATGACAATTTAATTTGTCTCATCTGTCTCTGAACCATTGATCAAAGTCAATTAACTAACAAGTCAATTTTGCACTTGACTCATGCAAATTAAGTCAATTTTATCATTAATCATAGTAATAGTAAACAAATGCTTATTAGATGATGTCATTATTCAAATCCTATTTGCATTTTCTATTTTCATGTGCCTGGTTTAAACATTTAATTATTGGCTCTTGATAATGGAGTGAAATGAACTTGGACAAATGGAAATAAAATGACCCCATGGAATTGGAACATCTATGTTTACATGGCTTTAACATGATAACAGACTTGTGTGCATGAGACTTATTTGAAACTCAAATGTCATATTGTGTGTGGCATATTAGCTAGTTGGCTTAACATGATAGCTTTCACGCAAGTTAATTCAGTGATCAATTAAGCTAATTGGCTGATGAATTAATTGTGTTCCACAGTTGGTCATAGCTAATTATTGTCAAAGCTGTAAATGCCATAGATGAAATGATATGAATAAAATTCTAGTTTCTGGTTTTCCTTGAAATGCAATAAAAAAACTACTATAAAGGCATAAGACAAGGTTGTGTAACATATTGCCATTCCTTTATCTAATTTCTTTGGACACAAATGCTTTACACATTTGATTGCAACAGTAACATTTCTACGAAAATGGGACAATAGAGATCATAGTTCAATAGTTTTTAGTGTGAGTGTATATGTATCCTGATACATATAAGCTCGATCTGGTATTTATGAAAACAGTTGCTATGTGTAGTGAAAGAGCTTATTAGTGTTACTATATGTGATATCCATATAGCATGGTAAATTGGTACAAGACTAGAGTGACACATCCATAAATACATCTCACATTTTGCTCATGACGATTTAATTTGTCTCATCTATCTCTGAACCATTAATCAAAGTCAATTAACAAACAAGACAATCTTGCACTTAGCTCGTGCAAATTAAGTCAATTCTATCTTTTACTCATTAATGAAATTAACTAATCAGTTTAACAAGATAGCTTTCAAACAAGTTAGGTCAGTGATCAATAAAGCTATTTGACTGATGAGTCAATTGAGTTCAATAGTTAGTCATAGTGATAGCAAACAAATCCTTGTTTGATGATGTCATTGTTGAATTTGCTTTTGTGTCCCTGGCTGCACTTTTGCTATAGCTTGAAGCAATGATGCTTCATGGTTTTGATGATGTCATTGTTGAATTTGCTTTTGTGTCCCTGTCTGCACTTTGGCTATAGCTTGAAGCAGTGATGCTTCATGGTTCAAGGGCGATCCCATATTAGTGGTTTAATTTTTTTGGCCAAACTAGACACTGAAATTATTATTTTTAACTAAATCTTAACATTCGAGCACCTATAGCAGCTAAACCGTGAAGAATTTGAAGATGATGCAAACTAGAGTCTCATCACATTTTGTCTGTAGATTTTAAAAATATTTTTCAAAAAAATTTTGGAATCAAATTTGTACTTTTTCCATCTCCCACTTAAAATAGTTTTTTCGTGAACAACATTTTAAAAATGACTTAATAATCGTGATAACGATAATCACCTTTTTTCCATGAAGGATAAAATTATGTAATTCTTTCCTAAATTTAGATTTGTAACTCCTCGATATCTAGTGCTTCCACCTGTTAGATAGTTTTTATTGAATATTTTTCCTTAATCAAGTTTCAAAGTCAAATGAATTACACCAGACATGTACCACATCAGATAACGCTGTGAACTTTTTTGTATATGTCAAACTTTTCTTTTTTTTTTTTGTTGGATTAAGGACTTCAATATCTGGTGCACCTCCATATTTTTAATGTTTTTTTTTATAATCTTCTATTTTTCCGCCATGTGAAGAACAAAGAAATTCATTTTCGATGAAAACCTATAAGTTAATAAAAACTTAAAAACAAATACATAACAAAACCAAAAACATATTAAAATTATATTCATTGGATAGCTTGTTCTCGAGGAATACCATAATAATTAAAATAAATTTAAATGTAATTCATTTGATCCCCCAAATCTAATCAAAAGTGATTTTTTTATCAGCATTTTGATAGGTGTAAAGGAGACGCGATTTATAGGTATGGTTTTAAACTACGAGGTTCTATCCAAGGGTTTGATCTAAAGTGATTTGATCAAACCCTGTTCAATTGGAATCCTTAAAATGGAACTTTTTAAGGCTTAAATCATTATATTTTCTCAAAATATGTGATTTCAGCTAAAATTTGTTCCTCTCAGGAATTGTAAACCACTATTATGATAGTACCCTCAAGTATTAAGTGTAATTGAAAACCTTTCTTGACTTATATTCATTGATTAAAATCTGTTTGGAAACCATACTTGCAGTAGTTCTTTAGGCTCGATGCAAAATAGCAATATAGTTTAAATGCATAGCAAAAGCCTGTAGAGGACCATGTTTGCACTTGTGCATTTGGAATTCAAAAACCTATGATAAATAGACTACTAGGTTAATCTGTATCCAACTGATACTTGTTTCCATTCAATCTAAAAATAAACTAGCTAGTGTATTTTGATGTTTGGACTATTAGTATCCATTACACTATCACTGTCATCCATTGCAATTATAATTTTGGTAGTTGTTTGCACAAATGTGTTTTCATGCATTGTGAAAGCCAACTTGTACTTCTGGGATAAAATGAAGCAAAATAGATAAAAGTAGCAATTTGTTGCCTTGAGTAACTTGTCTCTTGGTATTCATTCAATGAGCACAAGTGCTTTTGCTCTGTCACTGTAAACGTCCCTTTTCTACTGATAAAAGCTGTCAGTTTTCTAGCCTATGTCTTTGCTTAAATTTATTTTTTGTATATGTCATCTTGTTCCAGACTCTCATTAAAAAAAGGAATCTCCATATTCTACCACCAAAGAAAATGCATTAATGTCAAAGGAGTTTGAAATTCAAGATAACAAACCTAATAGCACTCACTTGGATAAACTGTTTTCTATTGTGACAATTTTATTGGCTTGTAGCGTCAAGGCAAGAATACTTATGCATTTGGTTGAAATGCTTTTATTAGTTCCTGCTGGTAGGCAGGTATACTTATGCATTCGCCCGGAATGCATTTAACTACCAACATTGACCAATCAGATTTCGCCATTTAACATATTACTTATTTTTTTGTATAGTTTGAATTTGGAGAGCTATTTTATATATTGGAAAATTAGCATTTATCTATTTTTCTATTCGTCCGAGTAGCTTTAAAAATCATTTTTGTTTTAAAAAATTCGGGAAAATGCGAACGCATAAATTGATTAAATAAATTTAAGCAAAGGCATAGTTTAAAAGTTGGCGGCTAGAGGTACGTAATCCATGAATGCAAATTAAATGCATTAAAATATTAGGAAACTGCGAGCGCAAAAATTGATTAATTAAAATTAAGCAAAGGCATAGTTTATCAAGGTGGCGGGTAGACGTACATAATGTATGAATAAAAATTAAATGCATTGAATGGCATGTGGCTCGAGTTGAAGGCGCTGGGATGGTTTGGAGGCCACGCGTGGCCAGGGTACTTTGGTCATTTAATATAGAGTTAAGTTACTTGGTATGCATTTCTATTACTTTGCGTGTGTTGTTTTTGTCTTCTCTAGGCTCTTGTTCTGAGGAAGAGTTTGTAGCGACTGAGCAAGAGATACTTGAGATGATAATTTGTTACTGTACCCAGTTCCTTTCCATTGAAGTGCACTGGGAGGCTGTGTTTCATAGTGCTTTAGTTCACTATCATTATCACTTTTTGCCTAATGTGTCAGTGCATGTATGTATGTATGCATGTTTCTATGCGCATAAGCATTTATCTATGTGCATATCTATGTAGACATTTGTAGATGCATATATGCATATATGCATGTGACTCTAGATATATCTATGCATATATGTATTTATGCATATATGTATATCTGTATAGATGCATCTATGTGTTTATGCATGTAATCACGTGGATGCATATATACATGTTTATGTCCATCGATGCATTAATCTGTCTTTACATGGATGTATCTGTACATATATATACATATGTATACATATATGTGTGTGTCGATATGCCTTTTCTACAAAAGAGTTTACAGTGACAGGGCAAAGGTTGTCATGGTTCCAAAAAAGGACACTTGCAGACAAGCTATTCTAGGCAATAAATAGTTTCTTTTATCAGTTTTCTTTTATTTTAATGTCCATAAGCACATTGGGTTTCACAGTGCTCAGCCTATGCTATTCTTCAAAGACTAGTTCCTTTGACATGCAATTGACTTTCATCCATTGTAGAATGTGAGGGCTTAACAATAACTTAGCGCTTATATGCTCTCTAAAGATTATATATCTTCAATTACTGCAGAGTTGTTCCATAGTGCAAGCTTTAAAGCCACTGTTCTGTTAGCATGTTCCATAATAGGACCTTACAAACAATATGAGCACAATGTGTTAAGAGCACTTTACAAACTGTCAACCAAATGCAATTTCCAGATATAAGCCTAAGCTCCACAATTGCTTTCATCTCTCCCGTTGTCATTAAAGCATAAAGCAAAGAGGTTTTTTTTCGCAGCTTCTAATTTTTGTACTTTTACACGATAATTCACTTTATTCATTAATGAATCAAATTATCTTAATTAATTGATTTTCTTTTTCCTTTTGTCATTTCATATCTAATTAATTAGAAAAGTGTTGAATAGTATTTATATTCATAATAATTAAAACAAAGAAACAATTATAACTATCCTTGTGCACATTTGGCCAATGAAACAAAGTCAATTAAAAAATATAATTCCACTTATTCACTGATAGTATTGGCATACAATTTCCTTGAAAAATCTTGAAAAAGAGGATTACTCAAACACCAATAAGGATTCTGATTTGTAACATTCCTATCCAAATCATCTTCATTCAATAGGATTTTGTGGCATACATTAATTGGATGTATCGCATCATCTTTCTTATCAGGATGCTAACAACCTTGGTTTGTATTTCTCCTTGGGTGTATCTAAATGCCGTGAGTTATGAATTCTACTTGCATGTGGCTTCATTGCACAAGTAATAGTGAGTGCTACCTAACAGTACAAAATAAACTTATGCATATGGTAATGAAATGACCCCATTTAGTTAGAAAATCAATATTTACATCGCTTTCACTGTTAAGTGATAGCTACTTTGGCATTAAACAGTAGCTAGAAATTGTTTTTACCAGAACTTAACAGTGCTAGCACAAGTCTGTGTTGTTTTTTGGCTTAGTATTGATTTGTTTCTGTGGCCTATTTACACTTTTTTAGGCGCTTAAGCAAATATGGGATATATTCCATTGATTGCTCTTAAAGAGCTTATACCAACATTGCAATAACAGAATTACCCTGGTGCATGCATATGCAAAAAAATGTTCTATATTATAGGGTGCACAAATAGCAATAAGTATTTAGAAATTATAAAATGCAATTTGCATTCTAAGAAACAAAAGTTCTTACTTGGATTGTTTCTTGTTCAAATGAAATTGCATAAGAATTCTGTTTTGTTTTTATGAATAGCATAGTATATGTCACTCATTGTACTCATTTGTCTAAATTGTCCTTGTGACAGGGATTAATGCTTTCAACTATATTTAAACAATCACGCACAAACTACACTGGGAAAAATTGCTTGTCCCTATCACAATTTGGACATTTTTACAAGTATACTTGATCGTTTGATAACAGATTACAAGGTCAGTTTTCCAAATTGTCTTTTTGCTTTTCTTGAAATGCAATTGAAATTATTCAATATAATAACTGCATAAAGTTCTTTTCCATGTATTCATTTTGCCATCTTGTATTCCTCATTTCTTTGAACATAAATGATTTAGAGGACTGTTTCCACATATACAAACAGGAAAATTCATTTTACACAATTGCAATAGTAATTTGTCTTCGAGCAATAGAGCAGGTTTTGCTTATGTGTTAATAAGTTATACTTCCTCTATACAATATCCATATAATAGAATGAACTGCTAGCATCCAATTTTTAAACCCTGTTTGCAGTTTCAAATAGCCTTTCGAGTCATAAGTCTTCATTTTATGTCAACTATTTTTTGCCTGTATGCATTTAAGGCAGTTTTTTCATAGAACTGTTTATATATGTGGCAAGTTGTTGTGCAATGTGCAAGTCAACATATGTTTAATCTTCCTGTTTTACAAATAAATGCCTACAAAATTAATTGCAAAAGCTGACATGGCACGAGTACAATGAATGATGTACTACTTCACTCATAGACATGATGCAATATTTTTCCATGGTCTTTCTTACATGCAAAATGACATTAACCACAGTTTTTTTTTTGCTCACATTTCCAAGTACACTGCGTCCTTAAAACTTCTGAAGTAAAAGAAAACTAAGAAAATAAACTTTTTTTGCCTCAAGTAACTCGTTTCTGGTTCTGGATACTGTAACTATAACAAAGTCTGCTCAATCGCTATAAACTCTCCCAGAACAAAGACTTCTAGAATACAAAAAACAATATGCACAAAGTAATTGTCATGCTTAACACAAATGATTTTAAAAGCTATTCCGACAAATAGCAAAAGCCATAGATCTTCTTTGATCAAATAATGCTTTTGCATTTCCCTGATTTTCTTCAAACAGAAAAGATTTGTAAAACTATTCTCTACATGTCACTTAATTCATGTTTATCTGAATAGCTTTTAAAATCATTTGTCCTTTGAAAAAAATCAGTCGCTTACAAGTACATAGAAACAAAGGAATCCAATTACACAAAACATTTAAATACCATAGACTGGGATTGGCAATGTGAGCAAAAAAGATTCTTGTCAACCAATTGGTGCATGTAAACAAGGCTACCTGAAAATATTGTTTTGTGTTTGTGGCACTAAAAGTATACATCATGCATTGTACTCATTTATCCACTTTGGCAATGTAACAGGAATAAGTACATACAATCCTGCTGGGGGACAATGGATATCAAGGTCAGGTTGAAGAATTAACACTATTTTCCCCTTTTGCTTCTATTAAATTGTTTGATGTGTGGTATGTTACATAAGCTTCTACTACTACTCAAGATCCATTTTCCAACATATGTAGAGATTATTAACTTCCAAGATCCTCGACAACATGATTGATGCTTTCAAATGCTATTGACTAAAAGCACATAGGCGATGATGTAAACAGTTATAGATTTTGTAATCTAGATACTAGCATTAGATGCTATTCATACCCAACATTTGCTATTCCCAAACACATTAGGTTACACGAGTAACAAAGAAAATGATAGACGTTGACACCTATGAATTAACAAAGTGCCCCCAAATATCAAACATTGACTACGTGCTTAAGGGTGAGGGACTTTGCAGATTGAGTGCCTTTGCATACAATGTTGGTGATTGTTTGTTTGATTCATTACAGCTATTGCTTAACAATCGTTACACATCAATTCAACTACGAAATGGAGTTATAGATTACTTCTTGAATTGCCTTCAAAACAAGGACAAAGAAGCAATAAAATCATACAACTATGAACTAGACCCTGATACTCTATATACGTTGCACAAAGTACACGATCCACAAACATATTTCCGCAGAATGCGCTTATATGCAAAGCCACAAGAAAATTGCACAGAAAGTGGATTGTGGGGCGACCTGTTTTGCATTCACTGGATATCCAAATGGTTGAATATACAAATATCCCTTTGGTCAAGAACAACAGCAAGAAGGTACTTACAGTTCAATAGTTCTGATTACACCGAATCAGTCTCTATACTATTTCATGACATGGATTCTTTAAATGGACACTTTGAACCATTGCTAGCAATTGAAACACAAAACATAACTTCAAAACAACCCATAAGTTCACATGAAATAAAAAAACTTTGCACAAAGTATCCTCAAATATCAAACATTGACAATGTCCTTAGAGCTGAAGGCCTTTGTAGATTAAACACATTTGCATACAATGTTGGTGACTGTTTGTTTGATTCGCTTCAAGTGCTACTTAACAACCAGTACACCTCAACTCAATTACGCAATGGAGCTATAGATTATTTTCTGGCTTGCTTTCAAAAAAAGGACAAAGAAGCAATTAAATCATATAACAATGAACTAAATCCTACTACTCTATACACATTGCACAAAGTACATGACCAAGAAACATACTTCCGCAAGATGCGATTGTCCGCACGGCCGTGCATAGACCATAGTGAACGTGGATTGTGGGGTGACTTGTTTTGCATTCACTGGATATCCAAATGGTTAAAAATACAGATAAGCCTCTGGTCATTGACAACATCAAGGAAGTACTTAGATTTCAATGATTCTGGATATACAAAATCAGTCTCTATACTGTTCCATGATACAAACCCTTTGGCTGGACATTTTGAGCCGCTTCTAAGAATGAAAGCCCAAAATCTAACTCGCCCATGCTCTACAAGCTTACTCGACTAAAAAAGTTGATCAGAAATGTCCACAATACAAAAATACTTACTTGACTAAGCCACATGCTTTGCCTAAAAACAAGGAAAATTTGATACCATTTGTCAAAGCAAGACAATTTAAAACATAAATCAACAATAAGACTTAATCACCTGAAGAACTTGATTAGAAAAGAAAAACAAAAAGAAAGTGTACCTAGCAGCCCAAAGAAAAAAAAAACATTGACACCAATAGAAATTTATAAAACAGCAATACAAGATATGCCAAAATACCCATGTGCAATTTGCCAAGTGCTTTGTCTATACAAGGACATCAGGATTTTCAAAGAAAAACAAAAACAGTTATACTGCAAGCTACTACAATCAGATTCCTTACAATTCATAGATTTCATATGCAATGTATGCTACTTTGCATTGAAACAGTCCACTATTCCAAAGTATGCTACGCCACAGAAAATAAGAACTAATAGACCATTGTGCTATGTACAAAATTTAACTCATCTAGAAGAATGACTTGTGTCACTTAGAATTTCATTTGCACAAATTTGGGAACTAGGGTTCAAAAGGTCTCAAATAGGCCTAACAGGTTCTATTATAAATGTCCCTGTTGACATGAACATTGTACAAAAAGCATTACCACAATCAATTAACAACACACAAACAATTGTTGTTTCATTGAAAAGACGCTTGAAATACAAAAATGCATTTAAAAAGGGCATGGTGCACCCAAATGTCATCATGCAAGCTTTGACTCAATTAACGAGTACACCATTATACAAAATGCACAAAGTCGCATAAACCAAGATTGGCAAGAAGTTCTCCAATGCACTGAAGAAAACAAAGACAATAGTCCACAAAATACAAGTGAAACTGAATCAGACAGTGAAATGGAAAATGAAAACCCATCAGACACATTGATACATGGATTCATTGAGTCTAGATGTATCCATAACATGGAGGACAAGATTATTGAAATTGCACCTGCAGAGAACAAGTATCCAATTGGAATATTTAAGGACATCTATGCTGAAGAAATGAATTTCCCAACTTTATTCTTTGGGAAACCACGTGATAATGACATTGTAAAAAACCTTACATATCAGAAAATAGTACGCTGGGAGCTCTTACAGTCACAAAGACAATTTGTATATCATACAACAAACATTTTTTTCAAAGCTATAAAGGTACTAATACAACAAGTATTGTCTACAATGACAATAAGAATCCGCAAGGGCCGGTTAAAAGGGCGAAAGCTATTTGCGAAAGACGTTAAACACAAACCAAACCTAGAAAAAATTCTAAAATCAGATATTGGATACGTTGATTTCAAAAGAATAAGAATCTCTCCAGACTATTCACAACAACTTAAGAAAAATGTATTTGCTATGATTCGACAACTAGGACCACCAACATTTTTCATCACTTTCTCTAGTGCTGAGCAAAATTGGGATCCACTAATTCAAACATTACAAGAGCTGCACAATCTACACCAATCAGCACAAAACCATCAAGAATCTAATCACCCAACACACATTGACAAATTTGAACTAATCAAGAAAGATCCTATCACTTGTGCACGTTACTATAAACATAGAATCAATGCAATAAAAAAATTGATACTTACAGATGACTCCTTCTTTGGAAATGTCATTGATTACTTCTCAGTCACTGAGTTCCAAAATCGAGGAAATGAACATGATCATTTCCTCATATGGCTTAAAAATGCACCAATCTACACAGAAAAAAACAACACGGATGTCATAGCTTTTGTTGATAAGTATATTACTTGTGACACTGAAAATTTGGAACCTCCTCTGGCAATGCTACACAAGCACCATCATACAAAGAAATGCAAAAGATCAAGAAAACAATTTTGTAGGTACAATTTTCCTTTCCCACCAATGCAAAAGTCAACTATACTTTTACCAATACTCCAAAAGACTGAAGCAATAACTGCAAATGCCACTGAAATCTTTTCAAAACTCCAAAAAGCAAACTATGACAAAACATTCACTTTTCAAATGTTCTTAAAAGAATTAAACTTAAGTGACAATGAATACATTGAAGCTTTAAGCTCAACATTAAACATGCCTACGCTTTTCTTACAGAGAAAACCATCACAAATATGGAACAATAGTTTTTCAAGGAAAATTCCAGATCTTTGGAGGGCTAATACAGATGCACAATTTTTCCTAAATGCATATGCTACTGCTATGTACTGTAGCTCGTATATTTCAAAAGTAGACAAGTCAATGACATATGCATTCAAAAGAATACGTAGAGACCACAAGCAAGACAATATTGATGCAATCCGAATGGTGAGTAAACTTGGAAATGCCATGCTTAACTTGCAACAAATGTCATCACAACAAGCTGCACATATTGTTCTGTCATTGCAATTAAATTACAGTTCAAGAAAATGTATATTCATTGATACACGATCTGACAATGATCGCACATTTATACTCAAATATGTTAAACAATTGAGCAATGAGCCAGATGAATAAGAAAACGTTCTTGCAAAATCTATTATAGACTACTATTTAAAACGCCCTGAAACAATGATGGACATATGTCTTGCAGAATTTGTTTAAAGATACAATAAATACGGTGCTGCAATTGAGCCAAAGGCCAAACCCAATGTGATATAGTTTATCAATTTCAACAAACACTTTGATGTAGAGAATCATTGTAGAGAGCAATTGGTTCTCTATGTTCCATTTATCATTAATGAGCATACACTCAAACAAAAATTTGACTCTTGGGAACATGCATACATGTACCATGGACAAACCATTCAAACAAACAGTGCAAAGTTCATCCACAACACAAACTCCGCATGGGGTGACATTGACAAAGCTATTAATGATGTTCAGTCTCTTGAAGATGAAAAGCTCATTGACCTGCCAATGCAAACAAAGCTTTCCCATAAAGAACTATATGACATTCAAACAGACCTTCCAAACATAGGTCATTCTAACCCAAAGGCCACGTACTCCAATGGATTTGAAATTACAAAGCACCCACAGATTACAGATAACAATGAATACTACAAATTAAGACGAATGTTAAATAAAGAACAACAAGCAATTTTTAAGGATGCTCTCATAAAAAAGATGAGAAATCCACAAAAGCCATTGCACTTGTTTTTGACTGGAGAGATGGAACAGGAAAGACTTTTACGGAAAAATCCATCTACCAAGCTCTCATTCGCATGTATAGCAATTCTGTTGACAATAATCCAGACAAACCCAAGGGCTTATTAACTGCATATACAGGTAAAGTAGCATATAACATAGGCGGATTCACATTACATTTAGCATTTCACATACCTTTTAATACATCTGAATTCCTACCACTAAACACTGAAGTACTTGACACTATGTCAAAGCACTATGATCAATTGTGCATACTTCTTATAGACGAGATATCATTAGTTGGCTCAACATTTTTATGATATATTGATAGAAGACTACGAGACATAATGGAAATGCCTACAGCATACTTTGGGAACCTTGACACCATATTTTGTGGTGACCTTTACCAGGCACAACCTGTCCTTGACTCTGTGGTTTTCAAAAATAGGCCTACTCCAATTGAATTAATGCCTTATAGTTTCTAGAAAGACCACATAAAATGCTATTCATTAGTGACTACCATGAGACAAAAAGATGAAATATTTATTTCAATCCTTAATAGACTACGAGTAGGCATTCATACAACTCATGACATAGACTATATCAACAAAATTTGCTTTCATCTTGTACCATTAGATCCATTGCTTCCGCACCTTTTCTATAGGAGAATAGACGTTCAAGCACATAACAACAAAATGCTATCAATCATTCCAACCCAAATGATTGTGTTGGATGCGATAGATGAAGTTAATGAGGACCTTAATGCAATACGAGTGTACAGTCACACAACAACACTCCCATCACAAATATGCTTGAAACCAAACATTCTTGTTGAGCTTTATGCAGGCAATTACAATGTTCAAGATGGCCTTGTCAATGGTTCAGATGGAATTTTTAAAGCATATACATCACAAAACAATATTGATATTGTCTGGATTAAATTTAATGACCCATCAATTGGACATCAGCAGCGCACAAAAATAGCACACTACTATTCTACTATCATTGACAAAGACTGGGTGCCTATACAGCGCATTGCTAGGCCAATGCAAAAAATAACAATAAACAAGAAAATTACAACTAGAAAACAATTCCCAGTACAAGTAGCATGTGCACGAACCATACATTGATCCCAAGGATTAACAATGGAGGCCTTGGCTTTTGATCCCACAGGCATTAGACAACATGGACTAACCTATACAGCTCTATCACGAACAAAATTAGTAGAATCATTATTCCTGTTACAACCTTTAACTTCAAAAAACTTCAAAGTTAAAGACAAAATACAACTAGAAATGTCTCGTCTTCAGACATGTGCACAATTGCAACTTGATAATCTAAGCACATGTTCAAAAAGCAAATCACATATGCTCCATTGTACATTGAACACTCGTAGCTTGAAAGCATATGCAAAGGACATTGTCAATGACTATAGCATAATGCAATCTGATATCTTGTGTGTCCAAGAAACACATGCATCCCTTTGAGCTAAATACCTTGCTACAGAATTTTTATAGCTCCTCTGTACATAACATCCATGGCATAGCAACTTTAACCAAGAAACATTTGCTCTTGTCAAAAAAAACACACCATGAAACCTCAAATATTGAAGCTATCACATTAACAATAATGCTATCTAACAATGAACTCAATGTTTGCAATATTTATGCAAGACCTGCAACTGCCATAGATGAAGTAATCACAATCTTGCAAATAATTATTGGATCCACAAATTCAGAAAACATGTTATACATTTTAGGCGATTTTAATGTCGACATGTCTTTGGAGAGCAGAAACAAAAAAATGCTTCACAGTTATATGCAACATAACAACATACAATTTGTCTTCAACCAACAACATAGCATGGGAAACTCAGTCATTGATCACATTTGGTCCAACACGACTACAAATATATGCTCTATCTATATATCAGAAGCATATTGGACTGATCACAATCCAATTTTCCTAAAATTGCATATTGCACAATAGACAAATTCAGCTCGATAGAACTTATAGCCTTATATCAGTTTTATGCATTGCAATGTCTTTTCCAATGCTATATCCATTATTTGCAGATCTATGGATGAAACTAAAAGACAGTCAAAGCAAATGCAACCCATGCAAGAAGAATCAGCACAACGGTAAAGTGCTCATAGTATTATTCCTTCAAATTCATTCGCCCAAATCACAAATATTCAAATAACATTGCTCCAATTCTTTGTAGGACACCAAAAGATGTATCAAAAATACAAGCCAAATAGGTGCAAATTGCACAAGAAGAGTCAACATGATGGTAAAGTAATTTGTTGTACAATGTACCTCCATTTGTCCAACTTGCTAATATAAAATTAGCATTCAATTGACATTATCCTTGTTCCTTGTAGGACAAGAGTCAAGAAACCTAGGATTGTTTCAATCAAACAGCTAAATGCAAGAAGAGCTGGAGACACCTTCCAAGGTGATGTCCTTGTTGTCTACAGAGCAACATTGGACAAGGCTAACAAAACACGGGAAATGCTACGTGCTGATCTAAAAGATCACAAAGCAAAAATGACAATCACTTTAAATGTTAGTGGAAATCTTGTTTACCAACATGAGCCTAAAATAGTCCCAGGATTAGCTATTTCAATCTCAGATTTCCAAGTTGCACCTAGAACAGATTATGATAGAGGTGACTGTGATTGCATTCTGATTTTAACAGACATTAGCACCACTGAAAACATCCCCCGCCTCTGTCAGGAGTACAAATTCATCCCAAGTACGACTATCATCCAATTTCTTACAACTGTTAATGAGTACCCAGTTGGCACAATAGCTGCGCTGGTAGTTGGTGCCAGGAAAATGGGTATGCAATTTTCAATTGACATCAAAGATGGCCACACTGACATGGACAGGGGATAGGTATTTCAGTCTATAGAACTTTTACCTCTTCTTTCAGTTTCAAGCTTTTAATGTTCTATAGTGGCCTCTATAACAATTTCCGTAACAAAATCTAATCCTCTCATTGAATTGCAGCTGCTATTACGGTCAACATATGAGCAACAATACTTTGCACTCGAAGACCACTTGCATACAAATAAAACACCTGTAATGCTTTTCAAGAATGTTGTGAGAAAAACAGACCAAAAGAACACATTTCATACATGTCGATCAACATTCATTTTTACCTTGAATGACAAAAGAAGCTTGGAAAATCTCAACAGCCTACTACACTCAACCTTCAAGGTAACAACATTCTTTTTAAATAAATCTAGTGCATCGAAACTTGTTTTTTTGTCTCCTCTAAAAGTTTTGAACCATATTCTATAGGTTTCTGGTACTCTAGAAGCAGCAAATGCATTTTCCAATCCATTTCATGCATGTTGTCCAAAATGAAAATGAAAATTTACTGCTTATGGCACACTCCAAGAGAAAATTGCTCACTGTAAATAGTGCAACCAGCAAGTCAATTATACATTTTGTTTACAACTTAAAACTACCATAACAACTTATGACAATCAAAAAATTCAGTCTTCAATTGACCAGGCCACCATGCACCGTCTATTGCCCACACTGCAAAGGCTCAGCTATGAAGACTATATCAAGGACAAGTCAGCAGTGATATTCATCCTACGGGACTTCAGTGCTAAAGGACATTTTAGCCTTGACCAAAACAATGCCATTGTTGAAGCCATTTGCATTGACAAATAGACAGGAAACATCACCAAAAGGTAATAAAGTCATTCATATGTACACTTTCTTTGTTTTGAACAAGTACCTCAAATCACTATCCATACAAACTATGTTTCTAATACATGGCATTTTGTTTCCTTTACAGGAAACTAGGAATAGAGGAGCACATATTTACATTGTTCAGACTTTTACTTTTTTGCCTTTCCATGCTCCAAGAAACTAGGAATAGAGGAGCACAGATTTACATTGTTCAGACTTTTACTTTTTTTCCTTTGCACGCTCCAAGACATTTCACTTGGTCTCACATGTTAAAGACAATTTTGGTTTTAAAATACTCCATTGCTATTATACATTTAGACACTTCTATAGTTTACTGTGTGAAAGTCTTTTAGAATATGGAAATTTGAAACTCTAATTTTGTTTTTGCACCTACCAAGACAATGGTTCTCTATGTACATCTGACATATATGTTCAATAATTATTATCCCTCGATGCATAATGCCATTCAAACTATATAGTTTAAATGTTCCCTTTTGCATTCTGTCCTTCCTAGCTTCTCCAATATTTGCTTTGTGATTCTTACGTTTCCAAGAATTTATGGTGACCAAGTAGAAGTAGTTATGATTACACACTGTAGACCCATTAACAAGTTACTTGAGACAAAAAATGGCTATTTTTGTTTAGCTTTTATCATTTTTATGCTATTACTGTAACCAAGTCTTGCGCCTGCTTTAATGCATTGTACTTTATAGTCACTTTTCCATCATGCATTCTAATGTATGGCGTACACTCCTATACACACAAATCCATATGTTGCTTACACTGCATATATGCATATTTACATGTATATATGCCTCTATGTCCATATGCACATATGCACATATTCATGCATCCATGTATTCATCTAAGCTTCTACGTATCCCTGTATGCAACTGCATATACATGTGTCCATATACTTATGGATCTGCCACTCTAGCCTTGTACCAATTTATTATGGTATATGGATATTGCATATAGTAATACTAATTAGTTGTTTCACTGTACATAGCAGTTGTATTCATGAATGCCAGATCAAGCTTATATGTGTCACGATACATATATACTCACACTAAAAACTACTGAGTTATGATCTCTATTGTCCCACTTTCGTAGACACATTACTATTGCAATCAACTGTGTTAAGCATTTGTGTCCAAAGAAATTAGATACAGGGATGGCAATATGTTACACAACCTTGTCTTATGGTTTCATAGTAGTTTTTTCATTGCATTTCAAGAAAACCAGAAACTAGAATTTTATTCATATTATTTCATCTATAGCATTTACAGCTTTTCCAATCATTATTACAAGCATAGAGTTCAGTGTTGAATAGTTCTATTGTTCATGTGATTCCTCCAACATTGTTCATGCCAAATTCTATATGTTTCCATATTTTGCATATGTGCCTAGGAGGACATTAACTATAACAAGTCACAAAATTCCTTTTTCCTGTATGCTTTCATGATAGCAAAAAAGCTCAAAGCAATTGCAAAATCTAGGTTTTCATAGCACAGGCTTACAGAACACAAAAACAACACACACAAAGTAATAGAAATGCATAGCAAGTAACTTAACTCTATATTAAATGACCAAAGTACCCTGTCCATGCATGTTCACCAAGCCACTCCAGCGCGCTCACCTCCAGCCAGATGTCATTTAATGCATTTAATTTGCATTCATGCATTACGCTTACATTTTCCTAATATTTTAATGCATTTAATCTGTATTCATGGATTATGTACCTCTAGCCAACAACTTTCAAACTATGCCTTTGCTTAAATTTATTGAATCAATTTATGCGTTTGCATTTTCCCGATTTGTTAAAAAAAAAATGATTTATAAAGCTACTCAGTCAAATAGAAAAATAGATATATGCTATTTTTTCAATATATAAAATAGCTCTTCACATGCAAACTGTACAAAAAAATAAGCAATATGTTCAACGGCAAAATGTGATTGGCCAATGCTACCGGTTAAAAGCATTTTGGGCAAATGCATAGGCAAATTAAAAATATGTTCACAGAAAAGAGCTTTTCATTCTGAATCCATATGCATACTTTGATTCAAACTAGTGGCTGAAGGTACATAATCCAATGATGCAAGCTCAATGCATTGAATGGAATTTGACTAAAAGGAACACTCTTTGCATTGCTAGTTACTCCTTGAATATATAACAAGGTTCAAGGAAAAAACTGTCATTACCACACATGTTAACATAATTTTTGTTCCAAACTTCTCTTTATGAGACCGCTTTGCAATAATCATGCATTGCGTACGTCTACCTGCCACCTTGATAAACTATGCCTTTGCTTAATTTTAATTAATCAATTTTTGTGCTCACAGTTTCCTAATATTTTAATGCATTTAATATGCATTCATGCATTACGTACCTCTAGCTGCCAACTTTTAAACTATGCCTTTGCTTAAATTTATTTAATCAATTTATGCGTTTGCATTTTCCCAATTTTTTTAAAACAAAAATGATTTACAAAGCTACTCGGATGAATAGAAAAATAGATAAATGCTAATTTTTCAATATATAAAATAGCTCTGCAAATTCAAACTATACAAAAAAATATACATAATTACATGTACACATATATACATGTAATCCTGTATACATGGATGCATACAGAAACTATGTTTTATGGGATTATTAGAGAGTTCACTTGCTTTCAATATCGTTCCATACTTTGCATGTGTTCCTATGAGGACAATAATTACAGTGTCCAGAACCAGCAACCAGTTACCTGAGGCAATAAATACTTTCCTCCCTCAGTTTTCTCTTGCTTTGGAGGTTTAAAGCACACAGTGAAATTGGCAATGTGACCAAAAAAAAATTGTGCCTCACTTGCTCATTCGTTTCAAAGCTCTCTTTATAGCACAGTTGTGCATTGCCTCCAAGAGTGAGATGAATCTTTGGTATTTCAAGAAAAGATTCAATTGGATAACACTAAAAATGATCTAAACTGTGATTTTATAATCAAAGTATCCAAATGCATTGCAGCAATCCGAAACCCAACTTCCATTTACCATGTACAATGAAAATAAACAGAACGAAAAATGCATTTGCTTCAAAGTTTTAAAAGCTATTTCAATAGATTGTCTAGCCATTTTCCAAACTATGGTTTTCTATCAGCATAGTCCTTGAACCTTCTTTAGGTCTGACTGCTAGTTTGTTAATTCATTCTCATTGAAAAGTCAAATTGTGAAATGTTCCCAAGGATAATTATACTTATTTAGCTCTTTTAATTGTTATATATTCAAAGACTAATTAGCAATCCAAACATCCTCTACTTTAGTCACATGCAATTCAATGCACTAATTTTGTATCAATAAATTGTGTACTTTCAACCACTAGTTTTAATCAAAGTATGCATATGGATTCAGAATCAAACTCTCAAAATAAATGCACATATAAATGTGTCTTTTTCTTCATTTCACAATGTATCTATGTATCCATAAGTGCATTCATGCATATATCGATTTGTGCATATATCTTGTCATCTCTTTATGCATCTGTCTATATATGTATGGTTGTATCTATGGGTACATGTATACCTCGATTTATGTATATATGCACCTATGAATTGCATAGACACATCCATGTATATATGCATTTATCAATAACTTGCATGGATACATGTATATATGCATCTATGGACTCATGCACACATGTATATATGACAGCTCATTGGTTCCAAAGCTCTCTTTATAGGATAGTTGTGCATTGCCTCCAAGACTCAGATGAATCCTTCGTATTTCAAGAAAAGATTCAAATGCATAACACTTAAAATAATCTAAACTATGATTTTATAATCAAAGAATACAAATACATTGTAACAATGCAAAACCTGACTTTCATTTAAAATGTACAGTTTCTATCCTCATAGTCATTCAAGTTTCTTTAGGTCTGACTGTTGCTTTGTTAATTGACTTTGATTGAAAGGTCAAAATCTGGAATGTCCCCAACGATATTTATACTTATCTCTTTTAATTGTTATATATTCAAAGACTGCTTAGCAATTCAAACAGTCTCCCCTTTGGTCAGATGCCATTCAATGCATTAATTTTGTCTGAATGAACTATGTACCTTCAGCCACTAGTTTTAATCAAACTATGCATATATAAATGTGTCTTTTTCTCCATTTCATTATGTATCTATGTATCCATAGATGCAGCAATGCATATATCGATTCATGCATATCTTGCCATATCTCTACATGCATCTGTCTATATATGTATGACTGTATCTATGGGTGCATGTATACATTGATTTATGCATATATGAACCTATGAATTGCATACACACATACATCTATATATGTATCTATCAATATTTTGCATGGATACATGTATATATGCATGTATGGACTCATGCATCCATGTATCTATCTTTGTCTTTGGCCAAATGGCCCCTAATGGCCAAAGTATCCTAGTAACCCATGGCCATCAAGCAATTCCAACTCCTTCCCCACCAATTACATGGCATTTAATGCATTTGCTTCAATTATTTTGACCCCTCCATGTGTTCACATTTTCCTGATATTTCAATGCATTTAATTTGCACTCATGGATTATGTATCTCTACTCGCTAGTCTTCTAGACTCTGCCTTTGCTTAAATTTATTTAATCAAACTATGTGATCGCATTTCACTAATTTTCAATAACAACAATAGTTTATAAAGCTATTATGATAAATAGAAACAGCTAAATGCTAATTTCCCAATGTTGATTTATCAAAATAGTACTAGTTTTCCAATATAACAAAATTAAAAGTTATATGTTGACATACATTCATGCATATTGTCCATATGTGCATATATGCATGTATGCCTTCATCCAAATTTGCATATGCATATGAATACATCCTTCCATGTAAAATATGCATTTGCACCTATATCCAAATATGCATACATCCATGTATACATGTGTTCATATCTCCATCTCTCCACGTAGTTATGTTTTCTATGTATACATGTGTTTGTTGATGCATCCATGCATATATCTGTGAATTTCTCTTCATATTTCTGTCTCCATGTATTTAATGTTCTCCACTGCATCAGCATTTACATGTTCTCTTTTTTATGATCTTCCATATTTATTTTTTCCATAGTATATGCATAAGAACTTCCACTTTGTCTTCTATTGTCGCATTTCAAAGGAAGCTCAAGGATCTCAGTACCTTGTTCAGTATGAGGGAGAGTGAGAAATGCAACATGGGTCTTTTTTCTATGTTTATATTGACGGACTCAGCCCTATGATGATTTTTAAAAGCATAACCAATACCAAACTAGACATTCTTCCACCCTTGTTGCAAGAAATAATCACTTCATACCCTATTGATTCCATTCATTTCCATTTCCACCCTTGCACGTCCTTTTTTCTCAAATGAAATACATTTTCAAATCTAGTTATTTGCTTGTCTTCAATCATACCAATGTGTTGCGTTCCTTTTTTCACAAAATCCAGCTCTCTCATTGAAATTTTCATTTCTTCTTGATTTAATTGTAAGCATATAACTTCCAAACGATAAATTCATACCATTTACATTCCCATTCATTCTCATAGCCACCATCCCATATCCTTGCCTCCCATCTCAAATACTTTTCATAACTTATTCATACACCCTATTTGCATCTCACCCTTCTCTCAATTCGCTCCCTTTCTTCCACTTCCATAACTCATTCTTCTTTTTTACACTCACATTTCTTTATCTATCTACACCTCAAATATACCTTCATCCATCACAACAAAATTCACACCATACCAAACAATGAAAAAGATGAAGAAAATATCAAGGTTATGCAAATAAACACTGAGGGCTTTAAAAATAACACTCATAACATACAGCTGTATTCAAGAGTTATTTTCATAATGTCTTTTCTAAACCTTGTTTATTACAAATCCCTAAAAGCATGTATAATAGTTTCTTCAAGCCTATTATGTGTAATCAGATTTAACAAATATTTACATGTTTCCATGTATTCATATGCATCATTAGGCATCCTTTATACAATTGTTCTAAAAACAATATTGTATATGTTTCAAATGCAAATTGTTCCTAAAATTTATCGCTTTATGCACACATGCATCTAAAAATTGTTCTTTCTGTACCAAATTACATGGACAGAACTATACATCCATCCATGCATAAATGCTACTTGAGCATCACTATGCTTTCACAAATTTGTATTTTTACTTGATTTTAGTGTTTTCCATTCAAATTTCTCGTTCACATGTCATGTATGCCTTTCACTCTTCTTTGCATTGTCTGCACATGGATACATGTATACATGTATCCATGTACACAAAGATGCCTCAAGCATTGTAACAAATGTTTAAGATTTTTGGCATTCAATACTTCAAACAAAATAATAATACACTTTTTACTTCTTGGATAAGATCATAAAGGAAATTTGTTACTGCAAATGTAAACATGCACCCATGTAATGTATCCTGGTAACCCATGGCCATCATATATTCATGCATATTATTCGTACATGCATATATGCATATATGTCCTCATCCATACTTGCATATGCATATGAATACATCCTTCCATGAAACATATGCATTTGCACCTATATCCAAATATGCATATATCCATGTATACATGTATTCATATCTCCATCTCTCCATGTAATTATGTTTTCTATGTAAACATGTGTCTATTGATGCATTCATGCATATATATCTCAATAGCTCTACGTCTTTTTTTCTCCTTGTATTTAATGTTCTCCACTGCACCAGCATTTACATGTTATCTTTTTTATGATCTTCCATATTTATTTTTTCCATAGTATATGCATAAGAACTTCCACTTTGTCTTCTATTGTCGTATTTTGAAGAAGCTCAAGGACCTCAGTACCTTGTTTAGTATGAGGGAGAGTCAGAAATGCAACATGGGTTTTTTTTGTGTTTATATTGACGAACTTAGCCCTATGATGATTTTTAAAAGCATAACCAATACCAAACTAGACATTCTTCCACCCCTTGTTGCAAGAAATAATCACTTCATACCCTATTAATTCCATTCATTTCCATTACCACCCTTCCACGTCCTTTTCTCTCAAATCAAACACATTTCAAAATCCAGTTATTTGCTTGCCTTGCATCATACCAATGTGTTGCGTTCCTTTTTTCACTAAATCCAGCTCTCTCATTGAAATTCACATTTCTTTATCTCTCTACACCTCAAATATACCCTCATCCATCACAATAAAATTCACACCATACCAAACAATGAAAAAGATGAAGAAAATATCAAGATTATGCAAATAAACACTGAGGACTTTAAAAATAACACTCATAACATATAGTTGTATTCAAGAGTTATTTTCATAATGTCTTTTCTAAACCTTGTTTATTACAGATCCCTAAAAGCGCGTATAACAGTTTCTTCAAGCCTATTATGTGTAATCAGATTTAACAAATATTTACATGTTTCCATGTATTCATATTCATATACTTTACTTGCAACACATCAGTCTCTCAATTCCTTCTCTTTCTTGCACTTACATCACTCATTCTTCTTTACCACCCTTACATATCTTTATCTATCTATAGCTCAAATATACCTTCATCCATTAGAACAAAAGTCACACCATACCAAAGCGAAAATTGAAAAAAATATTAAGGTTATGCAATTAAACACTAAGGGCTTTGGAAATAACTATGACAACATAGAGTTGTACTCTAGACTTCCTTTGAAAACGTTTTCTTCTATATCCTGTTTATATATCCTTAATACACTTCGTGAAAAAACAATAATGTATTATTATTTTGTTTCAATCATAAATGTTCCTTTTATATCTTTCAAATGCTATTTGTTTCTGACATTCTCTAGCTTTGTGCACATAGCCATATATAGATTCTTGTTTACTTACCAACTTACATGTACACATGTACACATAGATGGATGCATTCATGTTTGTCTTCATCCATACGTTTATGCATTTCTTCGATATATGCATTGCTAATAAATAGTTAATCTTCCCTGCTTTCTTTCATTTAATACTGTAAATGAAAATTGAGTCTCACTATTAAAATACAATCGTATTCAAGAGTTATTTTCAAAATGTCTTTTCTAAATCCTATTTGTTACAAATTCCTAAAAGCACATATGACCATTCCTCCAAGGCTATAATGTATATTCAGATTTCACAAATCTTTACATGTATCCATCCAACCAAATGCACTATTAGATATACTTTATACACTTGTTCCACAAACACTAATGTATTGCTGCTTTGTTTCCGTCAATAATTTTTTTCTAGTTCTTGTTTAAACTGCAAATTGTTTTTGACATTTCTAACTTTATGGACGCAGGCATATAGAGATACTTCTTAGCATACCAAGTTAAATGGACACATCTACACATCTGTGCATGCATATGTCTTTACATGGGTCCATATTTTAATGTTTTCCTTTCATATATGCATTCATACTAACTAGTTTATTTCTCTTCTTTTCTTTTATTTAATACTACATATGCAATTTCAGTCTCATCATGCTTTCAGGCTTGCTCAGGTGCCAGGGATGCTTTTCACTCTTCTGTGCATTCTATGCACATTGGTAAATGTCTACATGTATCCATGTATACTTAAATGCTTCAAGCATTGTTACAAACACTGTAACATTATTTTACTATACATTGTTATAATAATTTAATGTTTAGATGCAATGTTCTACAAACATGTAGATTATTATAATAATTTACTGTACCTACGTTTTATCTTACTTAATACAATTCTTTATAACTTTTCAAATTACTTTTTGTTTAAAATATATACACAAAAATATATCTATTCATATTACATTAACAACATTCAAATCTACTTTATAATAAAATCAATACCTTTGCACAATTTCACCTAAGAATTTATCGTAATATTTTTTCCACTTATCATTAGCACAATTTAATCTTAGGTGGTAAGCTTCTTTATTTTTATTTTGCAAATTACTTATCATTTATTATATAAACACAAATTTTTATTCATACAATTCATTGTAATATAAATTGTATACACATTCATCTAACAATTTATTGTAATATAATTACATTGTTCTAAACACGAAAATATCTTATTGTATTACATAGACAGGATTTAAATCTTATTTATAATAAAATCAATAGCTTTGTATAATACTAATCTTTTTACTACATTACAAAAAGCATTCATTAATCTTACACAAATTTTATACTCAAATGAGCTATCCCTATCAATCTTCCACCTAACACTATTGTTTCTATTAGCACCTGCATATTGTCATATGATAAACTATAATAACTCAATTGTATTAATTAACATAGCATGTGCTCTGCAACAGTTCACTAAACATAATTTTGTTTACAGATGGAAATACAAGCAAAAAAAAAAGGAATATGGTAAACTTTGTTTCACCATATTCCTTAGAAATATCTCTACATTAGAACTTTGTTCCATTTAAAATGACTAATGAATTTTTCAATCAAAAGGTTTTCTAAAAAGAAAAAAAATATATAAAACATTGACCTAGTCATAAACACTTTATTTCTCCAGTTTTCTTTCATTTAATATTGTAAATGCAAACTGAGTCTCTTGCTTTAAGGCTCGTTAACATGCCAACTATGCTTCTCACTCCTATATGCATTATCTGCACGTGGATGCATGTATGCATTAATGTCTCGTGCATTCTTACAAATCTTTCCGATAGTTTGCATTCAATAATTAATAGAAATTAATAATGCATTCTTGCTTCCTAATTAAGATCATAAAGAATCTACCTTCTCACAAATGTATACATACACACACAAAAAAACAATATTTCATTGCTAAAAAAAACTCCACATATACATGGTACCCATAAAAAAAAAAAAAAAATCCCTTGTATCCATCCACACGTGCTCTTTGTTCACATGTCCTTATGGACCACGTTTCCCATGAACCCTATAAAATTCCATACATTTGTGCGCTTCTAAAAATAACTTCTAACTTTTGTAGATACTTTCAATACATTTATATTCCTATTTGCTATCTAGAAACTTTTCCTATCTCTAAGCTACATGACTTTTAGCTGTCAGCAGGAACTCGACGCTTGCGTCACTTGTTTTACTATCATAATATATCCTTACTTTTCATAATAAACCAATTTTTGAACACAACATTTGTAACCAGATAAATTTCTTGCATACATGATTAGCTTCCACATACTCAATATATGTAGTTGAAAGAGAAACAATTTATTTCCTCTTGGTCGTTCAATTACCTTCTCCAACAAACAAATTAAACACTTAACCACTTATAGATCTTCAACAATCAATATCTATTAAGAAAGTTGGGTTGGCTTTAAATACACATTTGAAAACTAAAATTGAAGGTTTATTTTGACATATCATAAAATTGACTCAAGGTGAATCCTAAAACTAAGATTCTAACCCAAGATAAAAGAAATGGAAATTAAAAATCTAGATTAATATCTCAAAATAAATAAAAATAAAATCAAACAAGATTCAAATCATCTACATACTCTTAATAAAAACCAAAACATTTATATTTATTTTTATATAAAAAATAATTGTATCAAAATCAAATCCAAAATATAAATAATATAAAATTATAAAAAGTTTTGTACTAGTAAAAAAAAATTAGTAATGATTTTTCTTTTAGTCATTTTTGACGTGATGCAAGTTGCATAGAACAAAATCCACCTACCACGAGGACAAAATTTATGTACCACCACTTTCATGGTAGCCTAGTTGGAGGAAGTATTTGTGATAGAAGTAGAGTAAAGAAGTTTCTTAGCTGCTTTATTTCTTATCATTTTCTTGAGGGTTTTGTTTGACCCATTCAAACTAACATTAAAGATACATCTGCGGTTAGTAGCTTGGAAAATCACAGCCCTGCAAATCTTACATATAGCGCAGACTTTTTTTGGATTTTGCAAAGTCGTTTCATGGAAAATCTAGCCATGTGAAAACGCAGTTTATGTCCATTGAACCTTTTCTGCAAATCTTCTATCTCGTACATAGATTTTTTTGGTTGCTAAATGTGGTTGATCTTGCAAAGTCATTTGTATTGTATTTAATCTGTCAGCCTTAGCTTTCCGTGGGGTGTAGGGAAAATTCTCCATATGTATGGCGAACCTTCATTTGAAAATTCTCCATCACCAATATCACCTTGGAAAGATGAGATATGGATTTTGAAGGTTTAATTATGTTTTAATATTTTAAGATATTAGTTTAGTGGTAAGATTTTTTATTTTTTATTTTATTTTTTTTTTAATTTTTTTGGAGAAATGATATTTTATTATAATCATTTTATTTTTTACAAAATAAATTGTTTAGGATTATTTTTATAGAATTGTGAGTTCTTAGATCTTTAAGTTATTTGGATGTTTTTTACAACAATTCATCAAGAATGATATTTTAAGAGGGATAAATAACGATGCTCTATTCTATATTCTTCTTCAATAGTTCAAGCTTATATGATTTACAAATCTATGTTGGACTTCAATAGCATTCTTACCTCTCCAAAAATACATGAAAATAACAAAGACTCGTAGAGTTATTTATATGGTGGCATGTGTAGAGCATAAAGAGGAAATCTCACTTGATTTGAAATATTTGGAAGAAGTGAAACATCTTATTTTTCTACCTTTGTAGTGGAGGATAAGATTTATAATTTGTTTTATTTTATTCTATTCCTTTGAAATTACCTTGGGAGGAAATGAAAAGTGCCTCACTTGATACCTTTCTTTCTTTGAAACTTGGTCTTGTATCCTTTGTAGGTTAAATTTTGTATCCTTACATTTATGAAGAGATTTCATACCAGTATTTATACTTGTAATAAGTGTGAAACATCTTAATTAGGGAGTAAGCTTATATGGACCCATTTTAACTTATAAGTTTATCCCCACAAATATATTTAAAACATTGATATATCATACAAGATACCAATTTCCATCACTAAAGACATGGTATTCAAAGTGACATATAAAACCTATTGGATGATGGAATAATATGGAATAATAAATTAGCTTCCTTAATCTCCACATAAAGAGGTAAATTGATAAATCTCAATATATCAAAAAGCAGTTGTCTTTAACAAAAACCCTAAATGGGTATAACTATGTTTCTTTAAATGATGATTACATAAAAAAATATCTATGCAAATATTAAATTAATTGGTTGGATTAATAATAATTCCATCACATATACAACCACAAATAAAGCCTCAAATATATAGTAGACCATAATATTTGTTATGGGTTATCTTAATCATAAAAACTAAAATGAAATAATGAGAGCAACATGAAGGGAAGGGGCTCTATCATGAGCCATGCCAACAAAAGTGTTCATTTACAAATGGGAATAAGAACAATTTTTTTGATGATCAATATTATCTCTATTCATGTGAATGTAGGCCATAATATTATTGTTGGTGTGATTAAAGTCTTGTACGTAGTTAATTCTTTACTAGGGACTTAGTGGACTTATTCATATGTTAAGTTTACTTAGGATATAAGCTTTCTTCTAGAAGTCTTAGTTGTCTTATCTAGATTTTACATTATACTAAGTAGTTGTGAGTTAGTTGTCTCATGTGATAGGATTAAGACACTTGTCATGATCTTGTCTAATCCTATCTCTCACCTTGCCTTTATAAGCAAGACATCTCTTACATATCTTGCATCTTGATCATATTGTATCATATTATAATTCTTGTTTGGTGGAATAGAATCTTTCATTATTACTTCTCTCTATTGCATGTGGAGGTTATTTGGTGTTACAAATTGAAGATCTTGGTTGCTCACTTCAACATGCTATCCAAGCTTTGAATCTAGAAAGCCCCTTCCCTTTTATTAGAGAGTTTCTACCATCAAGTTTTCTATTATGATTTAAGTTTTTTTTTTATCTTGTAAATTATCATATGCTCTTCTCGTGTTTCAATATGATCTTGAAAATCAAAAAGGATTTGCATAGATTTATTAATCCTATATTACATGTATGATTTTTGGTGAGATTTGGTGATTGCAACACGTTTTTCTATAGTGGTAGTAGTTTTGGATGTCCCATTGCACCTAGGAGGTTTGAGAAAGTCAAATTTGGCTTTCATTTCACTCAATTTGGTCACCATTTGTAATTTTCGCAAACAAGGGTTTGAAGTTCAGATCTAGGAAAAAAAAAATTACAAGGGATTTTTGGCAAAAAATAACCCTACTATTACATCTGGGAGGCCAATTCCATGAATTTTGATATATAATTTTTCTAAATTTGGCAAAAGTTTGTTTATGAGTTAAAAAATTTTCACTGGAAGGGTCGTATGACACCCCAACATAGGTATGATTTCGCATAAATAAAAAATATATATTTTTTTGGTTTAAATATATTTTTTTAAAATTATTATTTAATTTAAAAATAAATAATTTGGGCCTCAAAGGTACCCGCACGATACCCTCGGGCCCCACCCCATTTGTGGTCCAGTACCTTTAATTGTACCACAACCATTAATGATGGTGACCCATTAAAGGCTACACCCACTTAATAAAGGGATGCATGGGGGAGTTTAACCCCTCTTACATTTTTTAAAAAACTTTTAACTTTTATTGATAATAGTTTTCATTTTTAAATAAATATTTTTGTTGAGTGCCCAACATTTTTAGTAGTTGACCCTTGGTCACATGGGCAACTAGTCCCTAGGCCAAGGGTGCTTAAATTTTTTTTATCTTTTTTGGAAATTTTAGCAAGATCAAGAAATTCATCATAAGTACTTTTGATCTAGGAGTCAGTTTTTGGAAAACAAGATATCAATGGAAATATGGTTCCAAGCACTATCCAATGGTCCAGATATGTTTTTTAGATTCCACTCATAACTTTTTCCTTGTTCCTCAATTTTCCACGATTCTTGTAGCATTGGAAAGGTATTTCAAAGTTCTTTAGAGTTACTCATGCACTTTTTCTAGATTTATCCCCTAGTATAGTTAATTCATTTTTTTTTTGTGTTTGAACACTTTGGTTAATTATTTGGATATTTTGGCACCTAGAATCCTTGAATTTGAATGGGATGGCCTCATTTGGGCTATTTATATGTATAACTAGCATTTTGTCCTCTGTGGACATTTTGAACATTATTTGTAAACACTCTCAAGTATATGTAATGCACCGAGATAAAGTGCCACACTATTGTACATGTATTTTAGGGATTTTGCACATAAGGTTGTGCCATATTTTATACTCGCACTGTATTATAAAGTGTTATGAGGGTGGTGTAATGCCTTTGTTATTTTCCTTCACACCTTTGTCAAGTGAGTGTCCCTCCATGACAACAACAAATCCATGTGATTCTTTCCTCATGCATGTGTGCCTTGTTTTTGCACACCTTTTTTCAGTTGCAGGTACTTTCTAGTGCACTTTCAGATGTTTCTTCTCCTTCATGCACTACATGATGATACACAAAATTTTAGTGGATCTGTCATGCCTCTCCCAAGTTAGCATTATGGGGGGGATATTATACTATTCATGAAAATACTTCCTTGGTTTCGCTTTGGAGTGAGCTATGTATCTAGTATTTGTTCCTATGTACTAGGTGGATGCAACAGCTAGTTGCCCATGCATTTTGGTGAGATGGAGAATTTTCCATATAGACACTCTTACATTCATTTTTTTGGAGGCAACCTTTTATCCTCATTTGATCAACGTTCTTTAGACTATTGGGACTTGTATTTTCAACTTACATTGGTTGAGTAGTGTCATTGGGGTCACTCATGTAGATTCATGTGCCATCTATATCTTCGATTGATAGATACTCCTTTGTTTGTTATTTGATCATTGTTCGAGTAGTGTTAATGGGGGTACTCATGTAGATGGTTGTCTTCTTGATCTTGATCAACCTATTTTTAGAGGAGATTCTTCAGTTACAGCACTATAGTAGTCATCTTTTAACAATTGTTTGATGAAAGGGTCCTCCCCTTACCTACAAAATCTCAACATACCCACAAAAAGAGCAACCAAATGTAGGAAGAGAGAATACATATTTTCTTTTATTATTGGAAATACATTATAGATTGCATGCCATTATATGGGATACTTATTACATGCATCAACTAATTTGCAGCTCTGAGTTTTCCCTTCATTCTTCACTACAAGTTATTCACACCTTCTATAACTCCAACACTCTCGGCTTCCTCCCATGCTTGTATTTCCTTAGGTTCATATATTGTTCTAATTCTCCAGGTTGGCCTTGACCTTTCCCACTCCTCGTCATAGTTTCCATTATCATCCAATCAGCATTTGAAACCACCAAGTTGTTATATCATTATCAATAGCTACACCTAGCCAGCCAATGAATATGTATTTCACAACAATGATGTGGAATACATTGAATATCACTCTGCCAAGTGTCATGACTGAACTTTCTATCCACCATTGTTTACCATATTTTTTCATATACTACTACAAAATATTGCCAAGACTTTGGGAGATCTCTCTCTAACACCACCATGTCACATTGATAAGCTCTTACCAAAACATCATTGAAATTTTGAAGACATTGGAGGATCTCTCATCAAAACCATCATGTCACACTGACATCGCCACCACCACATCGTCAATGAGACTTTTCCTTGTCGAAGAGACTCAAGAGAATCTTTTGCCGACACCCAACGGTCACCCCAACGTAACTAAGCACACAGCCAACAAAATGTTGATGAGACATGGAATGTCACAAAGACATTCGAGATTGTCACGCTAACAAGCATGACTCTCACAGACATGTCTCCACCACACTGTGTTGGGATGTTGAAGATACATCTTAATATCTCCCATCAACATCACTTTGTCTCTTTGATGAAAACAACAACATTGAATCGGGTTGTCAAAGAGACTTCTATGCAAGTCTCACGGAAACGTGTTTGTCTCGCCGAACTCCCTATCCAAAGAACTATGTAGAATGTCGAATGAAGTTCCAAACATAAAACAAAATGTGGCAACCCGATGTTGACTATGTGTTTAAGGTGAACTCATGCCAGAAGCCTTTCTTAAAATAAAATGATACAAATCGATGCAAGATTGCATGTACGTCCTTGGATGCTCCTGCATTAGACACTCAGGGTAGTTTTGAAAATTAAATATGTTAGTTCTTGGGAGTTAGAGGAAAACCAAGGTGGCTAACCTCTGACTCGGGCAACCAGGTTGAATCTTCAACTGGCCTTCCTTTCCATTTCACCAGGTAGTCATTATACTGCTTGTTCCTAGTGCTTCTTCCCACACGATTGTTCAGGATCTCTTCAATTTATTCTTTTTCTGATACACGTGTTGGAACACTCCATTGTGCATCTACCAATTCATGCTTTGTGTCTCCTTAATGATACTCATTCATATCTAAAATGTTAAATACATGTGAGACATGAATCCCACTCGGTAGTTCCACCTTGTATGTGTTTCCTGACTCATGTTTCTTCAAAATCCTACATGGTCTGAACTTCTTCATCATCAGCTTATTTTATGTACCAATTAGGAATCTTTCCTTCTACAAATGAACCATGACTTCATCTCCAACAACAAACTCCTTATGCCTTCTTTTCTGATTTTCCTTAGCCTTATACTGTGTATTCTTATGAATATGTTCCCTAACCTCCTCATGCGTATTTTTTATATGTTCAGCGAAATCCTCAGCTTTGGAACTATGTTTTCCTTCCTTATCCATCCTCCTTAATTTAGTAGTAGTTCTCAGACTACTCCCGTACACAATCTGAAATGGTGACTTACCAACACTTTTATTGATTGAATTGTTATAAGAAAACTCTATTTGCGGAAAAACCAAATCCCAACCCTTGGGTTTGTCACCTACCAGGCATCTCAGTAGGTTACCCAAACTCGTATTCACTACCTCTATTTTTCCATTTGTCTACAGATGGTGTGTTGAGCTAAACTTCAAATCAGTTTTCAAATTCTTCCACAACATCCTCCAAAAATACCCAACAAACTGGATATTTCGGTCTAAAACTATGCTCTTTAGTAAACCATGTAGTCTTACCACCTCCTTGAAGAATAATTCAACAATATAAACAACATCACTAGTCTTATGACATAGAATAAAATGTGTCATCTTCAAAAATCTGTCCACCACTACAAATATGGAGTCATGACCATGCTACATCCTTAGTAAACCAAAAACAAAGTCCATACTGATATCTTCCCATGACCTTTCTAGTATAGGTAATGGTTGGTATAACCCTAAATTTTGACTTGTTCCTTTTGTCATTTGAAATATTTTACAACCTTGTACAAACTTCTTCACGTCTTGTTGCAACTATGCCCAATAATAATTTTCACCAACAATGGCAATGGTCTTATCCTGACCAAAGTGTCCTACTAATCCACCACTATGCTTCCCTTTGATCAAATTCTCTCATGGAACTTCTGGGAATGTACAATTGATTCCTTCTAAACAACATACTATCCTAGATGGGATAATCCAACCACCTTGTCCTATCTAGTGTGACTAGCTCCTTGCAGGATTTCCAACTTCTATGAAATCAAGATCTTCTGGATACAAGCTTGTAAGTTCCTTGAACCCAACAGCTTCAAATTGCATTTATGTCAACAATTTTTTCCTTTTGCTCAAGGCTTATGCAACCCTATTCAATTGTCCACTCCTGTGCTTCAAAACAAAGGTATAAATTTGTATAAATTCAACCCATTTCATATGCCTTTGATTTAATTTTCCTTGACTGTTCAAATATTGTAAAGCTTAATGATGATTAAACAAAACAAATTCTTTTTGCAACAAATAATGTCTCCACTTTTTCAAAGCCTAGACTATGGTGTAGAATTCCTAATCATAAAGAGAATATCTCATATTTGCATCATTCAATTTCTCACTAAAGTAAGCAATGGGTTTACCTTCCTGACTCAAGACAACTCCAATGGCGCTACCACTGGCATCACATTCTACCTGAAATACTTTATTGAAATCTGGGAGTGCCAAAATGGGCTGCTTCAATACCTTCATCAGTAAATTGAAACTTTTTGTTTCTCCTGTACTACATTTGAATCCTCTTATATCCCCTCTCATTTTTTCAGTTAGGGGTGCACAAATACTATTAAATCCCTTAATGAGCTTTCAGTAAAAACTAGCTAGACCATGAAAAGGTCTTACCTTGGTAGCATTTCTTGGTGTTGGCCACTCCACAATGGATTTCACCTTTTCTAGATCCATCTTCAAACCCTCTGCTAAGATAACAAATCCCAACTACACCAACTCTTGTTGCACAAAACTACATTTCTTCAAGTTGATCAACAATTTCTCCTCTCTCAACTTCTCAAAAACTTTGCGGATATGCATCAAGTTCTCCTCCAACGTCTTACTAAAAATCAAAATGTCATCCAAGTAAATAATGACCAACTTACCCAAAAATTCTTTCAATACCTTGTTCATGAGTCGCATGAATGTGCTGGGTGTATTGGTCAGCCCAAAAGGAATAACTAACCCCTTGTACAAGCCTTCTATGGTCTTGAAAGTTGTTTTCCATTTGTCTCCTTCTTTGATTTGAATCTAGTGGCAACCACTCTTTAGATCAATCTTTGTGATATACTCAGCTCCACATAGGCAATCCATAATATTTTCCATCCTTGGCAAGGGAAATTGATACTTGATTATGATCTTGTTGATGGCCCTAGAATCAGTACACATTCACCATTCACCATCCTTCTTGGGTGCCAGTACTATAGGAACTGCACACGGGCTCAAACTTTCCTTGATCAATCCCTTTCACAACAACTCTTTCACTTGTTTGTTTAATTCCTCATTCTTTGCAAGAGTCATTCGATGAGCTGCCTTATTTGGAAAACTGGCTCCAGGAATTAGATTCATCTGATGACTAATCTTCCTTGTTGGTGGTAATCCTTTGGGCACATTATCAGAAATAATACTTTAGAATTCATCCAACAAACCACTCACTTCTATAGGGACTTCGTTGCTAACCTCCTTTTCAGTTCTTGGAATTAATGTAAAACAAAAGTGTTCATGTCTCATACCTTCCAAGAATTATCTTTTGTCGACCAAAAAAATTTGTTCATTGTTGCATACCTTTTCATCTGTTCCCTTCATATGCTTCATCTTATGTCGAATTTCATCCTTCGTCAATGAATAAGTGTTCATGTGTCCATCGTGCACTTCCCGTCGATCGAACTTCCATGGTTGACCCAACAACATGTGACAAGCATCCATGGGTATCACATCACACAAAACCTCATCCCTGTAGTTACCAATTTTGAATTTTATCAGGCACTGTCCATTGACCAGACCCTTCGATCCTTCTGCAACCATGCAATTTGATATGGACTCGGGTTTCTCCTCTCCAACTATAATTTGGTGACCATTTCTTCTAACACTAGGTTGTTAGTGGTACCTCAATCAATGATGACATTGCAGACCTTTCCTTCACACTTACAATGGGTGTGAAACAAATTCTTTCGTTGGTCAGGCTCCTTCTCTTCATTCATCAAGGCTCTTCTGACAACAAGGGACTCACCCCTTTCTGCATCTTTAGACTATGAAGACCAAATGTCTTCATCTACATGGGCTACTCGTGCCTTACCTTCAAGCCTCTTATTTGCCTTCTCATGGTGTTGTAGGCACTCATATGCCCTATGTCCACACCCAGACCTTCTTAGCCTCTTCAATCTCCACTATTCTAATCATGAGGCTGATATGACTCATCTCTTTGCTGATCTTGACTGATACTGGATCCTTCACCCTTCTTATGATCACCACTTTGACCTCCATATGGCCACTTGCTAGTCTTTCCACCTCAACGTCCACATATTTTCTTGCTTTCAAACCTCTTGTTCAGTCATTCTTCAACCTTTAGAGAGAATTGATAAGAATCCTTGATGGTAGTCATTCTTACCAGCACCAATTCTTCATGTTAGCTAGGCTTCAGGCCATTAATGTAGTGAGAAACTTTCTCCTTATTTACCTCAAAATGTCTTGTATAAATTAGGACCTTGTGAAATTCCTCTATGTACTCTTTCATCGTCCTTATTCCTTGTCATAGGCTCTGCATATTCTTAAGCAATTCCAATTCATAATCTACTGGCATGAACTGTTTCGTCAATTTTGAAACCATTATGTCCCATCTAGAAATTCCATCTTTCCCTTGTCTCCCTCTCTCTAGCTAGGTTTCTTTCCACTAAATACTAGCATGACCCTTTAACTTGGTCTTTGCAAACTTCACTCAATGAGGATCTTCAATCTCCTTAAATTAAAAAAAATCTTCCATATCATTGATCTAATCGATCAATTATTTCAGGTTCAAGCTTCCACTGAAAGTTTAAACTTCCATATTTGGTTTCTTTCCCAAACTAGATATCGCTCTTAGCAATCTCAACTCTCCATGATCAACTTGATCATGTACTTCATCTTCCAATTCCTCTTATGTTTCATCATCACTACCATCGCTTTCCTGATGTATTCCTCTCCCTCTTTGGACCTCTTCTTGCAAGGCTTGCATCTGCAATCTGAGGACTTTCATTTCATCTCTCAGTGGATCTCTTCCTCCACCACCTCTACCTCTACCTCTACCAAGTTTGGAAGGTCTTGGAGGAATCTTAATCTCAACCCACACTCATAGGTCTTGCTACAATTGCCTCCTGTTATTGACTTAGGAACTCCTGCTCTGATACCACCTGATGAAAGGGTCCTCCCCTTACCTACAAAATCTCAACATACCCACAAAAGAGCAACCAGATACAAGAAGATAGAATAAATATTTTCTTTTATAATTGGAAAGACATTATAGATCATATGCCATTATATGGGTTACTTTTTGCATGCATCGATTGATTTGCAGCTCTGAGTTCACCCTTCGTTCTTCATTGCAGGTTATTCACACCTTTTGTAACTCCAACACTCTCGACTTCCCCCATCCACCCATGCTTGTATTCCCTTAGGTTCATAGATTTTTCTAAGTCTCTAGGTTGGCCTTGACCTTTCCCACTCCTCATATTGTAGTTTCCATTATCGTCCAATCAGCATTTGAAACCACCAAGTTGTTATATTGTTATCAGTAGCTACACCTAGCCAACCAATGAATATGTATTTCACAACAACAATATGGAATACATCAAATATTTCCCCACCAAGTGTCATGACCGAACTCGCTATCCATCTACGTTGACCATCTTCATTCATATGCTACTATCAAAATGTTGTTAAGACTTTGGGAGATCTCTCTTCGATGCCACCAAGTCACATTGATAAGCTCTTACTGGAACATCATCAGAATGTTGAAGAGACATTGGAGGATCTCTCATTGAAACCATCATGTCACACAGACATCGTTGCCACCACATTATCAATGAGACTTCACCTTGTCGAAGAGACTTGAGAGAATCTCTCACTAACACCTAGAGGTCACCCCAAAGTAACTAAGCACACAACTAACAGAATATCTATGAGACATGGAATTTTGAAGAGAGATTTGAGATTGTCACAATGAAAAGCATGACTCTCACTAACATGTCTCCACCACAATATGTCAGGATGTCAAAGAGACATCTTAATATCTCCCATCGACACTGCTTTGTCTCTTCGATGAAAACAACAACACCGAATCGAGTTGTCGAAGAGACTTCTATGCAAGTCTCACTAAAACATGCTTGTCTCGCTGAGCTCACTGTCCAAAGAACCATAGAATGCTAGATGAAGTTCCAAACATAAACAAAAATGTGGTAACCCGATGTTGACTGTGTGTTCAAGGTGAACTCGGGTCATAAGCCCTTATTAAAATAAAATGGTACAAATCGATGGAATATTGCATGTACATCCTTAGATGTTCCTACATCATTTTTTGTATCTTCTTCACGCTTTAGTGTTGTTCTTCATGTTCCTATTCTTTGGGACATTGTTTTGGAGGATTCTTAGTCCTTCATCTTGTTTTCTCTCTTTTGGAGAGGATTTTTCTCCCATAGGGTTTTTTTCCATTTCTCTACTTATGAGAGTTTGTTTTGTACATGGGTACCTCATCAAGCCTTGTTTCTGGGACCCATATTTTGCATATTTGCATTGGTGTGTTCCTCCTTAACTTGTACTTAAGGGATGGTGTTGGTGTGATTAAAGTCTTATACCTAGTTAATTCTTTACTAGGGACTTATTTACATGTTAAGTTTACTTAGGATATAAGCTTTGTTCTATAAGTCTTAGTTGTCTTATCTAGATTTTAACAATATCCTAGGTAGTTATGAGTTAGTTGTCTCATGTGATAGGATTAAGACACTTGTCATGATCTCATTTTATCCTATCTCTCACCTTTCCTTTATAAGCAAGGCATCTCTTTCATATTTTGCATCTTGATCACATCTTGATCATATTGTATTGTATTGTAATTCTTGTTTGGTGGAATAGAAATTTTCATTGTTCCTTCTCTCTATTGCATATGGAGGTTATTTGGTGTTGCAGATTGAAGATTTTGGTTTATCATTTCAACAATTATTATATTATATGAGGGAACCATATTGTATAAATTTATAAGTTTGAATTGTGTTATGAGGTAAAATAATTTTGCTAATCATTTACATCATGTATAAATTCATTGTAAAACAAGTCCTGCACCTTATGATTGAGTTCGATACAAATTGTGAATGATGACCTTCAACCTTGTGATACTTACAAAAGGATTGCTTGTTATAAAATTTTGGAAGAGCTCTAGATAGGTTTAATGGATGAACAAGAGGAAGAGTGACCAAATTAGAATTCAACAAACCTTAGAGCACATGATTTAGATGGCCAATGAATCATATGAAATTTTAACTAGTTTGAAGATTGAAAGAAAGGGCATTAATAGCAATAGCCACTTGATTAGTACTAGTTTCGGTTTCTTTCATATCATTACTAGTTTAAAATTTATTAAATATTTAATATTTAACAAGGGTAAGAAGGCATGGAAAATGTATGTTAGGATCCAAATTTTAGACCATTGGTACTAAGTAACTTGAGTTTAACATTCTTAACATGAATGCAAAGGTCCATGAAATTTTTAAATTTTCATGTACATATATTATTGTAGATGGAAGGTAAGAGCCATTTAACAAAGTTACCCTTCAATTGTATTAGGGATATGGTGTTTTTTTAGCACAAAGGGATTGAAATCCCATGAATACTCATTTAAGTTCTCATTGGATACTTATGTCCACTCAAATAGATCCAAAATAATAGTTTATGCACGCATATTCAATGAGAAGTTATGAAAAAAATTATAGAGCTAGCTAATTAAATAATACCACTCAAATAGATAGAACACTCATCTTTTGGGAGGCATGCAAGGATTTGATTAGAGATGTAGCATTATTAAGCTCTTAGGTGAGTAATTGTCCTATGAGAGAAAGATTGTGTTTGCCTACATTTATATCATAATCAAATTTATATTTTTCTAGGTATAACTGGATGTGTAAACATTAACTATGACTAGTCATTAAATACAACTGTTAAGGTAGCATGTAAAACGCTTCATGTGTCAAATCAACACATAACATGTACTAAAAAAGGTTAGGTTGATTCTATATACACATTTGAAAACTAAAATTTATAATTTATTTTGACATATCATGAAATTGACTCAAGATTAATCATACAAACTAAACATCCAACCCAAAATAAAAGAAATGGAAATTAAAAATATAAATTAATACCTCAAAATAAATAAAAATCAAATCAAATAAGATTCAAATCATGTACATATTCTTAATAAAAATCAAAACATTTATATTATTATTATATAAATATATCAAAATCAAATCCAAAATGAAAAAATATAAAAAGCTTTGTACTAGTAAAAAGAAATAGTAATGATTTTTCTTTTAGTTATTTTTGATATGATGCAAGTTGCATAGGACAAAATTCACCTACCACGAAGACAAAATCTATTGTACCACTACTTTCATATGTAGTAGTTGGAGAAATTTCTTAGCTGCTTTATTTTCGATCATTTTCTTGACGTTTTTGTTTGACCCATTCAAACTAAAATTAAAGATACATCCCACATTAGCTTGGAAAATGATAACCATCTACTGCATAGACTTTTTTTTTTGGAATTTTTAAAGTCGTTTGATGGAAAATATGAAAAGATGTATCTGAGGGCAGTAGCTTGGAAAATCTTAGCCATGCTACTTTGAAAATTATCACCTGTTTCCTTCCATGTGAAAGCGTTGTTTTGTCCATTAAAATTTTCCTGCAAATCTTCAATCTCGTGTAGAGAATTTTTTGGTTGCTGACTGTGGAAAAAAGACGAATATGTTTCAATTGATAAATGTAGATTTTTTATGGTTAAGATATGGGTTAGGATCAATTTTTATTTTTTTTTATTTTTTTGGTGTGTAATTAGTTTTAATTTTTCAAAAAATCAATTCTTAGGGGAGTCACACTCATAGATAGGTAGAGAGATATTTTCAATTAATCAATTCTGAGAGACACACCCATAGATAGTAGGTAGAGATATTTTCAATTAAACAATATTGAATTAAGTTTGAGGGCCCAATGGTGTCCATAGATTCAAATTTAAAGGTGTCCATAGATAAATTAGTGATAAATATTATAGATTCAAATTTGAACATTTCTTTGTTCTTAGATTTACATGCTTCTAATATCCAAAATATATAATTACATAGCATATTGATTAATAAAATATATAATTACATAGCATATTGATTAATAGAAAAAGAGAATAAATGCCTACCAAAACATAAACTACAAGTTATCTTCCTTTTTACTACAAAATGTTCATAGATGCATCCCAAAATTAGAAATAATACATATTTTTTCGTCATTCTTAACACCTAAATCATTAATATAATCTGGAATAAGAAGTTCAATCTTATATGAATTTAATTTATTTTACTAAAAACACAAGGGAAAGGAAAATTCTAATAGGATCGTATAGTTTGGTGTTGTATTTGTTGGGATTAAGGTGTCTCAACCTCAATGGGTCCCTTGATTAATTATTTAAATATTTGTCTCTAAGTTGTTGATTTAATTTATTAAATGCAATAATAATTATTTCCAAATTGCTAAGTCACTTTGTGGGACCAAGCAAAGAGTCGACATCCTACACGCAAGGTGTGAAAAGGTATAACTTTTCTCCACGGTGTCGGATTTTCAAAAATGAGATATCGTGGAAAAGTTGGTTTGACGAACTTTGTAGTGGTGCAAGTGATTTTTTTTATTTTCCCATTTTTTACTAATTTTTTCAACCTAAAGGTACAGGTGCATTTATTACTTGTAACTAACATAACTTTTGCATATGAAGTCGAATTTTGACTTTTTTTTTGAAATTGATCAGAAAATCACAAGGAAACTTCTGTAACCTCTATTTTCAGTTTTGGCAAGCTCTTTTTTTGAAAATCGTAAAAAAAACCATGTGTTATAAACAACTAATTTGAGCTTGTCACTTGTACAAATTATTAAATTTCTTCATTGTAATTTGTTTGGGGGGATGCAAATTGAGTTATAATACATTCTAGGGGGTGATAGACATAATTTGTGCCATATTTTCTTCTTTCTCTTGGTGTTCTTTTGTCCAACATGGCATATTTAAGCCAAATTGAACCACTAACTCCACACAACTATCATACATGGAAGCTAAAAAAATGACTCAATTATTACAATCTAAAGCTCTATGGCCAATGTTAGATGCAAAACAACCTAAATTCACAAGGGATTATGAAAAAATTATCCATATATGTAAAATGGATGAAGCAAAAGGGTTGATTGGCTTACATGTATCTGATAACTTGTTTCATATTGCGAAGTGTAAAACACCTAAGAATGTTTGGGATAAACTTGAAGAATTTTATGGTAATATTAATCAATTCAAAGTCTTGCAACTTCAAGTGGATCTACAATCACTCTCACTAGATGCATTTCCTTTAATTTAGGATTTCCTTGCACAATTCAAGTTGATTTTGTTACAATTAAAATGATGTGGGAATAATAAGTCTAGTGATGAATGTATCTTCTTGATCCTATCCAAGTTAAGAGGCCCTTATCGAGTGTTCTCTTCTACTTTCTATTCAACTATAGATGCCATGGGGAAAGATTATTAAATTCCTACTTTTGATTTGTTTTGTGAGCATCAAGTACTAGAGAGGAGGCCGAATTGATTCAGCTGGATGCACTATCTTATTCCAAGAATCATGCTCTCATGGCTCAATCATCTAAGGGTAAAGGAAAGAATAAGAAGAAAACTAAGAAATAATCACCTTTAGGTAGTGAGACTCCCTCCAAACTGAAGTCGAAGAACAATCAAAATTCCACTCCATGGGTCTTCTTCCAAGTCCAAGAAAAAGAAAGGAGATTCTTGTTCACTTTTTAGAAAAACTGGGCATAATGAGGCTCATTATTTAAGAGATTAGAAGCCTTGAATGAAGCTATGAAGAAGCATAACATTTCAGTGCTTAAATCTTCTTCCATGGGTAAAGGGAAAGCTCGTTAAACATGGTCCATTCATTCATCTTTAGATAGTTGAATTCCTAATTTAGGTGCTTCACATCACATGACCAATTCACGTGATCTTTTTGATTCCATTGTTCATACTTCTAATTCTCATATTGCAGTTGGGAAATCTTCACAGATTCCAGTTTTGGGGATAGGATTTTTTCAAATGCTATATGGGTGAATTGAGAATGTTCTTGTTCGTGATATTTCAATGAATCTACTTTCCATATATTAGACTTGTCATTCTGGAGATGGGAATTCAGTTGAGTTTACTCCACAAAATGTGACCATTAAATAGTTGCAAGATCCTGAGAAGGATGTTGCTATAGGGATAGTTGATCATGAGAAACATTTGTATTGGTTTGATGGCTTTGATTCTTCATTAGGTTCATTTTTATTTGCTCATGTTGAATCAATGAGCAAGCTTTGGCATGAAAGATTTGGGCACTTGAACTATAGATATCTTCAATAGATGCATGTACATAAATTAGTGGTTGGTCTTCCAAAGATCTCTTGCACAGATGGTGTTTGTCAAGGTTGTGTTCTTGGAAAGCAACACCAATATCATTTTCCTAAGGGTCAAGTTACACATGCATCCACACCCCTTAAGTTGGTCCATAGTGATCTCATGTTATTCCCAACTCTAAGTTTGTAGGGGCTAAGTATGTGCTCACTTTTATTGATGATTTTTCTCGATGCACAAGGGTTTACTTTCTGAAGCTCAAGATTGAGGTTCTCACCATCTTTAAAACCTTCAAACTATTTGTGGAGAAGCAATCAGGTTTTTCTCTTCAACAAATATGCACAAATAATGCGAGGAGAATGTCAATTAGGTATTTGAGGATTATTGCAGTGAGTGTGGTATTCTTCATCAATACACAATTCCTTACACTCCTCAACAAAATGGTGTGGTGGAGAGAGAGAACATGACTCTCAAGGAGATGGCCAATTGTATGATTCAGTCAACATCCATGGCTCCAAAATTTTGGGCTAAAGTTGTCAATTATACCAATTATATTCAGAACCATATGCACAACAAGGCAGTGCAGAATGGTTTGGTTTCATCACAAGCCGAACGTATCCTTCTTCAGAGTATTTGATAGTGAGGCTTGAGAATTCATTCTGGATGTTCAATGTAAATTTATAGAGAAGAAGAGTTAGTGGTATATCTTTATTGGATATTGTGAGGATGTGAAGGCATAAAAATTGTTTTATCCTACCACATGAGAGTTTCATTTCCACTATGATGTTTAGTTTGTTGAGTTCTTCACATAGAAAAAACATCCTTTGAATTCTTCTTCATCACAACCTACTCAATATCAGTCGCATCTAAGTTGCACGTCAAACATCACATCAAATCATTCGAACAACTTTTGTTCCAAATCAAGCTTCAACAATCCTAATCAATCGAATCCAATCAATCCATAATCTTGGGATATCCCTCCCGATCATTGTGTTGCTTAACACTATCCTTGCATTGTTGTGCATCCTCAACAATGTTATCATCATCAATCCTAATCAATCAATCCTTGCATTGTTGTGTATCCTCAACAATGTTATCATCATCATCAATCCATCAATTCGATCTGATCAACCTTAGCTTGGTTTTCAACAAAAATCCCAAAACAGAGCATTGATATCGTCACACATGACCATATCCTAATCGTCAAAATCATGCGAAAAATCCAAAAACATCCAAAAAATTAGAAAATCCAAAAACATCAAAACATTAGAAAATCCAAAAACATTCAAAACATATCAAAATCCAAAAACACTCAAAAAGTCAGAAAAACATCAAAAACATGGAATCCGAACTACGTCATCTCTAAGCTTAAACATAGCCAAGGCTAATCTTTGATCAGCCCCTGAGACACAAAATCCAAAAGCATTCAAAAAACATCAAAATTCAAAAACATTCAAAAAACACAATACCCCAAAACATTTGTAAAATCTTGAAAATACCAAAAACAGCCTCAAAACATTTCAAAATGTCAAAAACATCCAAATATTTGAAAAAATCCATCTGTCTCTTCTCACTTGCACCTGCAATAATCAATCATCCATAATAAACTGATCATCACCCTCACCCTGTGGCAAAACAAATAGAAACAATCACAACAATTGACAAAAGCAAAGCTTCAATTGTAAAATCAAAAGCAAAACAACAAACCATTGAACACAAAATCAAACTCTTGATCATTTTCAAACATGTCAATCAACCTTATATCAACAACCTATCAATCAACTTATCAAACCATCATCATCCTATACAATGCATGTCCGAGGATATATCGTTCCGAGAATGGGCATCATTTTGGATATCACCTTGGATTCTTATCCTATCAAAACAAATCCCTTTGGCTAGAGATATGAAGAACATTGGCTTGTTTGCATACTTGATTTTTTCTTTTGATTTATCTCATTGTGCTCATTCCAAGGACCTCTTGATGATATCTGAACAAAGGATTTAGAGAGATAGGAATGGGGCAACAATCATTATCCTTTTGTTTGTTGTGCTTGTTGGACGTTGTAAAATAACTTGGCAAATACTTGCTTTGTTAGGTACATCCTAGCAAGGTTTCTGTATGTCAAGTTTGAACAAGAATACTCCTATCTATTTTTTGAGTCAAAGTCCATCATACTAGGTACAACGCCATCCTGGTTCTTTATACCTTGATGCATCGTATCTACATGTGTAATCAGACATAAGGTAAGTAGCCCTTTTAAAATCCCAATCCTTGATAAGCAAATCATCATCTATCTATCTATCATCATTTCTCATCATCATCTCTCATAAAGTTGGCCTATTGGATCCTCTTGTCATCACCTGATTTCTTCTAACATCATGTCATGAATAATCATCATCACCAATGCATCCATCATGCATCCATCCTGCATCCACAAACCGTCAGCATGCCACATATCATTCATTTCATAATAGGAAACAACGATCATCTCACATACATTTTTATCATCATAATATAGATCTGTTAGTCTAAGCATTTGCATAGAACATCCATTTTCATAATCATAGCATATCACATCATCCATCTCATCCATCTCACATCATATCATCATTTAAGTTGTTTAAGATAATATAGATTTTTTATTCTAAGCATCTTAAAACCATATCATTTGCATCATCATCCATAACCATCCATTTTGAACCTCTTTATCGTGAGATAGACCCTCAAATTGAATCTTTTTGCTCGATCTCTCGAGGGGGCAATATACCAGTGTACTTTCCGCCAGGGCATCCGAAAAATCAGATTTTTATTGAATTTTGATCGCAGTAAGATTATTCTTTGAACCAACGCAACAAGTACATTTCTTCAAAGAGGGGAAAAATGTAGACATGCAAAATTAGCATCATGCATTAGGTCCATTCATCAATTAATCAAGTTCACCTTCATCCATTCATCAAGTAATCTCATTAATCTCCATCTCCTAAGGTCATTAATTTAAAATTAAATAAACATTATCATTAACCTTTTAATCAAATAAATCAAGCATTCATCTAATTAAATCATAATGCATATTCCATCTTTTTCTGAATTAAATAAATCAAATATTTAAGTCATAAAATTCAAAATCATCCTAATCATCGCTAAGCTAACCTAATCCTAATTAGCCTAACCTAATCACCCATCACATCCTTTAGATAATGCCACTTGCACAAATAAATCAATTTATTGATTTATTAAAATCAACTTTTTTCATCAACATGGCATCTTTGAGGAATATTCCCTCAAGTTTGAATTCAAAATCAAGTGGACATGTACATTCAACAAAGAAATTAATGTCTCTTACATGTCCCTTACACAAGTCAAACTCAACATTTATTTCACAATTTGAATTTGAAATTTCCCCCTCTTGGGCACATTTCCCAAATCTTGCACATCCCTCAACCTATAACATGATGACAAGTGGCCTCTTTTCATTGGCCTATTTTTAGTCCCACATTGGTCCCTTTTCAACACTCTTAGTATTTGAAAATCTATAAAATAGAGGCTTCATTCATCATCAAATCCTCCACAATCTCTTGCAAAGTCACTCTCTTAAACTAAGAATTGATTTTTCCCATCCAATCCATCTCAAGGCATTGGATCATTTAGCTTATCTATCAAGGATTGGGAAAGGGCTATTTTCAACAATAGCACCAATCCAATATGAAATAGGATTTATTTCATGTTTTATATGCTTTAGTTTATCTTGTAATTTCTTTTCATTTAGAAACATGATTTATCATTTCATATGGATGCTTGATTATTAGCTTGGTTTTAAAATACTAACCATTTGTAGATTTGGCATCTACAGGTACCTCACAAAGCCTTGTTGCCAGGACCCATCTTTTGCATATTTGCATTGGTTTATTCCTCCTTAAGTTGCACTTAATGGGGGGTGTTGGTGTGAATAAGTCTTGTACTTATTTAATTATTTACTAGGGACTTAGGGGACTTAGTTCACATGTTAAGTTTACTTAGGTTATAATATTTCTTCTAGAAGTCTTAGTTTTCCTATCTAGAAGTCATAGTTGTCTTATCTAGACTTTACATTATCCTAGGTAGTTATGAGTTAGTTGTCTCATGTGATAGGATTTAGAAATTTGTCATGATCTTGTCGTATCCTATCTCTCATCCTTGCCTTTATAAGCAAGGCATCTCTAGCATATTTGGTACAATATTGTATTGTATAGCATATTGATCATATTGTATCATATTGCAATTCTTGCTTGGTAGAATAGCATCTTCCATTGTTGCTTCTCTCTATCTCTTGCAGAGGTTATTTGGTGTTGTAGATTGAAGATCTTGGTTGCACATCAACAAGGAGTTGGTGCTTCCTTGGAGTAGGTTCTCCTAAAATCAAGGGATTGATGTCTCCTTAGGGTTGGTGGCCCACATTGTAATATAAATTTTTGATTGCGAGGATAGATTAGGACAATAACTCCTAACAACAATTCTCATTGTCATTTTTCCCATCATGGGTTTTCCACGTATATCTTGTGTTATGTGATATTGTATGTGTAACATACTGCCAAGTAACCCAAGAGGACAATGTTAACATAAGATAAGGTCTAGGGAATGTACAACCAAGAAGACTTGAAAAGAAAGCTTCAAGTTTAACTATTAAAGTTACACTACTATCCTGCATGATGGGCTCACATGTATCTGAAGTGCCCAATGCATGAACCTAGGCTCTGATACCAGGTGTAATGCCCTCCTAAGGAACCCTAGAGGACAATGCTAACTATGCCACAATAATGGAACATTTTTTTTAATTTTTTTTACATGAAATAACAATATATTGCATGACATAACATAATAATCTAGTCCCAATCCTCTAAGGTTCCTCAACTACGCTACTCATAAGCTAATAATCAAGGTGACAAGAATCATTTCACTAACTTATTAGATGACATGAGTTAACTAACATGCAAGGTTCATTTAAAACATCACATTAAAAGTTTCTACATTATTTACTTCCATAACATGACAACTCATAATCAAAATTAAATAAAAACATTTCTAGCCAACTAACATATGCAAGATACATCATTTTGCAATATTCATTACAAGAGAGTTCACCAATATCTATTACATCATTACACTATCATCAATGCTTCCCCAGGTACATGTGGGAAGAATACATCATATTACAATAAGAGATACCACAGTAATACAATCCATTGCATACACATAAAAAGTTGTTTCCTCAAACTGAATCAGGAACTAGAGTCCACAACATCAAGAGAAAATCCCAATGCAAATAAACATGCAGCAAGAATACCCAATGGAGGAAAAAGTACCAACCTCCCAACCATGTGGAACTCTAAGGTCCACCCCCTATTCTAGGAGATAACACAAGGAACCACATCATATAGACAACCAAGAAGACAATAGGCTAACATAAACAAGGGCTATACATGATTCCATCACAACACAACTAACAATACCAAAATCACTTACAACAATTGCATCACTTCCAGAGGCACACACACAACAGAAGGAGAACAACAACTAGGGAATTCTAGACTACAATAGGGAGGAGTTTCATCACATAGCTTGATATGGGTTGTCCTAGCAGATCTTCCTAGGCCTCAACCCCCATCCTGGGTTGTCCTAGCAGCCTCTCCCGATCCCCAACCCCCATACAAACTCATGCGGAACAAACATACCTTTTGTGAGGACAAGGCATTTGGTCTTGCCATTCTAGGCCTTTGCACTTGAGCCATGAGTGAGGCATAACATTATCTTGATTAATGTGAAATCTACCCATCCCCCTAATTTATTATTAAGGTTATCACTAGATTAAGAAACACTCCAATGGGTTGTCCTAGACACCACTTTGGGTTCTATCCCCCATTGGGAGCCACTCCCCCTACTTGCAAGTAGTAGACCTTACACATCAAGAAAGACATTTTCCATCTTGCATACTTAACATAATCACATTAATCCATTCATAGTGCAAGGCATTTCCCATCTTGCACTCTTAATATAATCACAAGAATCAATACACAATGCAAGGTATTGACCATCTTGCACACAACTCAAAAAATTTCCAAACCACTTCCAAAGTGAAACCATCACAAGAACCATACATACAAAAATACTCCCTCCCAAGCCTTTGGAATCCAACTTAACAACTTGCACAAATGACTCCCACTTGTGAACAATTACCAAAACTACCCCAATACCAAAAATTAAACACAATATTCAATACAAATAATCAATCAAACAATACATCCATGAAATAGAAATTATTTTCACATTTCATAAAACTCAATATTAAACCACTTAATTCACCTAATTGGGTCTTTTACCACAATACAATCATTCTCAATAACTAATGACATGGTAAATCTACAATTTAACTATTAAATAATTATAAGGAAACTTTTAGCATTCATTATTTAACAAAAGATAATCTAATTCATTTATTTTAACAATCCTTCAATTACCTTAATATAAGTAAATCAATTTTGCCTATTTAATTTTCCCACTACAGACATCTACATAAACAATTAATTATAAAGGCAATAATATTCATTTCTATTACCATAATATATATATATCTGAAATCGAATGCCAATCTTAAGTATACACATTGAAACGAATTACAAAGTACCAACATATAATATTTTCATTGAAATAAGACACAATACACAGTATCAAAAGTTAAAAGTTGAAGGCAGTATTGATCTCATTCAAGATATAATATATTTTATGAAACTATGATATATATTTATTTATAATCGAAATTCAAACAATACGTATTTAAAAATCAAAAACCAAAATTAAGCATCAAATAACGAATATCAAACATTAAGTGTATTCATCAAATTCCATATATAAGGCATTTTCATCAACTGCCAAACATTAAGTGTAACACCCCGCCACACAAACCCCAAAGGACAACTAAAGAACTAACAACAATAGTACAATTTTTTTTTAAAGTAAAACTAACATGAAATATAAGTTAACATACAATACTTGTAATGAAACTATACATATACATTTTCTAACTACGTCCTCTTGGGTACACATGACTGCATTACTTAACATAATCCCATTCCCAAAATGATGATTAACACATCACAAGTTAACATTCAAATCCATTATATAGAATTAAGTCTACAATGTTCATACATCCATTACGTTACATACATAATAAACATCCATCCATTACAATTCATCAATGATAAACATCTATAAGAGAACACATGATAAAGTCCAAAATATATATACATTACATTAATCATGAGAGTTTACATTACTTCAAGATTACAACTATACAAAAAGGCTTCCCAACATGAAATGGGAATGATACATCAATTACATAGAATAATACATTTGAAATGAACATGATACATATCATCAATGATATCTCCAATTGGTGAAGCTCTAGATACACTGCAAAGGTACAACACCGTGCTTCACGAACTCTAGCTAGGAGCCCAATGGGGTGCATAGCACATTCCACCTAACCATTTGGATCCTAAGGCCCACCCCCCATGCTAGGAGATGACAAGAAGGACCCACAACATAAAACAATCAAGCAGAAGGGCTACAAGACTCTACCAACAAGAGCAACAATAAACATAAATAAAAATTGCATCAAGAATGACTACTTAAAGGATAACTGCTTCCAGAGGCACACAAAGGAAAAGGAAAAATGAGGATACTATAGGAAGAGTGTCATCACATGGCCCTAGCACGGGTTACCCTAGTTGCCTCTCACTAGGCACTGACCCCCATCTATGGTTACCCTGGCTGCCTCTCACTAGGCGTTGGCCCCATAGGGTGACACATGCAGGACCACTAACCTTTTCTGATGAAAAGGTAGTGATCTTGTTGACCAGGCCTTCTCATTCCATCCTTAGCCCACGAAAGCACTATAGGCATGGGCAAGGCATCTTACTTATCCTTTTTAATGTGAACCTACCCAAACCCACTAGTTAATTTATTAGGTTATCACTTAGTAAGAAAACTCTTCCATGGGTTACCCAGGCTGCCCCTTTGTGCGTTGGCCCCCATGAAGATCCACTCTCCCTAGTAGCATTAAAAAAAACCACATGACATCAATGGGTGTACCAAATTGTACAAAGCACCAAAAACTATGAAAAACCAAGTACATTCACGAGGCATGAACCTTCTTGCCCAAAAGCCACATCAAAAGAAAAAACCATGGTACAAGGTAACACCCACAAGAAATCAGAAGTGAGACCAAAAAATTCACAAATATCCAACCATAGAAATTCCAACATAAAACAAGTTTCCCCATTGCCTCTAAAAGCCTAGAAAAACCAACTACCCATAAACTCCCTGTTATGCCTTCCATAACCACCCCATTTTGATTTTGGTCAAAATGGGTCCCTGTTGTGTTTGTTTGATCCTTGGTGTTTTTGTTTGGGTCTTAGGAGTTGTTTTTTTTCTTCCTAAGACCTTGTTTCTTTTGTTCTTGTGGGTTCAAAATGTGGGCCGACACCCAAATTCAAAATGAAATATGGAACTTTCACAAAGTTCCCACTCGTATCTCGACTATGCTTTCGCTCCCATTTTACCTCTGATGTACATGTTGGTTGTGTACTTGCTTTCGTTCTAATTTTTCCCTCAACCAATTACATTAAATGCATTAATTGCGGTCTCCTCACATGCACAAAATGGATTTTAAAACCTTAATCAAGGTTATTTGGCTCATTACAAGTACTCAAAATGTTTCTAACGACCCAAAGCTGAAGGAACTTGAAGAGGAGCACAATTTGGCTACAAGTGAGCATGCGTGAGAGGATCATTATCAATTTTCAACCTATTCTGGTTGTGTTATGAGGTAGGTGGGTTCCTCCCATTTTGTTTTTTGTTTTCCTATTCCATTTTGTTGGTTGATTGATTTTCGCGAATTTGCGAGACTTTTCCCATGAATCTTCGTTTGTTTCTTATCTTGTTGTTCGTGTTTTCATTTGTCATTTTTTGTTTTCTTTGTGTTTTCCTTTCATTTTCCATTTTTATTTTGTGCTCCCCATTGTTTTGTTTGTCACTTGTCATTTTTGTCATTTTTGACGATGTTTTCGTTCCATCGTGCCCTAGTTTCGATTAGGGATTTCCTTTTTGAGGGGTTTTGGTGCCTTATAGTTGTTTTAAATCCTTTCTTAGACCCCTCCTATTTTTTTTTTCGATCTTACGAGTTTTCGTTGTAGCGTGTTTGATGCCCTAGTTTTGATGTAAGTCAACGAGTCGTACTGATTAGGGTTTTTCATTTCGTGCCCTTTTCACATACTTTCCCTAGCTCGCTCGATCTGATCTCGTTTGTTCAGGCAGAGTCAAGCTTGATTTCTTCTTCCCTGCATCCTTTTAACCCATGTTCAAACTAGTGTCAACATGAAGGGAGAGTCTATTTAACTTTGGTTATACATGGTGGAACCAAATTTGGAAATGAACTCATCCATTGAACTTTCACATGAGAGTTCGATTCCAAAAATGAGTCCACTTCCAATGGGTTCCCATTCCCATTTTGATTATGATTTCGATCCTGCCAACATTGGCGAGATCAGGTCATCAACGTATCAGGGTATTGAAACTTTGAAAGTTTCAGCTTCTAATCTGATCTCGGTCCTGGTTCTGATTATTATTAGTTGTTTCACTTCTTTGGTTCCTAATTTTCTCCCAGTCCCACTCTTGATAGGTTTAAATTTTCATTATGGAGGGTTATCTAGGGAAGAATAGAGAAGTATGAAAGGATAAAATTTGTAATGATGTTTTTCATACCTTTTGTTGGTCTAATCCAAGCTTGTCTTGCAAGAATAAACAATGTCAGGAGCATCCAAGGAAGTTTCACAAAAAGAAGGGAAAGTTGTAGAAAGCTCTAAGGGGTTAAAACCCAAGAAGATAAAGGCAGATTAGTTACCCTACACCTTGAGATACAAACATCAAGATGCTACTCTCACAACAAGTAAGCTAGATTCAGAATGGGAAAACATAATAGACACTAATCTAGGCTCATTCAACTGTGAAGAGCGGATTGGAGATACTTTCTATGAGGATATGAGTGGGAGGTCTATAATAATAGCCCAATCTAGATTGGCACATGTTACACTTTTCCCCCTATCATTCCAATGCTTGGAACTTATAATCATAGCAGCAGGGGCTTACAACCCCTTATCAAGACAATATATGGACCTCCAGGGGAATGTGATCATTGATCTGTCCCCTCAAATGATGAGGTTTATGTTTAATGCACCTACCCCAAAGAACCCAAAGCAATTGACTGAGGCAGAGGAATTGGAGTTGTTTAACAGGGACAAGGAAGCCAATAGGTCCCACATGAACAAGAAGTGGTTGAGAACTGAGAAGAAGTCTCTAACCAAGGTCCTTGAACAACCCAAGAGGGGAGACTTTAGGAAGGAAATAGATGAATTGATTATGATGCTTTCCAGGGTGTTTGGAAAGAGGGATTCTGCATTCTCTAAGGAATGGATGTTTCCATTCATTGAAACCATTTTGGATGGTAGGCAACAATTTGATTGGGGCATGATTTTGTCAAAAAATTTGCATAACCAGATGCTAAAGGTGAGACAAACCAAAAAATTCTTCATGACTTCTTATGTCATATATTTAGCTACAAGGAGAGGCATATTCCCTGGATTAAATGCAATGGGAACATTAGGAGAGGCTCCTAGAAAAAATAAGGCATGGGAGAATTATGATCAACTAACCTTGCAAACCTTAGAGTTGTACTATAGAAGGGTCAATGATGAATTCCTCTATGTCATCATTAACAAGTTGACAGGAAATGTTGGGTACAAAATGAGTAGGGAGGCCATGGCCTTCATTACTAAATGGGTACATTGGTACATCCAATACCCCAAGTTCTCTTATTTTAGGTTGGTAGGCTTTGATGGGCATCCTCATCAACTTCCAAGATGTTGCAGTGATAGGATTGTGCTTATGGAATTCATTTATCAGGCTATGGGGGTTAATACAAAATTTACAAACACAAGCTTGGATTCCACAAATTCCCCATGAAGTTGGGAGAATACTATTGTGCTCAAAATTTGGCTACAAAGGCAGTATGTGAGGAGTTAAGTTACTTAAAATTGGGGTTGTATACAGCTATAAAACATTTTGACCTGGAGCACAAGATGAATGCCTTCACTCCCACCATTTTTTAGAAACATTTTAACTTGTTAGAAGATTTTTGGATTAATATGCAAGATGATTATGATGTAAGGAAAATAAATTATGAAAGGCTTAACATCTCGTAGATGATTGAGTATGGGATGAAGGAAGATATTCCTGTTACACTATCATATGATGGTGTAGTGTTGGACCTCGGGCATGAAGCCGAGAATATAGGTACTAAAAACTTGGAACCAATAAATTGGGATGAGGAAGAATTTATTGATATTAAACAACTTGCTAGGATAGTGATGGATAGAAGTATTCAATGGGTGGTCATGAGGATCAAGGACCTAGAAGCTCAATCTTCAAAGAAGAGGAAAACAACAAGCACCCAAGGATACAAAAGAACAAAGAGGAGGGAAACTCCTAAAGAACAACTGGAGTACTTTCCTCCTAGCTCTAGAGGAGATGTTGATCTGGGAATGCCTACTCAAGAAACTCATGAATCATAAGGTGTAGAAGCCACTATTACTGGAGAAGGAGCTTCATCTCAACCTTCTCTCCGAGAGGAGTCTACTAGAGAGGTACCTGCAAGTAGCCTTAATGAGTAGGCTGAGAATGACAAACAAAAAGAGGTTGAGATCCATGATATGGACACTGATTCAAAGGCCACACCATCAGACCATGAGCCTTTTATAATTGCATCTATTGAGGACATTCAGAATGTTGGAACTGAGCATGTTTTAACTGTAGAAGACTAGTGGGAATTTTTTGAGGATGCAAAGAAGGAGGTTAATGCCAAAGCACAAGCTGAGGACTTGTAAAGCAACAAGAGGTTGAAGCTATAGAAAAGATTGAAGAGCTTACGAGGAAACATAAGGAAAAGGAAGACCTCCTACAACAACAACAAGAAAATGATTGGAAAGCCAATATAGAGAGGGAGAAGTTGGCCCTCTTGCAGATAATTCATGACCTTGAAGAGGAAAAGGCCTAACAAAGGAGAGAAAAAGAGGACCTTTAATCCAAGGCCAAGGTAGCAGAGGAGGTGCAAAGGAAAAAGGATGAAAAAGAGCTCTTTCTAAAAATGTTGGAGGCAGAAGAACAAGCCAAACAAGAGCAAGAAGCAGCTAAAATGTGGGGGAGAGTTAAGCAATTAGAGAAACAAAGAGATGGCATGTATGAGCAGAGGAGATTGGAGGAGGAAAGAGAGAAAGTTGAGGCTGATAGGCTTGCAAAGGAAATGGAAGAAAAGGAGCAACAAGAGGTTGATTCTCAACCTAAGGTAACAATTCTGCAACTCTGTCTTATACCATTACTTTTTCACAATAAGTGGTTACTCCTCCTACTGCCCCAACATGGTTGAAGCTTAACCTAGAAAAGAAACAAATAGTCCAGCCCTAGCCCCTAAACTGGGATGATATGATGAAAGAGATTGAGAAGGAGAGGCCCAAGGAAAAGGCTCAAGTCCTTCACTCCACCAAACTGATAGATGGTGGAGAGATTTCGATTGAATGTGCCATTGCTATGGTTGACAAGGATAGATTAGAGATACAATTGAGTGATTATAATTGGGCACTGTAAACTTGGGAAGGCCTACAAGGAACCATAAAATGGACTTGATTGATATTGTAGCATCCTCCACCAAGTCCAGGATAATAAAGGATAAACAAAGGAAAGATGAGCTCAAGGCTCAATTAGATGAATTGCACATGTTCTTAAGGAACCTATCCTCTCCTATTTCTATGCAATCTGCTTCTCCACAAACACCAATTTTTTAAAGTAAGAAACAAGTTGATGATCTTGTTGAGATGAAAATCAAGGTGAAGATGTTAGATAGATGGATTGATAGGTTGAACCAAGAGGTGGAGGAACTACTTGTTGAAACCCACAGGTTCATAAAGAAGCATTGAAATCATCCAATGATATGACTACATATGTTGAGGTCCTTTGGAAGCAAGAAGAAGAATGCAGAGAGCATGTGAGGAAATTGAAATAAATTACTAAACTGCCTCAACAAACACTCTTGGAACAATCTATCCTTGAAGAAGGTAATGAAGATTTCATTGATAAAACTATCAACATTATCATATTTAGGACTTAATTTATTTTTACCCATAGAAATGAGGTACAATAGGCTAGCAAGGATTTTTCAAATCAAATTGTGGAGTTGGAAGCAACCATAGCTATGATGGTGAATGAAGATGTCCCTGTCAAGGATGGTTTCCCTCTTGATGAGTTAAGGAAAAAATGGGATAATAGAATTCAAGAGGCAATGCAGAAGGGAGATGATGGTGATGAATTATTAATTGACAGGTTCATGGACATCAAGGAGGTAGTAAAGATTGCTCGGAAGGAGCTTTCCAAATTACACGATATGCATAAATTTACCTCTGCTAAGGTAAGAAGAATAAAGTTTGAAGACAGTTGAGTAGATGGGCCTGATGTGGACATGCTTAGACAAGTGTTGGATAGTTATGATGAATACTTACTTGAACAAAAGACATGGGAGTAAAGTGTATGGTATATTCTTTTTTGAATGAAGCATCAAATGATACGGCCAGTAGGGCAGCTCTCCCCTATTTTTTAGGATCATAACATAAGTCCAACAAAGGATTCCCTAGTAGTTCGACCTTCTCCTTGTGCATCAAATTTTGATACAGAGTCATCAACAATTAAACTGAAGATCATGATGGGAAATCATCTCATGCAGCTCCAGTTGTTCCCTGATTGGTGGATCTCAATTTTTTTATTGGAAGAATTAGTGTTAAACTTGTCTATATGTAGTTTTTCTCTCCATGTTGTAAAGGTTAGCTAATTGAAGAAAGATTAGCTACCTAAGGATAATTTTCATAGTTATTATAAACTTTTTACAGTTTTTATGCAAAGATAGATATTTTTATAGTTTTCAGTACAATTTATGTTATTTTCCATAACTAGTTTTAATTATGATGCCAATGAACAAATGGCCATTCATATGCTAGTGAATGTTGTGTATAAATCTCTCTTATTTGATGAGATTCAATAGAAGATTCTGAATTTGAGACTGTTTCCATTGAATTATCTGTGAATGAGATTTCTTGATGTTTATTGATCTATGAATTTTAATGATGAGCTGGTGATGTGTTCTTGTTTCATCTTTTAAGTTTATGAATGGTGAATGGTTATATGTCTTGAATTTTCACTATGAATGAATAGAATGGTATGGATTTTTTTGTGGATTGTATCATTTTATGGTTTAGTTGTTTGAAAGGAATGCTCATTATGAAGTTTGTGTCTAAATTGAAGGAAATTTACAATTATGGCTTGTTGTCTTGAGCTCTGTTCTATCTTTTGATATTTATTTACAACCCCAAACGTTAGGTTAATTTGTACTATGTAGTTTGTACCCCTTTTACTAGTAGGCCCCTTGAACATTACAGTTGCATAGGCCACTGAACAACATTAGCATAGTTGAGAACCAACTACAGAGACCTTGTAAGAGAGGTAGCTTTAGGTTATTTATCTTTTTTAGGAGAAATAGGGTAGAAATATTTTTTTTTAACGTTGTTGTGTTACATTGGCCATCAACACTCCCAACTAAGGGTAACTCAAACATGTCGGGTTCCCAACAATATCAAAACATGACTAAGCGTAAAATCTCCTCAATTAGAAAATAAGACAAGAGGAAAATACAATCAAGTTGGAGCCATTAAAATAAATCTTTCATTTCACCACACACTCAACATAATCATTTCAAAAAGAATTCTAAATAATCAATTATATTTTATTTATGTGTTCTTTTCGAGATCATTCAAATCATTAAAATATCCATTGTAAAGATATAATCCGTTTATGTATTTAAAGACACACATTTATACACAAGTTTCTTTGTATTTTAATACATGATATATATATAATTGTACATATATATATACATATACATATATATAAGTCATTATAGATGCTTATATATATAATTATATTTATTTTAAAATAATTGTTGTTTAAAATTAAATGTATTTAATTTATTGTTTTTAAAATAGCATATCAAAATTATAGAGAGGAATACACATATTATGTTAAACACACACACACATATATTCCTAAATACTAATATGAGGGTCAGCTCATCTTGTATAGCACTGGGTGCCATATCAAAAGCTTCAAAACAAACACACACCATACTCAAAGGACTATATAATCCATACACCTATATACATATATACGTATGTATTATCAAATCGATACAATATCCATTAATTCTATAAAAAACAAGTAAAAAAAAATCCATTTCAGGGGTGAATGTTATATAGGCGAATGGAGAAAAAATTACAATAGGAATCTGCAGAGTTTGAATCAAAGGAAAGGAGAATTCAAAACTCTTGCGGATATAAGGCAACAAATAAAAATATATAAAAGCTTGTACCTACTGAATACAATGCGAATACTATGCAAACAACAAAGGAAAAAATGAATATAAAAAGCATGTAAACAAAAATTCCTTGCAATCTAAATCAAATCTCAGGCTATACCATGGAGCTAATGTGATGCACATGAGAAGAGAATAAACAGGCCTATCAAAATGCATACAAAAATTGATACCCTCTATAGGGGTCGAACCACACAAAAATTACCAAGCGCCAATAGTATAAATGAATGTAAATATCAATGCAAATCCTAGGTAGGTGGCATAGGTATGGAAGCAGTTAATTACCAACTCTAAGAAAATACCATGAAGGGAAGTAAAAACATATGTTGAATGGAATCAAATAACTTAATTTCCATCCAATACATCTAGACAAGGTGGCAAGAATAACTAGAGCCAAATCAAATCTCCAACTAGACTATGAAGATAGGGTGGCACATACCAAAATTTTTTCTAGGGAATTAACATTATTGGCAGTTGTAACAAATAAAACTACTAGGCAATATAAATATACACACAAGTAAAACCAAATAGCTTGTGAATGGAGGCATCAAGGTACCAATGAATAGAATTGAAATACCCAATAGAACCATCTACATGGGACGATTGTAAAAAATAGTAAACTGTAGATTTCTCCCAAATGAAAACTCATTGAAAGTATCAAATATGATAGTGTAAAGATAGGAAAATTACCCAAATAAATCATAAATGATTTGCTGACAAAACTAAGGAGTTTCTCTAAGAATTTATTTTCCTCTACCAATCATTTCTATTCAAAATCAAACGAAAAAATGAGAAATCAAAATGCAACACCAAATTGGAATACAAAGCTTCGAGATGGAAAAGGGGTGTTGAATCTAACTCTCTCACAACTGCCAATTCGTTCTTGAGAAACAATTTTCCAATCCATTCACTTTGAAAAATAATTTTCACTATACTGAAAGCTGTATATTTTTTTCTAATAAATGAAAATGATTCCAAAGCAAACTTTGTTGATGAAAAACCCAAAAAATAAAATTCACCTACCAATCTCTCTAGAAAACCCCAATATAAAAATCGAAATGAAACATAAGTTTTTGAATACAAAAATCAATAAAAATAACAAGTTTCTAAATCAAATTTCAATTTGGAGTCATGCATGTGCACGCACTCCTCTTTTTCCAACTTTTCTTTCTTTTATAATTCAGTTTGAAATGCTTATCTCATTTATTTAATTTAAAAAATTATATTTCTTTCCATTTTATTAATTAAAATCTAATGATACTAATGTTTATCTTTATTTATTTCTTTTTTTCATTAAACATTTAATCTCACCATTTAATTTAATAATTAATAATGAAAATACATATGCCATCTTTTCACAACCACTATTTATTTAATTATCATTTCAATTTTAAATTTATTTATATTACCTTGTAATCAATTTTAATTTAATTAGATTGATTAATCAAGTTTAGTCATAATATTAACTTTATCACACAATTCCAAAATCAATTAAACAATATAATTACAAAATCAACATGACATCACAATTGGCCAAATGATGAAAGACCCCAAGCAAGACCACTAACAAGGATTACAAACTAGACCAATGGGTTACCAGACAAGTACTTATCCTCATCAAGGATAATGGAAAGGTTGGGGACTTTTTGTCAACTTATTTTTCCACATCATTCTCATTGGGATTTATAAGGCACACTTAGACCTGACAGTGTAGGTGAAGTCAATACCTAGTACCTACAACCTGCATTCAAACCAGATGTCAGAGGAATTTGTAGCATAGTAGTGTGCTTGCAAATGAGTGATGAGACACCATTCCCCTCACCAAGACCTCAAACAGTAACCATATCATCAAGTAAAATAATAACATCATCAAGCAACACTAATTATATCATAATCAACATCATATGGCAATCACCAATCAAAAGCATAACAAGCATAGTACTAATTCCACAAGATATACAACACCAAATTAAGCCAACCACAACAACAAACTCCATATATCATCATAACATAAACATCAATAAAGAGTGTCATAATCATCCAAGTCAAATGAACTGTCATCTAACCAAACCAAAATGGTGAAACAACCACCAACAAAGTCTCAAGGTACATAGCACATCATAAAAAGTATCAGTGCAAGAAAAATGACATGAGAGGTACTACATCCTCCCCCCTAGAACCAGGCTTACTCTTGGAAGCCTGTGAACAAATAAGGAAAAGACTCTCTAATTTAGGATGCCTCCTCCCATGTTGTTGAAGTCTCATCATTAGGGTCCCATTGGACCTGCACCTGCTCAATTTCTCTACCCCTAAGAGCGAGTTTCCCATGTTGAAGAATGGCCATGGGATCTAGTGCTAGCTACCTGTCCTCTACCTGTAATGCATTCCAATTGAGTACATGAGATATATCTAGATAATAGGGCTTAAGTATAGAAATGTGAAACACATCATGTATGTGATAGACTAGGCGACAAAGCTAGGTGATAAGCAACATGGCCAATTCTCTCCAACACCTCAAATAGTCCCACAAAATGAGGCACGAGCTTAGAGCCTTTCCCATAATGGATTGGACTCTTTCATGGACACACTCATAGGAAAACCTTGTCACCAACTAAAAATTGGCGGTCGAACCTATGCGCATTTGCATATTTCTTTTGCCTCTCCTGTGTTGCCACTAAGTGCTCTCTAATGCGAGCAACATGTTGCTCCATATCTTGAAGCATTTTGGGTTCGAGGAGAACTCTATCCTCAAGAAGGTCCCAACTCAACAGGGTCTAACAAGGATGACCATACAACACCTGAAAGGGAGGCATACCAATCAAACTATGATATCCATTATTGTATGCAAACTCCACCAAGTGCAACTACTCCTCCCAACATGATTGTTGATCCATCACATATATATGGAGCATGTCCTCAAGAACCTAGTTGACCCTCTTGGTTTTTCCATCAGTCTCCGGATGGTATGCAGAACTGAAGTTCAACTGGGTCCCTAAGGCATGCTACAAGGATGTCCACAATGCAAAAGTAAACACCGGATCTCTATCAAAAATAATCCTTCGAGGAATTATATGCAGTCTAACAATTTCCTCGATGAATACTCTAGCTATAGAAGAAGTAGTATAAGATGACCGAACGGGAGAGAAGTGTGCCACCTTGGTCAACCTGTCAATAGTGACCATGATAGCATCATGTCGATGAGAAGACATAGGCAAACCAACTATAAAGTCCATCGATATGATATCCCATTTCCACTCAGGAACGAGATGGGGTTGTAAAATACCTGTGGGATGCTGGTGTTCCACCTTAACTCTTTGACACTCCAAACATCTCTCAACAAGGTCTACAATATCCCTCTTCATTCTAGCTCAAAAGTACAATGGGTGAAGGTCTACATACATCTTCTTGACTCCCAAATGAGCAGAATAGGGAGCCTGATGTGCCTCAGTCATGATTAGGGTATGAAGACCCTCAGTAGGAGGTACATACATGTGACCCAAATACCACAAAAGGCCATCAAATTCCAGTGAATAACCAGAAAACTTCCCCTCCAAAGCTCTATCTGACTCGATTTCTAACTTCACTCCCTAATACCAACTATCTGTAGGAAGTATTGTGAGGATTTGGCTCCTCAAATCCACACCCAATGTCACTATAGATAACTCACATCTTCACCGAATCAGAGCATACACCACCACATTTTCCTTTCCCTAGATGTAATTAATGTCAAAATCATATTCACAAATAAATTTCATCCATCTCCTCTTCCTGGCATTCAATTTCATCTGTGTAAAATATACTGCAAGCTACGATGATTGTTATGCAGCTCAAACCGATGCCCTAATAAAAAGTGCCTCCATAACACAAGGGCATGCACAATGGCAGATAACTCCAAATCATGTGTGGGGTAATTCAGCTCATGATCGTTAAGCTTGCATGACTCATATTCAATCACTCGACCTTCTTACATCAAAACAGCTCCTAAACCCTCCAAGGATGCATCCATACATACCACAAAATCCCTAGTAGGATTAGGAACTACTAGGATAGGTGCACTACTCAACTTCTCCTTAAGGGTTTGGAAAGTTGATTGGAACTACTTTGACCAAATAAACTTCTTCCCTCTCCTCTGAAGAGAAATGATGGGATGCGTAATCCTTGAAAAGCCCTGAACAAATCTTCTATAGTAGCCCATCAAACCCATAAAACTGTGAATCTTAGGAACATTCGTGGGAACAGGCCAATAAACAATGGCTTGGATATTTGAAGGATCCACAACAATACCTTCACCAGAGATAATGTGACCCAAGTATTTCACTTTCGTCTTAAAGAAATCACACTTCACTAGATTTTCATATAACTGATTGTCTCTCAAACATTGCAACACCTATCTAAATGTTCCTAATGCTCCTCCATAGTTTTCGAGTAGATCATGATATCATCGAGGAACATGAGAAAAAATCTATCCAAGTAGGTATGAAAGATTCCATTCATCAAACTCATGAAAACTGATGGTGAATTCATCAACCCAAATGACAACAATGAATTCATAATGCTCGTAACAAGTGCGAAATGTAGTTTTGTGTATATCAGCCCCAAAAATACACAATTGATGGTATCTCAAATTAAGATCATTTTTTGAGAATACCTTATCCCCCTTTATCCAATCAAATAGATCATTAATTCTCAGCAAAGGGTATTGGTTCTTCATTGTCGCCTTATTTAGCTATTTGTAATCAATGCACAACTTAAGGGAATCATCCTTCTTCACAAATATCACTGATGCTCCCCAAGGGGAAACACTAGGAAGAATGAAAACTTTTGCTAATAACTCCTCCAATTTCAAAAAAATCTCCTAAAGTTCCTGTGTTGTCACCCAATATGGAGCCCAAGATATAGGTTTAGCTCTGGGTACAAGATCAATTTTGAAATCGATGTCACACTTAGGTGGCATCCCCAAAATTTCACTAGGGAAGACATTTGAAAACTCCTTAAGGAGAGGATAGTCATCCAGTGACACCTCTTGTCTCTCTCCCAAATCTAAGTCATTGACCAACACAGCATACAACTGACAACCCTGATGAAAACACTCTTCAATTACATAGCAGAAATCATCCATAATGAGATGGGTCTTGTTGATGTGTTTTTTATGCACTTCTCAACACAGGCAGTGCATAGGTGCACTACCTCTCTTGAAAGACAATCTTCCACAATTAGATTGTAGAACACTATCCCAAGGTCTCTAATGTTAGATCTTGACAGTACTTGGAATATCTCAGTTGTTTGATGTGATTTGCTGGAATCACAAGGCGGTCTTACAGATGGATTACAAAGCATGGGAAGTTGGAACTTGAAATGGAGTTCCTAAGATGGGGAAGTTATTGTGCATTTGTTGTAGGTTCAAACAATGGTTTTGAACCCCATTTTTATCGTTGGATTTAGCTTTACAATGTGCAATGAACCTTGGCATAGGTCACTCATTAAAAAAAGAGAAAAAGGGCAAGGGAGAGAGAGAGTTCCTAGACCTACAACTAACTATGAACAGTGATAATGGAGTTCCTGCAACAAACAGCTTCCTGAAACAATATTCCACTTAACCAAAAATCTGACAGTCTCATGGGATTTGTGCTATCTTCTAAGGTCTGCAAATGTTTTGTCTTTCATTCACCATGTGCATGCATGAAGAAAGCTAAAAAATTTTGAGCAGCTTTGGATTCAAGCCCAGACTAACTTTACACAACTATCTACCATCAGCAAACAACAAAAAGTATGGATTAAGAAGTCATCAACACAGCAGGAATTTTCATGATCATAGGACAACATTCCTAAAATCTACCAAAGCAAGAAAATAGTTAACTAGAACAGCAATAAAACCTAAGTTAAACATCTAACAATGGAGATTGAATCAAGCAACATGTGAGAAACTCATAAAATGCACCAAGTCAATGTATTTTCCTTATAAATTTTTGTAGCATGTCTTTACAACAACTCAACTGTCTTTGCAAATGAGAGGAGATCCCTATTTATAGTGGCCCAAAAGTCAAATGAATGGCCAAGATTAATTCTCATTGTGTGGCCAAGATTCATTACAAAATAGGGTTTCACCTACCCCCAATATATCACAATTTAAAATTACATTTTGTCATTTTCCCTATTTTGTCCTCTAGTGACGACACTGTAGCAGTTTGTCTTTTAGCTAATTGTTGTTTTACTGTAGCTACTCTTTAGGGAGCTCTTTATCATTAACAGGGTTGTCCTCCTGCTTCTTGGATGCTGCATATTCTATGAACTTGAGGATGACTGCCTGGAGCTTGTCCACTTCAATAATCTCATACCTTAGCACTTGGTAGCTCCACTCCTTTGCGTTATCCTCTAGCCTTTTCCAGTCCTCATCATACTTTGCACCCTGGTCTCAGAATAGCTCTGACTAATCGAAGGCACGGGCAGAAAAACTCATGAATTCCACCATGATTCCACTAGACATCCCGTCCTCCATCTTCTTTTGGAAGTAGGGCTTCAAATTTTTTGGATCCATTTGCACTGGGGGAATATCATATTCTGTCATCATCTTGAGATAATGAGCTCATTCTGCCCTGATTTCCTTTATCCACTATATATCCAGATCCACCTTGCTCATTATTTTCTCCAACCTTTCCTTCCTATTGCCAAAGTCCTGCCACCATACATCCATCAGCCAATGATCGTCTTTCTTAAACGCAAGCTCCTCTTCCCACGTGGCTTCTGAAAATTGAAGGATAGCTTCGATCTTTGGGAAGGTGGAGTCGTATGCTACGGGGAAGTCAACACATAGCTTCTTTGTGCCCTCCAAGGATTGCTACAGGTCCAAGAACTTGTTGGCTATCCGAACAGCCTGGTTAATCCCCATGTTTCCGACGCACAAGACCTATCAGAACCAACTCTTCGTCGTCTTCTCCAAGTTCTTTCTCCTTTCCATCTTATCAATCTACTCTTTGGATAGTAGTTGGGGTGTGGTTGTGGATGTGGTAGGTAGGTCATCCACTAATGACCACTGCTGGATGTAATCTGTTAAAGCAACCACCTGTACTTTAAGCTCATCTTTCGAGATCTTATCCTGCTTTATCAAATGTATCACCATAGACACTGACTCTTCAAGGTGCCCCACCTTCTATTCTCTGATGGTGGTTCCTAGATCCATGGTGGAGATGTTGTAAGTTATCCCTTCCTGACCTACCACGGGCGTGGCTATTTGCACAGTTCGAGACCCAGAAGCATCCATCGTTACCTTGGATCGAATCTTTAGCTTCTTTTCCTTCTTCGTTGTAATTTGAGCTCGGGTTAAGATGGCTTCTAGTTTTTCCCTTGGGTCCTTTAGTATGGGAGTTCTTCTCTCAAGCTATTTTTTTAACCATTCTGGCATGGCAGACTTTCCCTTAGGTGATCCATGATCACCCTCACCTCTCTCAGTCAAAGCCTCTATTTCTTTATCTTCTGAGGTCTTCCCTCCCCTTTCGGTTGCATCCCCCTCTTCTTCGTTGGAGTCTTGGACGAACAAGAGGCGCTTGATAGGAAGCCTGGTAGACAGTTGCTGCACGAGACTCTCTTTTCCTGTTGTCTCTTCTTCTTTCTTTTCCTCAACATGCTCAACTTCGTGCATAGGTTCCTTGGATTGCTCGACCTTGAGGCTCTTGACAACTTGGGTTCCATTGTTAGGTAAATCTTCTCTTGGACTATCTTTTGGTGGCTATCCTTCTTCGTCATAGGGTGACCTTTCTGCTCCCGCCTCGGTGTCCTTTAGCTGTTGGGCCAGCTCCTCCTCAAGATCATCGTCAAAGGTTTGCACGATTACCTTACCACCAGTGCTATCTTCCTTGTCCCCACTCTTGGAAGAGCCCGCTCCCTCCTCCTCATAAGCCTCCTTGTCAATGGTTCAGTGTTCATACTTTGAGTGCTCGTGGTATTCGTCAACTTCCTCCTCAAAGGGCTTAGAGGTTTCAAGCTCTCGTTCATCCCACTCCTTAGAGATTAGCATGGTGGCTTCCATAACTGGTGGCCCTGTCGGCGGTTGTGAAGGCTAAGCAGTAGCGAGGACTTGTGCAAGGGCTACTTGAAGAGTGGGATCCATTAGGATCTGGGAGAGCTTAGGGGGAAGATTCTGCATATGTCTCGAGAGAGCCTCAGGCATGGTGGAAGTGGGAATAGGTGTTGTTACTATTGCCAGAGGGAGCGATGTGGTTGGTGACATGGCAGCGGAGGAAGGGGGAGTAGTTATGGCAGAAGAAGAGTCAAAAATTATTATAGACTTGGCTGGAGGCGAAGGGGAAAGATGGACAGAAATTTCCACCGCTGGTAGGGATGTGGCGATCATAACTAGGGAGGTAAGTGGTGCAACATCAGGGGCAGGGAGAGCCAAGAGAGGCTCCAATTGATCTGTACCCCTCGCCCTCTCTTGGGTTGAGGGCAGTTTTGTGGCGCTCCCCATTCGTTTGAGCCTTTTGGAGGGTGAGCCCCCCACTTCTTTCCTTGCATAGACCTTGGGGTCGGGAGACTGTTCCGCTTTTGTCTCTTTCCTCTTCTTGGATCTAGTGATCGGAGGAGACTTAGAGGTCCCGCTGGTCAAAGTGGTGGCAGTGGCATCCTCTGTGGCACTTGGCTCACTTTTGAGCCCTTCATAAGTCAAAATTACTCCTTGCCGCTTTAATTGGGCTACTTTCCCATCGACCCATTCTTTGGTGCGGGCCAAGACTGGCTTAGTTATAATGTCGAGGTCATTGACATCCTGCTCATCCCAGTCAATTGTCGGTACTCGTAGATTGGCGACTGCAGGGTACCTGGGGTGCATTATGGTGCTCTCATCTTCCTCGACCTAGTCCGGTATGGGGAAAGGCTACAACTATCTTATGAAATACGCAGTCATGCGCATATAATGTCTTGCCCGTACCTCCTTATCATCTTGGCAGTCCACTCAAAAGTCCTTGATGTGGTGGAGATGAGCGAACCCCAGCCCTAGCGCCTTTCTAATGTGGCCATATGGGTCTATTCATGAGTGAGCAGTGTGTAGGTGAAAATGGTAATCTTTTAGTTCCTTCTTGGAGTTACCAACACAGTGGGAAGTTTACAGTTGGTACATGCCTTGGCCGAGAGTCATGGGATAAGAGATCCCCGCTATGTGCTTGCTACTGAAGATTGTCTGTATGTGTTGGAGCTGCCGAGAAAGCTCCAGTAGGATGATTCGGTCGTTGGGGTATCGAGGCAACCTATTTGGCCTTTCAGTAAAGCCCTGGGCATGGAAGTGTGTGAACTTCGGGTATTGAATGAAGAGGAAGGCATACTACTTCAAAAATGCCCTGGCACTGTGGGAGACCCTCCTCTCGAAGTCCCCAACAATCACTCTGATAATATGGCCGATGAAGGCGTCATTCACTCTATAGTATTCCCTCTTGAAGTTTCAGTACTGGAGCTGCAGGTACCTATCATAGGCCTTGAGTTTTTGACCTTGCCCCTGATCGAGTGCTACAAATTGCCTCTGATCTACCAAGGAATAGACGAGATAGGAAGTCATATAGAACTTGGAGCTCTTCTTTATATTGACGAACTGCTCATGGAAGTAGTTGCTTATGATTCCTCCCCAGTAAAATGAAGTCTTTGTGGTAACATCCTCATTCCCTCGAAGAATTTTCTCAATGAAGTACATCATCCATTCTTGGAAGAAGGCTGTTGTAGGAAGACCCATAACGCTGCTTAGCATCGTGACCAAGTCATGGTAATCTTCGTGAAATTCACTGCAGAAGAGTTCATGAGGAACCTTCGCAGCACTGCCCCACTTTTCTTTAAGCCAATCCTGATTTATTAACCATTTACATCCTATTGGATTATCATCCCACGCCACCTGGCATTATTCTATGGTGGGGACTTTCATCTCCTGGAAAGTGGTGATGTGGAAAGTCTTTGTGATCCCTTCAGCCAACATGTCGGCGAGGACGTTGCCCTCTCTATCAATGATTGTCCTTGTGTCGGGTTGATACACCTCCCGACAAGCCATGAACAACTTGGGGGCCATGAGGGATGGAGGGAATCTTGCAGCTTTTGTGATCCCACTTTTCCTTATCAATCTTGCATTCTTGGTCATTGGATTGACCCTGACCCTTTATGTGAATTCGTCAATATTGATGTGGCCGATGTTGGTATCTATGATCTCCTTCCAATATGTGGTAACCTTCGAGTGCAGAGGCTCACCCTAAAATTGGTATTTCATCTGGTCCTTGTCCTCTTTCCCTCAAGGAGCTTTGCCTAACTTCTTTCCCTTGTCCTTTTCGATGGCTACCCCCAAAGGTGCAGCACTCGATTCCATATATTCTGCAAGCAAAAAAAAGTGTAGTAAGTGCAACTGACCATGAAAACGTTCATGTTAGTTGAAATCCCAAAGATGAAATCCATTTAAAAAAATCTATCAAGCATAACATGATACTTTATCTCTCGATGCCATCGGTCTTTTGATTGAGGGAATTTGGACAGTTCGGGCCCAGAAGGCCGAACTTCCCTAGACAAAATGTCATTTTGGAAAATCAAATAGGGCGAAGGGCTCCCATTGATTCTCCCTGATTGAATCTAATAATTTAAAAGGTTCACAATGAAGAAGACCAAGATTAAGCATGTGGGTCAAGATCAGATTTCGAATTGGGCTCATTTGGATTAGTTTAGGGCATCTGGAGGTACAAGGTCAGAAAGCTATCAGGAGATGGCTATTTGGGAATAGCAGATCAGAAACAAAATTTCAGAGATGGAACTCTAGGGTCCGGGGTCCACCAGGTTGCAGGGTGGTCAGAAGATTGTAATTTTACTTGAGGGCCTGGGTCAGAGGCACCAGGAAGCCGTTCATCCCTCGCCATTTGGAACTGCTATTGTTGGGCGAAAGTCTAGAGGGGGCAGCCCGATGATCAGGGCTCGGCATGAGTGTCGGCGGTCACAGGGGAAGGCAAGTCGTCTTAAGGTCTCCGTGGCGGGGTGAGGTCTTGGCGAGAGATGAATGTCTCGCCGATAGCCGAGAGCAAGACCAAACCCGGCACAAGGAATCGCTGTTCGATTTTTTTTTCAATCTTGCAGCGGTCGGAAGGGCGGAGCCCGGAGCTCGGAGGGGCGGGCAAGATTTTACCCTCAGAACGATGGATGAGGGAAGGACTCCCAGATGGCAGAGCCCGTCACGGCGTATGGTGTTCATTTGGTCAAGTTGGATCCCAACGACGAACAGGGGTCTGGATCTCTGAGGTCGGATGAATGCCGGGTCTTCACCAAGAGGAACGTGATGTCACCGTGAGGTCTTAGCGAATAGGAAGAGTCTCGTCGACAAAGGAGTCTTCGGTGTAAGTTTTCTGGGTTAGAAAAAGGTCTTGTCGAACCAACGATGTCTCCCCAACTCGGTCTGTGTTTTCCCAAGGATGAGGGGTTGGCGTGAGGTCTGGGTGAACATGCTATGTCTTGCCAACAAAGAGCCCCATTGGCGTAACCTCTTGCCAACCTCGTGAAGTCACCCCGACAGGGGATCCGAGCTCGCTAAGACAAAGAGTTTCGCTATGAATTCCTAGCGACAAGTGAATGTCTCCTCGAAAGACCACTCAACAAGAGCAGGATATGCTCAGTGAAAGGTCTTGCCGAATCAGGGGAGGTCTCACTGACAAAAGACTCAGCAAGATGGAAGAAGACCCACCATGAGTTTCACCGACGGTGAACGAGGGGCAGAATCTAGGGTGCGGAGGTCCGGAGTCCTGGGCCCAAGAGACCCAAAGGCTTGTTTCGACATTTCTGATTTCTGCTAGGTCTCTACTGACAAAGGAAGCATCTAGGCCCGAGGGTCACGAATGCCCCTGCGAAGAATGACCTCACGGAGATAAAGCTCCGAGTTGGTCATGGGGATGCTACATTGGTCTACTCAGTTTTTGAGGACATGGGTTTTGTTCGTGGTGCCGTACTTTATCATTTACATGTCGCTTTGATGGTTGTTATTCATTTTAATCCCTATAAATCACGAAAAACATTGTTTGGGAGGGTGAACAGAGGACCTACCTCGAACACTCGATGTGGGGAGGTGTGGGATCCACTCACGATCGATGAGGTGATGGTGAGGGCGATGAGCATGAAGGTCTCAAAGACGGTGGGCTCCTCCACTCTCTGCAGCACTATCAAGTGAAAATGATAGGAATGAACCTTCTATTTATACCCCAATCACCATTAATGGCCCTACTAAATGCAGGTACGACGAGGCAAGGAAGTTGGTGAATTTGAATTCACCGATAGTAGTGAGAGACCCGGGGTCCAGAGGTCGAGAGGGTGCAGGATAGCGGCCATTTGATAAGTTCCTCTTGGAGATTCACCGATGGCAAAGGGGAGGTCGGGGCTTGGAAGGTGAAACTCGGCCAGAGGTTCACCATGAGGAATGGTGAAACACTCATGGAACCCCGGGAGTGGAACACCAGAGTCCCGGCCCCGAAAGGTCAGATAACTATCAAGATTTCACTGATTTTAGCAAACGACAAAAGGGGGTTTGGACCATGGGGTCCGGGAGGATGCAATCCGAGCACCACTAGGAACGGCAGGTGCAACGGGGAAACCCAGCAAGAGAAACCTGAATGCCTAGGCTCGGCAGGGCCTGGGGCCGTTGGCAGGGGCAAACTGCTAGAGAGACTCCGCGAGGCACTAGAACATGACAAAATTAAAAGGGGAAGGAACAGTCAACTTATGGTGAGACTTTGAAGCAACATTGACCATCCGGGACACCAAAAAAAAGGGGCATACAAAATGAGGTAGCGACAAAAAAATGACCCAACAAGGCGAAAGAAAAGAGGGTCCCCGTTTGAAACGGGGCGTGTGTGCTAAGGGCACAACAAGTCTATGTATGCCAACAATCTCAACCTCATTACCCAAATCATCTACATATCGGACAACCTTACAAGGACAATCTATCATTGCTTAGTGAGAACTCAGTCAATCCATACATAAACAACATCATAGGATCCAAGAGGTAAGATACATAGATCCACTATAGTCACAAGTGACCCAATTCTCAAACTACAACCCTGAACAAGCGATTCCACTGCTACCTTCACCCCATAGGCCAATTTGACCTGCCACTTAACACCTTGCCTTGCTACCACCAGTCTACAATGCTCCACTACAAAAGGAAAAATAAATGAATCTGAAGCACCAAAATCAAAGAGAATAGAAATTTTAATGCCCTATAACAAATCTGATGCCTCAACCACAGTGCCTTGATGATCAATTTGGTGGTTTTCAACCACCACGAATACTCAGTGTGATCTACTCACATCGCCCACCATTGGCTTGGAAGTGGCTAGCCTCTGACTAAAACCTGTAGAGTTCCTTTGTGGACATTATCTAGCAATATGACCCTATTGACTACAGGAAAAAAATCTATGCCATGGCCAAAACCTCTACCACCAGATGGTGCATTACACTATTGAAAACTGCCCCAACTAGGTGCAGACTGTGTACTCTATGCAAGTTGCTCAAAATGGTCACACTAATTTCATTACCAATTTTGATTCTTTTTGAACTGAGATTTGCCACTCTATTGAGACTGAGAATTTGTATGCTTAGACTGTGACTGTTGCTATTGTTGACCACCCTTTGAGGGCGCATGGTGACTCTTGGAAGAGGTTGGAGCTTGAGGCTACCCACCTCGAGAACTATATCTAGATGTAGGTGTACTACCAATTTGAACACCTGTGTGGCCTCCTAAAGCCATGGAAAAAATTTCCTCCATAAGACGAGCCTTCTCCATAGCTACCTCCATCATCTTTGGCTCAAAAACCTTTACTTTTCCACTTATTTAGGCATTTAATCCCTTGACAAAATGTTCTACTAGTATTGCCACATCATTACTGATTCCCACGTATTAGTTGAGTTCATAGAACTGATGCTCATACTGCTCTACGAACATCGCCATTTGTCTTAGCTCATGGAATTTATCTGGCCGGTGCTGTCTCAAGTGGTCTGAAAGGAATTGGGCCCTAAATCTCTTCGCGAATAACTCCCATGTCACTAAACCAATGTCTAAGTGTAATTTATGCTCTTCTAGTCACCACCATGTGGATGCAAAGCCTCTAAGGTACATGATGGCGCACCTAGCCTTAGTATTGTTGCCATAGCGATGCATAGCAAAGAATTGATCCAAATCAATCAACCATGTTTCTGCCTCCAATCCTCCACCAGTACCATCAAATGTGGGAGGACGTGCTCTCAGAAGGTCTCTCATGTGACCCGCTACTATGGCATCCTACTCCACTTCTATGTCTCTCCTCCTTGGTGATCTCTCTCTCTCCATGATCACTCACTGCTCCTCCAATTGCCTAGGGCCCAAGTGGCCAAGAACCTCCTCTAGCAACTATCTCAAATGCACTCTCTCTAATCCCAGTTGCTCTGGATTTTGACCTTCGCCTCTTGGGTTATATTGGGAACCATGTTGCTCCTCATTTTTAGACTCATGGAAGCTTGGAGATGAAGAGCTCTAGTAGTTGGCTCTGCGGAAAACACCTTGGCCTCTACCATGGCCATACTCTCGACCCCTAGGCATGTTTCTATGCAACATAAGAGGGGAACATATAAGTTCAAGAGTTAAGCACAAGGTAACATAATGTACTCAATTAACCTAGAGTACCCAGTGTTTGATAACCTGGCTCTAATACCAAGTTGTAATGCCCCGCCATGCAAACCCCAAAGGACAACTAAAGAACTAACAACAATAGCACATTTTTTTTTAAAAAGTAAAACTAACATGAAATATAAGTTAACATATAATACTTGTAATGAAACTATACATATGCATTATCTAACTACATCCTCTAGGGTACACATGACTGCATTACTTAACATAATCCCATTCCCAAAATTATGATTAACACACCACAAGTTAACATTTCAAATCCATTATATAGAATTAAGTTTACAATGTTCATACATCCATTATGTTACATACATAATAAAAATCCACCCATTACAATTCATCAATGATAAACATCTATAAGAGAACACATGATAAATTCCAAAACATATATACATTACATTAATCATGAGAGTTTACATTGCTTCAAGATTACAATTGTACAAAAAGGCTTCCCAACATGAAATGGGAATGATACACAATTACATAGAATAATACATTTGAAATGAACATGATGCATATCATCAATGCTATCTCCAAACTGGTGAAGCTCTAGAAGACTACAAAGGTACAACACTATGCTTCACAAACTCTAGCTAGGAACCCAATGGGATGCATAGCACATTCCACCTGACCATGTGGACCCTAAGGCCCACCCCCCATGCTAGGAGATGATAAGCAGGACCCACAACATAAAAAAGTAAAGTAGAAGGGCTACAAGACTCCACCAACAAGAGCAACAATAAACATAAATAACAACTGCATCAAGAACAACTGCTTAAAGGATAACTGCTTCTAGAGGCACACAAAGGAAAAGGAACAATGAGGATACTATAGGAAGAGTGTCATCACATGGCCCTAGCATGGGTTACCCTGGTTGCCTCTCACTAGGCATCGATCCCATAGGGTGACACATGCAGGACCACTAACATTTCATGAGGACAAGGTAGTGATCTTGGTGAATAATCCTTCTCAGCCCATCCTAAGCCTGCAAAAGAACTATAGGCATAGGCGAGGCATCTTACTTATCATTTTTAATGTGAACCTACCCAAACCCATAGTTAATTTATTAGGTTATCACTTATTAAGAAAAATCTTCCATGGGTTACCCAGGTTGCCCCTTTTTGCGTCGACCCCCTTGAAGAGCCACTCTCCCTAGTAGCATCAAAACAAACCACATGACATCGAGGGGTGTACCAAATCACCAAAAACCATAAAAACCAAGTAAATTCGCGAGGCATGAACCTTCTCACCAAAAAGCCACATCAAAAGGAAAAACCATGGTACAAGGTAACACCCACAAGAAATCAGAAGTGAGACCAAACAATTCACAAAGATCCAACCATGGAAATTCCAACATAAAACAAGTTTCCCCATTGCCTCTAGAAGCCTAGAAAAACCAACTACCATTAAACTCCCAACTTAGTGTAACTCAAACACTTTGAGTTTCCAACAATCTCAGAACATGACTAAGCATAAAATCTCCTCAATTAGAAAATAATATAAGAGGAAAATACAATCAACTTCGAACCATTAAAATCAATCTTTCATTTCACCATGCACTCAAAGTAATAATTTCAAAGAGAATTCTAAATAATCAATTATATTTTATTTATACGTTCTTTTCGAGATCATTCAAATCATTAAAAAAAATAGTGTAAAGACATAATCCATATATGTATTTGAACTTACACATTTATACACAAGTTTCTCTGTATTTTAATACATGATATATATATATATATATAGTTATATAGTTATATTTATTTTAAAATAACTGATGTTTAAAATTAAATGTATTTAATCTACTATTTTTAAAACATATCAAAATGATAGAGAGGAATACACATATACTTTCCTAAATACTATTATGAGGGCTAACTCATCTTATATAGTGTTGGGAACCATATAAAAAGGATTCAAAATAGCCACACACCATACTCAAAGGCCTATATAATCCATACGCCTATATACATATATACGTATGTATTATCAAATCGATAAAATATCCATTAATTCTACAGAAAACAAGTTAGAAACAAAGCCATTTCAGGGGTGAACGCTAAATAGGCGAATGGAGACAAAATTACAATAAGAATCTATAGAGTTTGAAGTGAAGGCAAGGAGAATTCAAAACTCTTGAGGATATAAGGCAACAAATAAAAATATATCAAATCTTGTACCTACCGAATACAATGTGAATAATATGCAAACAACAAAGAATATAAAAAGAATGTAAACAAAAATTCCTTGCAATCTAAATCAAGTCTTAGGCTATACCATGGAGCTAAGGTAGCACACATGAGAAGAGAATAAATAGGCATGTTAGCTCTAAAAAAATGCAAGTGGAATGCCTCAAGAGGCTGCCAAACTCTTGATACGTTTTAGGGTAACAGACAAGGTCAAATGCTTTAGACCTTCTACTCTTCAAGTGCTGCTAGACCTTGGCGGGTGTACCTATATGAATGAAGTAGACTTAATGTGTTTATTCCTCTTGAAATTTTTTTCCCACAATGGCAAGTAGGAGTGGACAAATGAAATCAAATTTGGTATAAATTGTATAGCGATTTTTTCAATTAACAGATGTAAAGAAAATGAATGAATCTAAATGGTGAAAAATGCAGTGACTAGTGCCTTATTGGGTATGCAGAGTTCAATGAAATAGAAATGGGCAACTTATTTCCGGAAAACACTCAAATTGTTTGGCATATGTTTTGTTTATAACTATTAGAATTGACTATGGACGCCAAGATCTATGGACCAAATGGAAAGCACAAAAAAGAGAGAGAAAAGAATATGACAAGAATAGACTGTATTCAATGTCATTGATATGATATGATTATGATTATACGATGAGAGAGACCCCTTGGTTATATAGCCAAGGTGAGAACATAGAAGGGCATAAGATTATGACAAGTGTTGTAATCTTATGACATGAGACAACTAGGAAAACCTATCACTCCACAAAAGGTGGAGAGATAATCACATGATGTGTCCACAAAAGGTGGAAGTGATGAGGTAATGACATGTCAAGTCCACCAAAAGTGGAAAATCTCCAACAACCTCCTATGTGGTCCCTAAGTAAACTTAACTAAGGTGTAATCATGACCTAGGACAAGGTACAAGACATTGAATTACACCAACAATAACTTGTGTAAACATGGAAGACTGTGATTACTAAGCTCTTCTTAATGATCCAAATGAATTTCTCTAATTACTGTGATCAACCAAAAGGATTTAATCTTTTCTTGAAAGAAACAATCAATTAACCACACAAATACAACAAATGTGCACTGATAAACTAAATATAAACTTGTTACATCAATTTAAACAACCAGAAAGCCTCAATCGTGGAGACAACGTTAGTAATACTTTCAATAAATTCAACAGACAATTGACACCAGAAATACGCTGCCACATCAATTGATTTTCTTAAATATCTCCATTTTGAAATCATGCAACTGTAGTCTCTATTCTGTGGAAATTTTATTCTACTGAATCCCTTTCTAATCTATCTACTGTCTATCTACTATCTACCATCTCCTTATATGTTTTTCACAATCCAAAATGGATATATATACATCAGTATTTGAAAAGACACATCACTTCGAAATCACATGTCGGTGAGCAACTGCAATTAGCTTCAATTAACATTCACCAAACACTTGCCAAGACATCCTACAGTCACACTAAAGGCCAATGTCCCGCCGATAGTCATTCCTTCCATCTCATGTGTGGCTGTAACGTTCAGAGTCGAGGAGACATCCCATAGATGATATTATGTCTCACCAAGATACACCTTGAGTTCACTTTTGATTGCCGTAACAATATCATATTTTCACCGATGCAACAATACTTCGGTGTGACATTTAGATAGGAAAGACTGCAAGACCTTACTCTGAAAGCTATTCGATGGAATCCCTTTTGTGCTTTGTCGGAAAGACCGGAGGTGTTCGGTGAGACCTCACACTGATAGAATTTTTTTGTGTTCTATCGGCGAGACCCAATGCACTCGCCAAAACCTCTCTCCAATGTATTTTAGTCTCACCGAGATGTATATCCTTATTGGTGGTCGGCAAGACACGAAGTGTTCGGTAATACCACACACCAAAGGCATAACTCTTGCCGAAGTATTTTCTCACTCCACACTAGTTGGTGAGACATAAAGAGTTCGCCGAGACTTCACCCTAAAAAAAAAAATCTCTCACCGATGAGCTCCTTCTGTCGCTGGTCGGTGAGACAATAAGATCTCGCTAAGACCTCATGTCGAGTACCATTTGTTTGGCCGAAATATGTCCACGATTCACCGAGACAATGAAAATGTCCTACCGATAGGTGCATGTAGGTAAATTTTGATCGTTGTGAGATCCCTAAGGTCTTGCCGATAGGCAACAACAAACGTATATTAACAAAAATGCATTATGGGTTGGGGAGACCTTGACAATCACATGCCGATATAGAATATAATGTGAATTATTTAAGACTCGATGGAATTTATGGTACCACATGGCCAAATATGGGGAAAATGTGCTCATGGTAGGACTTATTCAGAAACTCATGGGTATGAACAACATGTAAAATGCATCAGAATTTTACAGTTCCAACAGTGGCTCCGTTTGGGGATGAATGGTAGTAAGATCATTGAAAGGATCCATATCTTTGGATGAGCAGACCAAACTCAAGGTGATGGATTATGTGAGAAAAATGGAATGAATGGGAATGAATATGACCCTACACTACTGTACATGGAAAAATTTATTTGGAAGAAGGAAAATCAAGGTTGTCCACGTACTAGCAAGTCCTGTTCCTTTTATTTCATAGACTACTATGCATGGAAGATAGAATTTTGAGAGGATTGTTAAGGATTGTCCATGCACTGGCAACCCTTAATCCTTTGTATTGTTCAAGAGAAAAATGCTTCAGAAATTGCCCATGTACAGGCAATTCTCGATCTTCACCAGCCATATTTTGTAGATAATATGAATCTTCACCTTTCTTTCCAATAACCACAAAAGGTCCCAACCACAAGGCTTCAAACTTCCCATGCTTGCCCTTCTCCTGACACCTTGCATTCCACATTAGTACCAAATCACTTTCTCCAAATTTTCTATCCTTTGCCTTTTTATCAAATAGATACTTCATCTGTGTCTATAACTTCATGTTTTGATTTTGGGCAACTCTCCTTATTTCATTAAGTTTAGCTAGTTGTTCCATTCTTTCCTCCAGAGGTTCTCGAACATCCAAATCTTCCTAAAGGACAAACTTGTAGACTGGTAAAAAATTTTGTAAAGGCATCCTGGCCTATGTTCCATACACCAATTCAAATGGGGACTTTCCAATTGCCTTTTTTACAATAATCCTATTAGCCCACACAACCAATTTCAATTTTGAATCCCAAGCTTTCTTATTCTGACCTAACATCCTCCTTATAATCTTCAAGAGACTCTTATTGCTAGACTCTTCTTGACCATTAGCCTGTGGATGGTAAGGGGCTGCATAAGAAATGGTTATACCATATGTGCTACAAAATTTTTTGAATTCATCTGATCTAAAACACATCCCATTATCAATGATCAATCTTATTGGTGTACCAAATCTAGTAATGATGTTGTCCATTAGAAAATTTGTCACAACTCTACTTGTAGCCTATTTAGTTGGGATTGCTTCAACCCATTTGGTAAAATAATCAATGGCCACCAGTATCCACCTATGCCCACCACTTGATTTTCCTTGTATCTCTCCAATGAAATCAATTCCCCATTGATAAAAAGGGGCATCATCCTGCAAGGGTCGAAGTGGCAAAGCTCCTTGATACTTGAGTTTTCCAGAGAATTTCTGGCAAGCCTCACATTTTCTTACATATGTAAAAGAGTCATTAAAAACCTTTGGCTAGTAATAACCTTCCCTGAGAATTTTATGCACAGTTGTCTTTGCTAAGTAATTTCCTCCACAAACCCCGTCATGCATTTCACTTAAGACATGCCTGGCTTGTGATTCATCCAAATATAAAAATAGTATACCATCCCTATTCTTCCAAAACAAATCTCCATCTATGAAAACATACTTAGATGCCTGCAACTTCAGAGTTCCTTTCTGGCTATCACTCAATCCCTCAGGACACTTCATGTATTTAAAGTAATGCATGATATTTGTATACCATGGAGTATGCTCAATGCTCACAATTGCAGTCTCTTCTTCTACATTGCAAATTGGATTTGCTTCAATGTTCGCTTCTGCCATTAACTTAGCCAAGCCCTGACCTCTTACTAGTTTAGTAATTTGTATCTCCATGTCAAACTCTTGGATTTTGTTAATCCATTTGCATCTTTTTTCTGCTTCTTCAGACTGTGCCAGAATATCCTTGACAGCTACATGAGGGACATAAGCAACCACCGTTGCTCCAACAAGATATGGCCTGAAAGATTTTATAGCTTTCACTAGTGCAAATGCCTATTTTTCCATTATATCATACTTTAATTTAGACCCCTTTAATGACTTACTGAAGAAAGACATAGGTTGTTCATGACCATCCTCATTCTTCTGTAACATGACAGCAGCAATAGTGTGCATTGAGGCAAATGAAAATATCTAAAAAGGATTTGCAAAATCCAGAGACTTAAGGACAGGAGCTTCCTTGATGGCCCTTTTGATTGATATAAAAGCTTCCAAAGCCTTTGCAATCCATTCTATTTTATGTCCTTTCCTCAACATTTTTGATATGGGTTTAATGATCTCGACAAAGTTTGAAACAAATCTCCTGACAAAGTTGATCTGTCCAAAGAATGATTGTATAGCCTTGACAGTTTTAGGGAAAGGAATTTTATCAATGGCCTCAACCCTCTCAGGATCTATCTTAATCCCTTCTTTTGAAACAATGTGTCCCAAGATCTTACCTTCTGTGACTGCAAAATGACACTTCTTAGGGTTCAAGCTGATACCATATTCTAAGGCTTTAATAAATACCTTCTCCAGATGTTGTACATGATCTTCAGCCTTCTTTGAGTAAGCAGTGAGGTCATCCTGATACACCACCACGATAGCATTGATCAAATATGCAAATGCTACATCCATAGCTCTTTGGAAGTTTGCTCCTGCATTGGTGAGACCAAATGGCATTCTTAGATAAACATATGTCCCCCAAGGATTTGTAAAAGCAGTATTGTATTGCTCAAATTCTTTGACCTTGACCTGGTTATACCCTGAGAACCCATTCATCATAGACAACAGCTCGCACCATGTCACCTTATGCAATATAGCCTCCATATTGGGTAGAGGATAATTATCTTTGAGGGATGCCATGTTTAGATTTCTGAAATCTACACATAGCCTGCTATCTCAATTTTTCTTTCTCACAGGGACCAAGTTTGAGACCCGCATTGAATGCTTGATTGGTTTAATGATTCCCCCATCTTTGAGCTTTGCCAATTCCTTCTGCATCTTAGGCTCCAATGTTGGATTTATGGGTTTTTTCTTTTTTCTGAATGGCTTAGCATCTGGCTTCAATGGTATTTTATGTTGAAACAAATCTTCCTTGTATGATTTTAGATCTTCATAAGACCAGGAAAACACATGCTTATATTTTCTCAGCAACTCTATCAACATTCTTCTAATTGTAGGGCTCATCTTCTTCCCTATGTACACATTTCTTGGTGTCATCTCAGTCCCCAAGTTAATTTCTTCAATATCTTCCCTTTTGACTGGTGTTTGCTTTAAGAGGGACCAATCATTTCCATCATACACCCTCTCTAATGCCACTAAGCCTTTAGGAAGCTTATTTTTTTAAGTTGTAAGATCTCCTTCCCAAATATTGTTTGCTTCCCATCCACTTCTTCAATGAAGGCATTGAAATCAATTTCTTAGGCTTCATATTGATCTATACAGTGGAGGAATTTCAAAAGGTCACTATCATCATTAAAGACCTGCCAACTATATATGTTATCAGGGATTGCAGGCCTCGTCTTGAACTCAATTTGTAATACTCCAGCCAATGTAATGTCATCTCTTTTCAGGGCCACATTTGCTAAAAAATCTGCCATTATGTTCTTTGACCTATCAATCCACTCAATTGAGAAGGCATCAAACAATTCAATTGTGTCCCATACAAAATTCCTGTACTGTTTCAATATTTTATGTTTTGATGCATACTTTGACTTAATTTGTGAAACAACCAACTCAGAATCCCCTAAAACAGCCAACAACTTGATTTTATGTTTCACAGCTATGTTCAAACCTGTCAATAAAGCTTCATATTCCACCACATTGTTTGTACATTCAAATGTCAATAGGAATGAATACTTAAATGTAATACCATCAGGTGAAACAAACACAATCCCAACCCCATTACCTTCCTGATTGCATGCTCCATCAAAATACATTTTCCATACCTCATTGCAGTTTTGTGCCACATGCTTCTCAATTGGATCACTATTGGTTAATTCTGCCTGGGCTGATTCTATCTTAAAACTTCCAAGATTGACATCACAAAAATAATTGATTTGATCTTGTGGTACACAATCAACAACCTAGTTCATCCTTGGCTCCCTGTATAACTTCACTTCCTGACCATTTATCGGTATTGTTGCATAAGAGAGATCAAACTGAACATTTCCACCAACTACTGTCGTCCACTATCTTGATAAAAGCATCCCAAACTGAGGAGGGGTGTCAATTACTGTTATATCAATGTTATAGGCCACCCGAGGATAAGCAACCAAATTGACTTCAATGTCTTTCATTATACCCACCACAAGAATAGGTCAATTATCCATTGCATAGCATTGGCCTCCATTGGTATCAACCCATATGCCAAGTTGTTTCATAACTCCTACTAGCATAATATTTATGGCAGGGCCAGAGTCTATCATGCAATTCCTCAGTAGTTTGTTATTTATGAGTAATGTAGTGAAAAAAGGATCAATTTGTGGGGGACTCAATAATGCATTACTAAGGCATACTTCTAGGATATTCACTTTCTCTTGCTTATTGATAGTTTTAGTGGCCATCTTACTTTTAGAATTCACATATCATTCCTACTTTTTATTAATTGGACAACGCTATCTCTAGATTCCTTAATTTTCATCATCTCAAGTAGTGGAACATACATCTTTACTTGAGAAAAATCCTGAGTGAAGTCAAAAGAAGAACCCTCCACTTTAACCACTTTCTTTTGCTCTGACGTTTCTCCTTTGTTTTCTTCCTTTTCTCTTTTACTTGGCTGATCAGGCTTTTTCATTTCTTTGTGTAATTCTGTCACTTCCTCCTTTTGGACAGGCTTTTGTTCACTTTTATCATGTTTTTTATTTTCATCCTTTTTCATAGTTCCTTGTGTCACCTTTTTCTCTTTCATAAAGATTCCCTTAGGGACACCTTCCTTCTCATTTACTGTCCTATTTCTCAACCAGTACTTACTATTTGCTTCTTCAATTGCAACAACAGTTAATCTCTCTATCTCCTCTTCAGTAAGTTTCCTCATACTACATTGAGTAGGTACTTCAACAGAATGTGGCTCTGTATAATCTTCTTCAGAGTCAGAAAGGATTTGTTGTTCAACCATGTGGACATTGTATCTCTGGTTTGAAACATCATACTCATAACCTTCATCCTTTGAAGATGAGTATCTATCCTCAACATGGTGAAAAGTATTTGAAGTCACTGTGTGATCTTCTCCACTATTTCCCATCAACATTCCTTCTTCTTGCATTCTTTGGGCTACAACACAATAGTCTGGGGAATGTGGCTTATCACAAACTTCATAGAAATAATTGTTTTTTACCATCTAGGTTTCCTTCTTCCTTAGTGGATCAGGAGTTTCTTTGTTTCTAGGCCTATCTGTTATAGGTTTTCCATCTTTCTAGTTTGTGTTATAAGGCATGTCATGTAACCTTGGCCTTTCATTCCTATATGCATTCTCCTATTTGTATTGATAATTATTGGTTTGTTGGGGAGCCCTTGGGTTGGCTCTTTTATCAATTATCCCAGCAGCCCTCCTATTGTTTTCAATTGTTAATGCTGTCTTCTGGGCTTTATTCAAGTCTCTTGGGAGCCTATTTCTCAATTCATACCCTATTTTAGGATTGAACGCATTCAAATAAACACTCAATGCCACAGAGTCTGGTAATTTTGATCCAGGAGGTATTTTATTCTATAGTTTATTGAATCTTTGGTTAAAATCATAAATTGAGTCATTCTGTTTTTTCTGAATTCGCATCAATTTATGAAGAGTAGCATCAGGTGCACTCTGATTCCCATATTGCTTGAGGAATCGATCCTGAAATATTTGGAGAGAATCAATAGAGGCTGTTGTTAGGCTGTTGAACCAATCTTTGGCTTCTTCAGTAAGTGACATCATGAATAACCTCATATGTACATATTCATAAGGTACATCCAAATCTTGAATGAAGGCATTGAAACTCCTTAAATGGTCTTCAATAGAAATTGCACCACTCCCTGTAAATTTAGGCACTAGACCTCTCCAACTGTCATCCATGGGGTAAGGGTATAATTGAAACCCTGCTAAATCAAACTGTCTGATCATGGTGGTATACTGATGAGGAAGAGGGTTAGGTGGGTACTGATACATTGGGTTATTATATTGTGTATTATGATGTGGCATATAATGTTGACCATGAGGTGGCTAAACATTTGTATATTGTTTGGGAATATGGGGTGGATGATTTGGCTATCTATATTGATTCCCTACCTGATGGTGAGGGACCCTTGGTGGCTCAGAAGGCCCTACACCATGATTACCCTGTCTATGAGGTGGTACATACTTTGGGGGGAAACCAGCTGTATGAGTAATGTTCTGAGCTTTCTACAATTCGAATTCTCTCATTGCTTGTATCATCTGGGCCTTCTCCTATTCTTTTCTCTCCTTTCTTTGAGATTCAAACTGTTCTTTTACTTCTAAATTATAAGTTAAAGATTCATAATCTTCTTGAGGAGTTTCTTGATCAATGGGCCCATTCTAATTACCTTCCATTTTTTGATCATATTCATACTGAATTATGATTCGTCCAGCCTCGAGTTCAGCTCTAAACTTAGCCTATTTTTGAGGATCATAAAAAGGATTTCTTTGATCTTCTGAGGTACAAGGCTCTGCACTTGAATTATCTCTCCATGTATCATAACAATCATATTTTTCACCATGTGGTATTGATGATTTGTCTTTGTTCGTCATGCACATGTCCTCACTTATCCTTTTACCCTTATCACCCCTATCATCCTTGTGTGTCCACTTACTACTGCCAGCAGGGGATCCAGTATGACCTCCCCTATATTGAGATCTTCTTCCATTCATGTTGCAATGTTTTATTAGAGTCGCCACTCACTTTCTTAAAAGTGGGAAAATGTTTGTTTTTTACTATTCCCAGCAGAGTCTGTATTTTATTTCTAACTCTATGATTAAGGCGCAGATTCTAAAGTTAATTCCCCAGGAGAGTCACCAATTTGTTAGCTCTCAAAAACGCAGGTGAAATGCTTCAAGAGGCTTCCAAACTCTTGATAGGTTTTAGGGTAATAGACAAGGTTAGATGCTTTAGACCTTCTACTCTTCAGGTGCTACTAGACCTTGGCAGGTGTACCTATATGAATGAAGCAGACTTAATGTGCTTATTCCTCTTGAATTTTTTTTCCCACAATGACAAGTAGGAGTGGACAAATGAAATCAAATTGTTTGGCATATGTTTTGTTTATAACTTGTATAAACATGCAAGACTGTTATTACTAAGCTCTTCTTAATGATCCAGATGAATTTCCCTGATTACTGTGATCAACCAAAAGGATTTAATCTTTTCTTGAAAAAACCAATCAATTAACCACACAGATACAACAAATGTGCATTGATAAACTAAATATAAACTTGTTACATCAATTTAAACAACCAGAAAGCATCAATCATGGAGACAACTTTAGTAATACTTTCAATAAATTCAACAAACAATTAACACCAGAAATACGCTGTCGCATCAACTAATTTTCATAAATATCTCCATTTTGAAATCATGCAACTATAGTCTCTGTTCTGTGGAAATTTTATTCTATTGAATCCCTTTCTAATCTATCTACTAACTATCTACTATGTACCATCTCCTTATATGTTTTTCACAATCTAAAATGGATATATATACATCAATATTCAAAAAGACACATCACTTCAAAATCACATGTCGGTGAGCAACTGCAATCAACTTCAATTAACATTCGCCAAACACTCGCCAAGACATCCCACAATCACACCGAAGGCCAATGTCCCGCCGATAGTCATTCCTTCCATCTCGTGTGTCGCTGTAACAATCAGAGTCAGGGAAATGTCCCACAGATGATATTATGTCTTGCCGAGATACACCTTGAGTTCACTTTTGATCGCCGTGACAATATCATATTTTCACCAATGCAACAATACTTTGGCGTGAAATTTAGATCGAAATTATTGCAAGACCTTACTCCGAAAGCTATTTGATGGAATCCGTTTTGTGCTTTGTCGACAAGACTGGAGGCATTCGGTGAGACCTCACACCGATAGAATTTTTTTGTGTTCTATTAATGAGACCCAATGCACTTGCCAAGACCTCTCTCCAATGTATTTTAGTCTCACCGAGATGTATATCCTTATCAATGGTCAGCAAGACACGAAGTGTTCGGCAAGACCACACACCGAAGACATAACTCTTTCTGAAGTGTTTGCTCGCTCCGTGCTAGTCAGTGAGACATAAAGAGTTTGCCGAGACTTCACCCTGAAAAAAAATCTCTCACCGATGAGCTCCTTCTGTCGCCGATTGGTGAGACAATAAGACCTCGCTAAGACCTCATGCCGAATACCATTTGTTTGGTCAAAATATGTCCATGAGTTGTCAAGACAATGAAAATGTCCTACCGATAGGTGTCTATAGGTAAATTTTAATTGCTGTGACATCCTTGAGGTCTTGCCGATAGGTAACAACAGACATATATTAACAAAAATGCATTGTGGGTCGGGGAGACCTTGACAATCACATGTCAATATAGAATATAATGTGAATTATTCAAGATTCGATGGAATTTATGGTACCACATGGCCAAATATGGGAAAAATGTGCTCATGGTAGGACTTATTCAGAAACTCATGGGTATGAACAACATGTAAAATGCATAAGAATTTTACAGTTCCAACAAGGCCTATCAAAATGCATACAAAAATTGATACCCTCTATAGGGGTCGAACCACACAAAAATTACCAGGCGTCAACAATATAAAGGAATGTAAATATCAATGCAAATCCCAGGTAGGCGGCATAGGTATGGAAGCTGATAATTACCAACTCTAAACAAATACCATGAAGGGTAGTAAAAACATATGATGAATGGAATCAAATAACTTAATTTCTAGTCGATCCATCTAGACAAGGCGGCAAGAATAACTAGAGCCAAATCAAATCTCCAGCTAGAATAAGAAGGTAAGGTCGTGCATACCAAAAAATTTGCTAGGGAATTAACATTATTGGTAGTTGTAACGAATAAAGCTACTAGGCAGTAGAAATATACACAAGTAAAACCAAATAGCATGTGAATGTAGGCAGCAAGGTACCAATGAATAGAATCAAAATACCCAACATAACCATCTACATGGGACGACTATAAAAATTGGAAAACTACAAATTTCCCCCAAATGAAAACTCATTGAAAGTATCAAATATGACAACATAAAGAGAGAGAAATTACCCAAATAAATCACAAATGATTTGCTAACAAAACTAAGGAGTTTCTCTAAGAATTCAGTTTCCTCTACCAACCATTTATATTCAAAATAAAATGAAAAAATGAGAAATCAAAATGTAACACCAACCTAGAATACAAAGCTTTGAGATGGAGAAGGGGTGTTGAATCGAACTCTCTCACAGCTGCCAATCCGTTCTCCATAAACAATTTTCCAATCTGTACACTTCAAAAAATAATTTTCACTATACTGAAAGCTGTATTTTTTTTATCTCAAACATTCATGAACGAGTGATGCTACATCGTTCCCTTCACTAAGATCTCAAACAATAACCAAATCATCAAGTACAATAATAAAATCATCAAGCAGCACTAATTATATCATAATCAACATCATATGGCAATCACCAATCAAATGCATAACAAGCATAGTACTAAGTCCATAAGATATACAATGCCAAATCAATCCAACCACAACAATAAACTCCATATATCATCATAACATAAACATTAGTAAAGAGTGTCATAATCATCCAAGTCAATTGAACTATCATCTAACCAAATCAAAATGGTGAAACAACCACCAACAAATTCTCAAGGAACATAATACATCTTAAAAAGTATCAATGCAAGAAAGAAAACATGAGGAACTACACTAATTGCATCAAAGGTAATACAGATGCAAATGAAAATATAGTTTAAAACCCTAATATGTATGCTATGGCGGAAAGACTACAGGGTGGAAGAGAGGACACAAAAAATAGCATCAAATAACACAGTGGGAAGTATTGATTATCTCACATATTCTAAACTCATCAAAAAAGAAAATGCAATACAAAGGAATGCAACATATAGGATGAAATCAAATGTAAAATATAAAATATAAACCACCCAAGTATTGAAGGCCAAACATGTATAAATTGTAGATTATAGAATAAATTTGCCTTACAAGTATCAAATGGAAAATATAGAACATAACCATTAAACACCAAACAAAAGTGTTTACTCCAAATTTCCATGCATAAGGGCTTCCATCAAAATGAAACACAATATACAGTGTCATATGAAATATAGGCAATGATAATACATACAATAGTAATAAATATAAAGGCCAAATCCTATTGTGATGCCATGGTGGCAAGTTCGCAAGGGAGACAAGAGGGCATCCGGACCGTTGGAAACAACTGGATTCCATGCCACAGACCAGTGCCTAATAATAAACAAACAACCTTAAGGGGTTTCACCATAGAGAGCAATGATATCTAATGCGCCAAATTTTTTTTTGGAAAGGCTTAAGAAATTTGTAAGAATGAAATCAACAAGGGTAGGTCAATATTTTATTATGAGATACGATAGCCACAGAGTATGAGCATAATGTCGAAGTGCAAGCGATGAAAAAGAAAAAGGGTTAAAATAAAGAATAGAAAATCTTGTAAAAAGTTGCAGTTGCGTTTCCCTATTGTATGCACCGAACGATTTGTAGAAAAGGGCTTTGGAAATCCTCAAAGAAGACAATCAATTATTGTTTCAATTTGAAAATAAATAAACAAAGAAATTTTTTGCTTCCAAACAACATAAACATTCAAGCATTCATTTTCAAAAACATAGATAAAATTTAGAAAGAAAATAGTTCCAACTTGGATCCAATCACCTGGGAGTGTTGGAGATTTGATGCCAAGCTCTGAATTCCCAATTTGCAACTCCGATTTCACCAAAACCCCAATCAATTTTCCCAAAATCCTAATTCAAAATTAGCAGATATTTGAAATTTTGCATACAAATTATTCTTTCAGCAAAATAGAATGAAAAATATCCCATTAGGACAATATTTATAGGGAAAGGAAGATTGTTCATATTCCCAGAAAAACCAACTAATTTTCCACAATTAAAGATTAACTTTTGATTTATTAAATTAGTTTTCCCATTTTCAAAATAATTGATTTTTAATTAATTAAAATCCTTTTTATTTATCATATTATTATTTTTATTTATTTATCAAGACACACTCCAATTTTATTTACATTTAATAATTAACTTTATAATTTTTCTTTTATAATATTTTATTTATTAACTTAGCATTATGTTAATAATTTATTTTATCATAAACTATAATTATATATTTTATATTTACTTATCAAAAGTACCTTTTAAACTTAATAATTTTATTTTAATGTGACAATTAATCAAAAGTATTTATCAAGCAATTCCAAATCAAATAACCAAATGCCAATCAATACTTGACCACTAAGCAAGGTCAAAAAGCAAGACCACAAACAACACTGACTGACCATATTGACAAGGTATCAGACTAGATACTCATCCTCTTTGAGGATGATGGCTAGGGTAGGGGACCAAGTGTTATCTCTGAACAAATGTTCCATTGGATTTAAGGCACACTCTGACCTGCCAATTTAGGTGGAGTCGATGCCTAGTACCTACAACTTGCAACACACCAAACATCTTTGCACATATATATAACCATCACATATCTAGTGAAGGAAATCAAAACATCATAGGGCTCTCACAAGTGAGAAATACGACATCATTCCCTTCACACCTGAATAACATTTAAAAACATCCTATAATATATCAAATAACATCTCGCATAACATCAATAATCATAAACCATTCCAAAATAAGATAACACATTCTATTTCTAGTATATTCATAAACAAGTCATAATCATAAAGCATTAACACCCCTTAGATCATTTACGCATAAATTCATCAACAAAGGTTAGCATGCTAATATCCTAATACATCATCTAACATATAATCATAAGGAGTTAACTCTTAGTCTTTAATAAACGTAAACAATAAACATAACCTATATAATCCTAACATCTTAATAAGTCAAAGAAATTAGATTTCCACAATCCATAATAATGAGTAAGAGATTTTTTTGGATTTGACTGTCTTATTTTTTTGCATCAACATTTCGAATCACACTCTGTGATTCATCATCATGTCTTGGTCTGCAATCTCTCATTCTACTCCTACAACTCTCTTTCATCTTGATGATGAATCACAAAGTGTGATTTGAAACGTTGATGCAAAAATAAGACACAGTCAAATATAGAAAAATCTCTTACTCATCTTAATAAGTCTTGAGTATTTCATCACCTAACATAGTCGCATGTCATTATAAAATGTCCTAACCACAAGCAAGAGTATCTGAAAACACAAAATAAATCCACTAGCATCTAACATAAGCATCATAAATGTTGAAACATGGAGGGGCACTACAGTATGTGCATGTTTTTGTGATTGCCTATTAAGTCTTAATTTGCACATAAAGGTTTAAGAAAATTAATCTATCAGGACTAAATTTTCATGTTATCTATTGATTCACCCCCCTCTCAGTATATCATTGTGTTCTAACAATCCTCTTTATTTTCTCACTCTAAATTGACCACGTACATGTTTTGTAATATTTGGTGCTATATGCTAGTACTTAAGAGCATCCAATTGCATTCATTTGATCATCCAAATTTATTTGAATAACATTCATATTTAGGGAATGAAACACTTCAATTGATGCAATAAAAGGAATCTAGATCTCCATGATGATTCCAATAGCATATGCATGATTCAATAATTACTTTCCACCATCTTTAATTGTTGACCTAGGATAACATATCCCCTTGTGGAAAAACACCAATCCTCTAAAAATATTTGTAAATATTGTGAGTCCCTAAGCTCAACCTTTTACTATGTGCATAAAATGTTTTGATTCAAAATGAATTACAAAACATTGTGCTATAGTTTTAATCTTCAAATATTTAAATTTCAAAGCTATGTCAAAGTACAATCATTTTTTATTATTACAAAAGTAAATACATTGTTTTTTAATATTTATTTTTATACTTCTCATATTTTATTAAATCCAAAATACACTCATCCTTAAATATTTAACATTTATTAATCAAAATTAATTGTATACATATTATTAGATTAATCTATACTACAAAATTTTATTTTTGTTATAACTTTATGACAAATATCATACATTTAGAAAAAATATAATTATATAAAATTGAACACATTTTGCAAAATAAAAATAAGAGAAAACAATTATTCATATACAAATATTAGCCTTTTTAATAATAGAATATAAATTTAATTAAAAAATAGAATATTTTTTTAAATAAAATTATAATATAATAATTTCTCAATGTCTTAAGAATTTATCTAAGTTATTTGTTTTAAACCTATAAAATAATAACTTAGAAGGGATGATACCAAATATATGTGAGAGAATGAATTACCTTGAGACATTAAAATTAGGAGATAATACACTTAAAAGGCATATTGCATCATCATTTGGAAAATGTAACTCTCTAAATTTTTTTGATTTGAGAAATAATAATGTATAAGGGAATATTGAAAATTAGACTAAAGGCTTGTAGAGACTTCAAATTTTAATACTAAAAAATAATAAGTTTAAGGGTAAGATTCCATTGCAATTAACAAAACTACAAATTCGTCAAATTTTGGATATGCCAAACAATATTTTTCTAGGGGTTATTCCAAATGACCTTATGAAGTTTATTATAATGAAAAATGAATTATAAAAAAAGGAAATATTTGAACAAAGAATTTCAACAAAGTCCACATTCTATATATGAAATAACAGTAAAGAATAAAGGACACGATGTGAAGTTTATGAAAATTTTGAGATTAGTAAAATGTATTAACCTCTCTAACAATAATTTATTAGGTAACATTCCTTGGAATATTGGATCCCTCTAAGGTTTGATTATTCTCAACATTTCAAGAAATTATTTCAATGGTGAGATTCCTAAATCTATTAGAGTGATGAAAATGTTGCAATCGCTTGATCTTTCATAAAATACTCTATCTAGGGCTATTATTATTGAGCTACAACTTCTCACATCCTTAAGTTACTTTTATGTGTCTTATACTAACCTATTTGGGATGATACTACAAGGACAGTTGATGACATTTAGTTCTACATACTTCTCCAACAATTTAGGCCTATGTAGACTACAAATATATACATCATGCTTGAGTAGTCATCCTAATTTTCCAAAGACACATGAAGAAAATAATATAGATTCAAAGGATGGTATATGGTGCAATATGGGAATGGCTATAAGATATGCAATTATCTTTTGAATTTTAATCAGAATATTGTGGCTCAAAAAAACATGGAGTGCCACATGCTTCAAATATATGGATGCCATTATTATTTCTCTATTTCAAGCATTTCAAGAGAAGGGTTGTATTTTAAAAAGTAGGATCATTTGTATTCTATATTCGATCAATAAGCTAAGTTTGCTTGACATGCATTGTCACATTCTCAATTTGTAGTGTAGAACACATGTGGTGATACTTATTATGTAATGTACAAAAACTATGACACATTTTATATGTCAAATTTCATAAATTGTAGTTAGTAATTGTGTTTTGTAATTTGAGTTCTAGTAATGGTTTCATGTGGGGTTGAATTTGTATTTATGGTCAGCATATTTCCTTCCTTCTAGTGTCATTACCCAGAGGTGCTATTGGATTTGTATACATAATCATACAAAGTCTTATTTGTTATTTCTATTTTCTCCTAAATATTAGTGTTAAAGGTTTATAATAATGAGAATTGGTAAAACATGATATATCTATCTTAATCAATAATATTAAAAAATAAATTAAAAAAAAAAAGAATTTTAATTATATAACTTGAATTCAATGGAAAATATAATGACACATTCATAATATACCTCAATTATTTACCATAGGAACCTTTGTAATTTAAACAAATAAAAATAACACTCAATCACTCACTATATTAAGTATTTATTTCTTTTGTTTAACCATAATTTATGTGTGAGTATTTTATATAAAGAAATTCTAGGTGATATTACAAAATAATGGATATAAGCAATAGGCCAACAAATGACTTATAATATCCCAAAAGGTTTCAACATGAATTTTCTCATTCTATAGTTGAAGCATACTCAAGTGGGTCACACAAACTATGGTAGTGTGTAGAACATACAAAGTATACAACACATATCCAAAAGAATATTCTACTTATTGTGTTAAAATAATGATAGATGCATAAATTACACAAATGAAAAAAAATTGTCTCTTTTTATATATACATTTGAAGAATATTACATGATTTATATAGCCTCTAGGATAACTAATAGATTATATAATTCTAGATCCAATTAAGCTACCTATATATTAAATCAAAGCTAACACAACTACCTAATTATGAAACTGAATCTAAGACTAACAACTCTCTAACAAATTGTCAATTGCATTCTCAATAAATCTAACAATCCATCTTGAAGAAGAAATAAATTTTGTATGATACCTAGTGTTGGCCTCATTTTTGAACTTGGCCTATTTTAAACCTTTTTGTGCTTATTTTCCATTTTGTGCAAACCTCCATATTAACTTTGAAAATTCAAGATGAATTACCTAGGACTTCTCAAGTTTCAATTAAGTCTTTAAGTGTTCTGGAGACCTTTAAAAATCATATATAGTTTCAAAAATAAATTGCTTTCAAAATATTTGCAAGGTTAGAAAATATTCGTCAGAACTCAATGAGATTGTAAAAATAGGTTTGTTGGAACTCGACAAGGTTGTCACAACCACCAAAAGTACCAACAACCACTTTTTAAAGGAAAAAATGAGAGGAAAAAGTTATTTTTCAAAATTATTACAAAATTTTAGAGCTCCTTAGGTGCCCAAAATGGTTATTGGAGCCATTTGAAAGGATGATATATTATTGGAAATACATAAAAGGAAAGATGAGAGTGAAGGTTTCAAGGAGGGTAACAACACATGGAGGCATGAATAAAGGTGTCAACTATTGGTCATAAAAAAGAGTAAAGGTCAATTATTTTATTTAAAAATTACTGAAAAGTGCACTCAGGTGTTTTTTTTTTTCTAATTTATTTTATAAAACTTTGTAAACTCCCAAATTGAAAAAGAGTTAGTTACAAAAACTAAAAAGTCATTGTTTTCTAGTTATTGTAAAAATTCTAAGAGGGAGGGGTTTAATTTATTTATTTTTGGCTAAGAGAAGGGAATTTTTGAAGGAGATGATTGAGTTTCTCATTTTGTACAAAGGAAAGATTCTATGATCTCTTTGATTAAAGAAATAAATGGAGAAAAGTATGATTATTTTGTGAATCAGATATGTTTTCTTTGTATTGTGGATTCTTTTGTTCATGAATTTGTAACTATTTCTTTGATGTTGTCATATGTTTAATTGCGGTTATTTCCTTCATCTCATATGTGCTCTTTATGTTTCTGAGGGATGAATCTATGTGTTCATCCTCCTTTGTATGAAATTTATCCTTCTTGTCTTTATTTTAAATTATTTCCCTTTCCTATTTCTTGATTAAAAGAATACCTATTAAAAATGTAAATTTCATCATATGAGGGAGTTGTACCTCTAAAATTCAGAGGAAGATCACTAATCCAACAATAATATCTCCAAAATTTGGCTCTTTTGTCACTACTCAATAGGGAAACTAAGAGTCATTTTCCATGGAAAAATTGTAGTGACAAATTTGTTTACCAATAGATTTTTGGTAACTCTATTGGGGAGACAAGAAGATCGATGCATCTTTTTCTTTGAAAGTTGAAAAAATACCTCCACTTGGATGGAGGTTGGTGAATCTATAAAGGTTATATATCTACAAAAGCAATTTATAAACTATCATTATTTCCACACTTGTATCATGATCTTAATTTTACCTCAACCACGGGGAAATCAGTTTGGATCATTAGCCTTTCCCCAGTATACAATTTTACCTGAGAGATCTATAAAATATTTTCCAAAGTTTAGTAGAGAGAATTCATAAGATCCTAACAGTCATATATTCAAGCATTCACTGTTACTTGTGAAATTTTGGGCGTTCATGAAGAAGATGTGTTTGTGTGACTATTTGTTGAAAGCCTCATTGGACATGTTGTAGAGTGGTTTCAAAATTTGAAAGGGGTGCATTACAAATTGGGACAACTTGGAAAAGAAGTTTCTTAAAATATTTAAGCATGTAGTTGACATATATACTCTATTATATCAAATTTTCTAGGTTTAGAAGACATAAAATGAACCCATGAGGGGGTTTGTGAAATGATTCAATAGATTATTGAAAAAGATTCCTCCATATTATCAACAAAGAGAAAGAAAATCAATTATATGTCTTTATGGCTGCACTACAATCTATGGTCATTTTTTTCTTGGAGAGAAACAAGGTACACAATTTAGAAGTTGCACAAAGAGAAGCTATTGAAATTGAAGATGATATTATTTTATTTTATTTTATTTCCTAAAAGAAAAATGCATGAAAAGATGTATTCTAGAGGTTTCAAATGTAAATTTTTATTCTAAAAATAAAGGTTTTACTCAACTTTCTTTAAGTTCAAAAAGATCAAAATTAATGCCTCATACATATTCTTATCAGAATCTCACAATTTTGAGCGAAAAGAAAATTTCAAAATTTTCAAAAAATGAGCCTCATGCTTTAAAATATGTTGAAATATATCATTTGCATACTGAAAGCAATGATAATGACTCAAATAAAATCCAAAGATAAAATAAATGATTCCTTTGAAAATGTGGATGATCATTCGATTCAACCAAGAGATGTGGACATTGGTTCGAATTTTACTACAAAAATTATTGGACAATCTTTTATTATAATACCAAATTGGGAGACAAATAGAAATTAATGTACTCACTGTAGACACACGAAAATGACCTAGGCCTGCAAACTCTATTTTTGCCACATTCCTCCTAACATAATTAAAATATTTAATTATTTCCTATAGTCCAATTTCAACTATTAATTAAATAATTTTTAATTATTTAATTAATTCAGGTATTTTATTCCTCTTTATTAATTATGTCCTATAGTCCACTTTCAACTATTAATTAAATAATTTTTAATTATTTAATTAATTGATGCCTTTTCTTTATCTATTTAAATATGTCATTTATTTCTAATGTCTTCTCATAATTAAATAAATTCATTAATTTATTTAATTATTGTCCACCTTGGCATTTTTTTCAATTTTAAATAAAATTATTTATTTAAAATGGTCCCACATTCTAATTTTCCCTCTCTTAGCAAATAATTCAAATTAATTATTTATTGTCACATGGTCCCACCTTTTGAATTAAATTAAAATTTTAATTCAAATTGACAACTTTCTTCTAATAAATCAAGTAATTTCTAATATTATTTGATTTTCCAGCTCTCTTTTTTTGTGTCATTCTTATCTTCTTATCACATGCAATCTTCTCCCTTGATTTGATTTTCTAAAATCAAATCTTGTACACTCATTTCAAATTCACCCTAATGTTGCTCTAACCCTAATTGTGGGTTGTCACATTCAATTTTGACCATTGATCTTAGGGCATTTGACAATCTTCAATCTTGGCCATTCATCCAAAATTGCATTTTATATAAAATGGAAAATTTGGTCTCATTTTGACATCTACATCTCATGCAATCTACATCTCTCAAGCTCTTGGCATCTACATCTTAGGAAATCTTGACATCTTAGCATTTGCATACTTTAGGCTTAATTCATAGTTGCTTACTAGTTGCTAACCTTAATATTTCCCTTAGTTACAAATTGCAGTTTTGATGCGGCCTATATGCTATATGTAATGTGATGATGCAGTTATGATGTTTATTTTATGCTTATATGCCATGATGATATTATGTTAGCTATGATAGTTATATGATGATTATGATGATGATGTTCTATATGGATGTGTAATGTTTTGATTCTAATGGATGCCATGTTTGGAATTGTTAAATGCATTGATGTATGATCATATGTATGGATAATGTGACATGTGATGTCTTATGATGTGATGTATGTGTACTAATGATATGTATGATGTATGCACTTATATGTTATGTGAATTCCAATTGATGAATGCAAATGATATGCTAACGATGTAAATGGAAATATTTGAATGGATGTTTAATGACTATATGCCTTAATGAATATTCGATGTATGATGTGATGTGTATGATGGACTAATGCAATGTCTATATGATCATGTATGTAGTTATTTTTGTATGTCACATGATATCATCAAGAGACAAATGAGCGAAATGACAAGATAGAAGGAGATGGATGTTAGTGAGGAGATCAAATCCTTCAACATATTACTATAAGACTAATAATTGTTGCTCTTAATCATCATTGGGTGGATTATTGTAATGGCCAAAAAACACCATTATATGACATAGATCAATGGTGTGCAAGGTCGTAGCATCACATGAGACAAGCAGTCGCAGACGAGGATGATCATGACTCATACTAAGAGTGTAATTTCCCTAGTCTTTTTCTCACAACCAACCACAAACATAAAAGGACAAGTCATGAAACATCATTGCTCCTCTAAATCATATTACCAGGAAATCCTCGAGGAACTAGCAACATGACTATTTGAAAAGACAAGACAAGCTAATAATCATGATATGTCATTGCTTCTCTAAATCCCATTGTCAAGAAATCCTTGAGAAACTAGTAGCATGATGAAAGATAAAAGGACAAAATGCCAAGATAATGTTTTCCAAGTGTTTTCCAAGTGTGTCTAAATGTCAAATGTTTTGAATGTCGAGATGCCAGGTGATTTGATGTCAAGATGTCAGATTTTGACGATGTCGAGATTGATGAATGCTAGGTGATGTCAAATTCAGGAAGGACACATCCTGAATGATGTCGATGTCGATAAGATCAATCCTCAAATGCCAAGAGAATCCCTCAAAATGCCAGATGATGGTGACAATGCCTAGGAAGGACACATCTGAAGAGTAACCAAGAGTTTTGACAGGTTGAATTGTTATTGTCTAAGTTTGAATTGAATTGACTTGTTTTGACTGAGGTTTATCAAACTTGACTAGGTGATAGAATTGACTACATGCCAACAGTGACATGCTGATGCAATTGCCATGTTGACTAAGTGATTGCCAACATTTGTTTTAGGAGTTTGTCTATTTTACAATATTTTATTTTACTTGAATACATTTGATGTGTGTGCCAATGTAGTGTCATGAACCCTAATGGACTGACCTAGTGTGGCCTCGAGGGCTCATCAATAGATGGCCTTTCCTATGTTGTACACTTAGAGACCTTGTAGTTCGACACGACCAATGACTTTGTCTTAATGACAAAATATTGAGTCATGATTTTATTTTGACAAACCTAAAAGGACCGACCTAATGTCTCGAGGGCTCGAAGATGAACCTTGCCTACGTAGCAAATGCGCAGAGACGATGTAGTTCGACAAGGACATGGACTGAATGCCTTCAGTGACTTGACAAAGTATGACATTGTTTTTGGGATTTTTGAGTATTATCTGGATGCTTTTTTGTTTTTGCCATATTTTTATTTTTTTGGAATTCTTTAGGACATTTTTTTATTTTTAGGTATTTTTTAGGACATTTTTCGATTTTTTAGGTCTTTTTCAAGACATTTTTCGATTTTAAGGTATTTTTTGGGACATTTTTTGATTTTTAGGTCTTTTTCAAGACATTTTTTGATTTTTAGGTCTTTTTTCAGGACATTTTTTAATTGACAGGACCATTTGTGATAGCCACTATAGTCGGTGTTAGAAACCAAGACAGACATGCAAACCAAAAAACCTTCTACATAAGAGAAAAATAGAAAAAAGCAAAGCTATTGCAATAAGATGTGCAAATAATATTATTCAAGAATTTTTAATAATTACATGAGATGATTTTCTTTATAAAAGCAATGCATGCATAACCCTAATCTTATCTTGAGCAACAAGATAGCTCCACAAGATAAGGATGACAATTATAACCTCGGATTTAAAATATTACCGAAGTAAACTTATGCAAGTGTAATTAAATAATTAATTACACCAATAGTCAGATGATAAAGGGGTTGCCCCTAGTTAGGTCCAAGACTAGCCAAATTTGGAGGACATGGAAAGGGTCATGCATGGGATGAATGATGGACGATATGGCAAGACCTGATGTCAACCATTGTCAGCCATGGAAAGAAGTAATAGGGCAATGTGACGGGTGTCATGATAGTGTCAGAAAAGTGGGTATTTATTATTATTGACTAAGGTAGATAGAGTGATAGTAGATGGCGAAGCAAAGACTGACTACACATGGTGCCTATTTTCCAAGTTTTCACAATGGTACTTATCAAAGCGCTTGTTTACCAGGTTTTCACCATGGTACTTATCCAAAGCGTCTGTTTACCAGGTTTTCACTATTGGATGAATTATTTCTCTTTACTATTTTTGTCATTTTTTTTTCATTTCTTTTTTTTTAAATTTTTTTGGTATCACAAAGATGCCTGTTTGCCAGGTTTTCATCTATTTTTCTATTTTATTTATTTTTTGATGGTTTTCAGCCTAGCTCTTTGATACTATTCATAGAACTTTTAAAGATGCAGACTATTGATGGGCTCTATCAATTGTTCATTGTTTAGAGTAGCTAGCTGGTATTCTCTAGAACCGAATGAGGTTGTGATGATGTAAGGACCCAACCAATTAGGCTCAAATTTTTTGGGTTTCTCTTTATCAGACTAATTCTTAGGATTTTGTATGAGGACCAAGTTGCCAATGTCAAACTTTCATACCATGAATCTCTTGTTATAGCTGTAGAAAAGATGATTTTGATATGCCTGTAAATGATTCAAGGAATTGTGTCTATGTTCCTCTAACATTTCCAATTCATGCAGTCATGATTGTCTATATTCTTCTTCATCATTTAGGCCCTTCATGGAGACTCGCAAAGATGGAATTTCAACCTCAATGGGCAAGATAGCTTCAGCTCCAAAGACCAAGGTGAATGGAGTGGCTCTTGTAGGTGTGTGGATGTTGGTGTGGTAAGCCCACAGGGAAGGGTTAAGTCGGTTGTGCCAGTCACGGCCAATGTCATTGACTGTATTCTTAAGAATTTTGATGATTGTCTTATTGGATGCCTCAGCTTGACTATTTACTTGTGGGTAGTATGGCATGGAGAAATGGCGTTGGATGTGGAAGCATTCACACAATTCACGGATGTCTTAATTTTTGAAGGGATGACTATTGTCTGTGATGATGGATTGTGGGACACCATATTTACAGATGATGTAGTTGAGGATGAATTTGGAAATTTTCTTGTTAGTTATGTATGTGAGGGAAATGGCTTTGATCCACTTAGTGTAGTACTCAATGGCGGTGATAATGAATTTATGGCCATTAGACAAGGTTTAATGGATTTTTCCCACGAGGTCGAGTCCCCATTGTGCAAAGGGCCAAGGAGAAGTAATCGGCCAAAGTTCTTGTGCTAGTGCATGAATCAAATCACTATTTGACATTGGCGACATGTTCTAACAAACTCAAGTGCATCCTTTTCCATTGTCGGCTAGTAATACCCAAGTCTCGTGATCTTCTTGGCTAAAGTAGGATCACTTGAATGAGATTTGCATATACCCTCATGTACCTCGCATAATTTTGTTCGAGCTTTTTCAGTGTCAAGACATCGAATAAGGGTATTGTCAAAGCTACGATGGTATAGGGTGTCATTGATGATGGTGTATTGGGAATCTTTGCGGATAAATAATTTTTGTTGGTTGTTGGATAGTTTCAAGGGAAGGGTTTGGGACTAGAGAGTCATAAATGTCTTGATACCATGGTGAGTTGGGACCAACAAGCTCACAAACCATTTCTGATTCTGGAATGTCATATGCAGAAACCAAAACTTGTTCCACCAAGAACTCAAATTGAGGCACATTGCTTGGAATGTCTAGGAGAGATCCAATTGTAGCCATTGTGTTTGTTGCCTTTTTTTGTGCCCTACGAATTTTTTCAAAAGCAAGCATGTGGAAGTATGACTGAAAAATTTCAACCATTCATTTGTAAGGCATTAAATTCTCATCCTTAGTGTCATATTCATCGTCAACTTGGTTGATGACCAACTAAGAATCTTCAAGGATATGTAGATTTTTTTATTTTCCATTTTATGGCCATTTTGAGTCTTGTGACAAGTCCCTCATATTCTGCAATATTATTTGTACATGGAAAAGCAATGCGAAATGACTTAGGGATGGAGTCTCCTTATGGTGTGATAAATAGTATTCCTGCTCCTGAGCCATGACTAGTATGAGACTCACCAAAGTAAAGTTTCCAAGGCGATTTAGGTTTTGCATGAAATATGGACTCATTATGAAAGTCTACTACCAATGGGTGATTTCCTTGTATAGGTGTGTCTTCCAGTTGATCTGCTATCACTTGTCCCTTTATAGCCTTTCATTCGACATACTGTATGTCACATTCACTCAAGATCTTAACCCATTTTTCCAAATGACATTTCAATGCTATGCAACTTAGAAGATATTTCAGGGGATCAATCTTTGCCACTAAATGTGTCATGTGATTCAACATGTAGTGTCTTAATTTTTGGGCAGAAAAGACAAATGCCAGACATGCACGTTCAATGGATGTGTAATTTATCTCATACCTGACCAATGTCCAGTTGATGTAGTATATTTCCCTTTTCTTTTCATCATGATATTTTTGTGCTTGTAATGCCCCCAGTGTTGAAGTTGTTGCATAAATTTATAGAATCAAAGGTTTTCTTTTGATAGGCGGCATTAAGATAGGTGGTGACAATAGATAATCCTTTATTTTTTGGAAGGCCTCTTGACATCTATCAGTCCACACAAAGGGGATGCCCTTGCGCAGGAGATATTGAAATGGCTGACACTTGCCTTCTAGTTGTGAAACGAAGAGTTAGATAGACTATAATTTTCCTTGAAATGTCTTGAGTTCACTTATCCCTTTTGTGGGAGGCATGTCTAATATGAATTTCACTTTGGAAGGATCAACTTCAATGCCTCTGTGAGAAACTATATATCCCAAAAAATTCTTGATGTCACACCAAAGACACACTTATTAGGATTCAAGCGGACCTTGTATTCTTCTAGTCTTTTGAAAAAAAAAATTATCACATTGAGGTGATGCTTACATGTCAAAGACTTTTCCAAAAGGTCATCCACATAATCTTCCATTAGCTTATGCATCATGTCATGGAATATTGTTGTTATTTCTCTTTGATATGTAGCACCTGCATTCTTGAGACCAAAAGGCATGGCGTTCTAGCAGTATGTACCCCAAGGACATGTGAATGTTGTTTTATGTTGATCTTTAGTGGAAATCCAAATCTGATTATAACTCGAGAAAGAAACCCTCCATGAGGGACAACATCTTGTATCATGCTGCAAGGTCAACTATGATGTCTATGTTTGGTAATGGAAAGTCATCCTTCAGGCAAGCTTTGTTCAAGTCACGAAAGCCTGTGCAAATGCGGATTTGACCATTTGGATTTATGATTGGTACAAGATTTGAAATTCATTCAACATAGTCTATTGACCGTATGAATCTCACATCTAGAAATTTCTTAAGTTTTGCTTTGACTAACAAGGCAATTTGTGGGTGCATCTTTCGCAACTTTTCTTTTACTAGCTTGGCATTTGGAATTAATGGAAAATGGTGTAATAATAGTTATGGATCCAACCTAGGCATATTGGAATAGGACCATTCAATGTTAATCTTATGCTCTAAAAAGAATTTATGAAATTCAGGTTTCTCTTCCTCTGTTAAAGATGTTGCAAAGACGACAATTTTGGGATCTTCTATTGTAGCTATGTTGACTTCCATGGTGTCCTTTATGAGCATTGCCAACTTTTCCTAAGTCATGGGGAGAAAGTCCAATCCTCCATCCTTGGGAATCTCAAGTAGGTTTTCACCCTCAGATATGCCCTTTATTTTTACTTTTTTATCATCAGAAGGTGCCTTTTGATTTTCACCTAAAGACGTGTCATTTTTTATTTTGTTTTTGTTTTTAATATTATGACTAGAGGATGGTGTAGTATCCTCAAAGTAGGATGCAGAATATAGGTCAATAGTAAATCTAGCCTTGTGGTCTCCAATTGGTATGTCGTCATAAATTCCTATGAATTCTGCAATGGCCTCATCATTCTGAAATATGTCCATAACTAGCGAGCCTTGTTGATCCCAATCAATTAGATATGGGTAGACAAGGGAAACACCATCATCAGTATTGGCGAATGGTGGGGAGGATGTGGAAAGAATGAAGACAGATTCAGAGAGGTTAAAGATAAAATTGTCATCATCCAAGTCCTAGTCAGATTTTATCTAGTATTCTCCTTCACTTGATTTGTACTCATTGTCTAAATAAGGGACGAATGTACTAGCACTGGGGTTGGTAGTGTCATGTGGTGACTTAGATGAATCCAAATGATGATCATTAATGTCAAAAAATTGGATAGGTGTGGTAGAAGGATGGTTAATGGGTCTGAAGATAATTCAAGCTTGTCATTGTTCCTTGGGAAAAAGAGCCTACCCCAATCTTCTCTTTTCCTTGGGATTTTAGGGTTGTCATTATTTTGTGCTAGATAAATCTTAAACATTTTCCAAATTCTTTCTTCAAATGTAGGTTCTCTAGGTTCAAGGAACAATTCGTCAAGGCAACAATCACTTAAGGATCGTTGGGAGCCAAATTCCCATTCATGGGAGTCAGTTTCAGTAAGGGAATCCTCAATAGTTTCGACACTTTTTGAAGCACTCACGCTCTCACCCAAAAGTACATTGGTACATCGATCATCATTTTTGGGTAGCCCAAACCCTAACCCAAGATACTTTGGTCTTCGGGAAGGCATTATAGGTTCCTACATTCCAGTTTTATTTTTTCCAAGGCCACTAGTTCCATCATAGCCTTTTTCCTTCATTATATCATAACCTTTGTCGTACATCTAGATTGGTAATGGGGATGGATCTTCTAGGTCTTTGTAGATCTAAGTTGATAAGTCTTCAATGTATTCCTTATTCATGTCACCCCATTTTATAAAAATCTATGTTGGAGGAACTTTAAAGATTTCTTTAGGCTCCATTCTGAAACAAGGTCGACCATAGGCCTTAGGAGACTTGGGTATTTTGGTGATGCATTAGGCCATGTTCAATTTTACTCTCCACATCCTTGGTCTTGGATCTTGACATTGGGATCAGCCTTCAAAATGGAGGGAGATGGTGTGGCAGAAGTGGAAGGAGTGGACGTGGATGATTTGGCAAGTGTGGATGGGTCAATGAATTTGGAAGAAGAGGAGGTTGAAGCTTCCTGGTTAATGGGCACTTGATGTTCTGAAATACCCCTTAGATTGGCGCAATACTAGAAAGGATCAGGGTCTCCATGTATGTTTATTTTGGTGTTGTCAAAGGGAAACTTCAGGCATTGGTGGTAAGTAGATGGAACAATTTTTAAGGTGTGAATCCAAGGTCAACCAAGCAAGATGTTATAGGATAGTTCAAGATCTAGGACTTGGCACATCGTATCCATAATGACCGACCCAACTTGGATAGGAAGTGTGACAATGCCCCGAGAGGAACATTCCTCATCATCATACACCTTTATAACAATGCTCTTGGTAGCATCTACACAAGCATCAGAGAATCCTAGAGCCTTAACCAATTTTACGGAGCATATGTTCATCCTTGCTCTGCCATCTACTAAAACTCATCTGACCTTATGTTTATGGATAAAAACATCAATGTGTAATGTGTCATTATGATTGGATTTTGGTGATGAATAGTCTTGGTCTAAAAAATTTATGTGATGGGGAGTAGTTAGGTATCCCACCATGGCTTCAAATTGGTTGACATCAATGCAATGAGGGATGGAAGACTCTTGTAAGGTTTTTTCAAGTATGGCCTTATGCATAGGAGAAATGTGTAACAACTCAAGTATAGAGATTTGAGCAAGAGTCCTTCCTAATTGGTCAATGAGATTGAATTGTCCCTTGGGTTGTGATTGTTTGGTGGATGGACCAGGTATCATGATTTTTGACTTCCTAGGGGGAGGAGGACTAGCTATGGTGACTTTTCCACCACAAGTAGTGACATTACATTCAGGTGCTCTTTTGACAATAATGGTATTGACATATTCACCAGCCACTCGAAGGTGATTAATAATGGGCCCACCAGAATAGTCGAAGGTTGTGTGGGTATAGTTGGCACGATTATTATTAGTCTTAGGACCTAACATAGATGGATTATTTGAACCATGGTCCTGCAATGGGTTTTTTTGAATAGTATGGTCTGTGTTTTATGTAAATTGTTGTCCACCCAGTTCAATTGCGTGATTTTTGATGAGGTCTTGTACCATATTTATTAGTTGTCGACAAGAAGAGGTTGTATGCCCTTTAGCATGGTAGTAAAAACACAAAGCATTGTCATCCCACCATGATGGCTTAAACTATCCTGGGTCATATGGCTTAAGGTCTTCTAATGTGATGACACCATTTTGAAGGAGCTTTTTAAGGACGTCTTTGATTGGTTCACCCAAGGGAGTATATGTAAGAATTGGCTATGAAGGTAGCCACCCAAGATCTAGAGGCCTAATAGAAAGCACAATAATAAGAGAGATAGAAACAAGATGACAAGAATAAACTGTATTCAATGTCAATGATATGAGAGGATTCTGATTGTTTACAATGAGAGAGACCCCTTGGTTATATAGCCAAGGTGAGAACATAGAAGGGCATAAGATTATGACAAGTGTCGTAATCTTATGTTGGTGTAATTAAATGTCTTGTACCTTGTCCTAGGTCATAATTACACCTTAGTTAAGTTTACTTAGGGACCACATAGGAGGTTGTTGGAGATTTTCCACTTTTGGTGGACTTGACATGTCATTACCTCATCATTTCCACCTTTTGTGGACACATCATGTGATTATCTCTCCACCTTTTGTGGAGTGATAGCTCTTCATAGTTGTCTCATGTCATAAGATTACGACACTTGTCATAATCTTATGCCCTTCTATGTTCTCACCTTGGCTATATAACCAAGGGGTCTCTCTCATTGTAAACAATAAATCCTCTCATATCATTGACATTGAATACAGTTTATTCTTGTCATCTTGTTTCTATCTCTCTTATTATTGTGCTTTCTATTAGGCCTCTAGATCTTGGGTGGCTACCTTCATAGCCAATTCTTACATGTTATTAGAGCCTTTGGAGTGCCTTTAGTTAGTCATTTGGAGAGATTCTTGGAGGGTTCCATTTTTTTTTGGCCTTGTATTGAAGGTGCATTTTGGGAGCTTATTACATTAGATCTGAGCTCACCATTGCATCCGGAGTGTCTGAGATAGTCAGATTTTCCTTTTGTTTCATCTCAGTTGGACATTGGAGGCCAAATCTGCAAAGGGTTGAAGATTAGAGGTGGTTGCCAGATCCAGGACCTAGCTACCATTTCAGAGCATTTTCAGCCGAAGAGGACACTGCCATTGCATTCAGAAGGGCCAAAAACCCCTAAATTGACTGTCAATCCGTCCAAATTGGAGCAAGTTGCTCTCGGGGGCAAATTTTTTTTGCAGGCGGGCCGTACGACCCTACCTGCGCACTGGTACAATTTTTCATTTTTTTATTTTTTTAAATCTTTTAATTTTTCTACAAATTTTTAGTTAAATTTGAAAAAGTTTTTTTAAAAAGAAATTGTATCAATTTTTTGTTTTTAAAACAATTTAAAATATATATATACTTCTTAACCCTGCGATAGGTATCTTTACACTACCTCACAGACGTTGTGACATAGCATTCGAGGGCCAGGTTCAAGTACTCTGCCATGACGGGTAGCCATCCACATCTCAGAAGGTCAGCCTGTCGCTAGGGATACAGACCGTACGTGTCCCCACTCATGGCTCCTTTTAAAAGGGTTTTTTAATTGTACTTTTATTATTTTTTTAAATTTAAAAATAAAACTTGTTTTATTTTTTTTGAAGTTTTTTTTGAATAAAAACTTTTATGAATTGTTTTAATAAATAAAAACTTTTTTATAAAGTTTTTCTTTACTAATTTTTATTAAAGTTTTTTTATAATTATTTTAAATAAAATTTTCTTTATTAAATTTTTATTGTTTTAAAAACAAAAACAATTTGTTTTTTCTTTTATTTTTTAATAATTTTTTTCATCATAAAAAAAATAATTTTCTTTATTATTTTAATAATAAAGTTTTTTTGAATCAATAATGTTTTTAAATTAAGCTTGTAATTAAGTTTTTTTAAAAACAAATCATGCATTAATAAGCAAAATTGGAGAAATTATTTTGCCTCCCGATCGAGCTTTGTCTTGGACCATTTGTTCCTCTAATCGGCAGTCAACAGGGGTCAGTTGCTCCTACCGACATCCACCTGGAGGGCTCTCTTCATGGTCTTTTGCTTCAAGGCACTTTGGTTGGCTTCTTCATCAGCATTTCCAATTTTGCATCATGTTGATTGTAGTTCTCCTCTTTCTAATGTTGTAATCGCACTAAAATAAAGTGCCACAATCTTCTATTTCAGTGTACTATGTCATGTTTTGTATGCTTCTTTGGATTGATCTATGTATCTAGTGTTAGTTCCTATATACTCAGCATATGCAGCGGCTGGTTACCCATGCATTTCGGTGAGATGGACTAATCACCATATAGACTCCTATTTTGGAAGCACTCTACCTGTTTTTAGAAGTATGGTTCTTCATCCAGAGACTTGGTGCATGGCTCCAGTGAGACATGGATTGTACCAATCTGCTATTATTGAGCATTCAGTTGATGCTCACGTAGTTGTCTTCTTGGTTTCGACCTTATTCCTGTTGCAGTGTGGATTCTTCTATAGTTCTTCATTGACAGATTTTGCAGTTACTCTTGAGTTGACAGATTCAGCTCAGTCACCAATTATGTGGCATCTTCTGCAGTTGTACCTGATTCCTTCTTTCAGTGCTTTGCACAGTTTGACATTTCTTTTGGAACAACATTTGGAGGACTCATCATCATCCTTGGTCCGCTCTACTTCAACTTTCACATTGTTCTACATTGTCTCCTTCTTTAGTTTAGATTGGGGACTCTTGACATTGTGACATTTGAGCAGTGACTCTCCATGGAGGGCGGGTTGCATGAACTATCTCTTATGGGGGGGACTTTTTCCTCACTTGAGGTTTTATCCTTCCTAGAGCATGATTCTTGTTTTGTTTCTCTCTTTTGGGGAGGAGTTTTGTCCCACTGGGTTTTCTCTTTTTCTCTGCTTTATGAGAGATTGCATTGTTTGTACATGGGTACCTAACATGGCCTAGTAGCTGGGACCCATCTTGCATTGTTTGCATTTGTGTACATTCTCCCTAAGTTGCACTTAAGGGGGGGTGTTGGTGTAATTAAATGTCTTGTACCTTGTCTAGGTCATAATTACACCTTAGTTAGGGACTTAGGGGACCACAGGAGGTTGTTGGACGGAATACTTGAATTATCATTTTCCGACACATCATCGTGATTATCATGTCCATTTTTGTGGAGTGATAGCTCTTCATGTTGTCATGTCATAAGATTACGACACTTGTCATATCTTATGACATGAACAACTATGAAACTACTCCACAAAGGAGATAATCACATGATGTGTCCACAAAGGTGGAATGATGAGGTGATGACATGTCAAGTCCACCAAAAGTGGAAAATCTCCAACAACCTCCTATGTGGTCCCTAAGTAAACTTAACTAAGGTGTAATTATGACCTAGGACAAGGTACAAGACATTTAATTACACCAACAGTATATGTGCATCTCTTTGGGAATTTCCTGGTTTGTCGTGGTTGCCCTTGGTTTGGTTGTTTTGATTGTTGTGACTATTTTGAATGGAATTAGCAGCAGATGTTGGTGTAAGCGTGGGTATGTTTTGCGGTTGAGCTCCTTTAAGAGTGAGTACCAGACCCATTGTGTTTACCACCTTAGCATCAACTCCATCATTGGTAATGTGTTTATTCTTGACCTAGTATTTATTTTTTTCTATAGGTGGGTTTTTGTTCGTGTTCTTAGGGCCATATTTTAGTTCTCCTTTAGCAATAAGGGCCTTCTCAATTTGGACACCCTTTTTGACTACGTCTATGAAAGTTGTGCACCAGTGGACTTGCAAGCTGTACTTCAATGGGCCTAGGAGGTTTTGGAAAAACATGTCAACTTTTCTTTCTCAGGTATTTCAATATGGAAATGACTTGCTAAACTTCTCCATCTTTGAAAGAATGGAATGAAAGTCTCACCAACTTCTTCTTTTGTAAGTGTGCATAAGTTGGTAATGGAGACATTTGTGTCAATGTTATAGGAATAGTTTCGTACAAATTTTTCTGCAAGTTCGTCCCATGATTTTATTCCCTTTTGTAAAGTGGCAAACCATTCAAGTGCGGGGACTGCAAGACTCTTAGGGAAGAGTTTCATCAAATAAGTATGTTCATAGGAAATTTCCACACAATTGGTTGTGAATTCTCGAATGTGTTCAAGGGGGTTTGTCTTGCCTTTGTATTAGTGAAGTTTGGCACCATATATCTAGGAGGGAATGGTGGCATGTATAGACTTGTGTCGAAAGGGTATGGACATAGGTCATATGATGTGTGAATCTTTTTCTGTTGCATTTTCATACTCTCCACTTGTTTTTGTAAGGTCACGATTTGGGCTATAAGTGCATCAATTATGGGATTGTTTGTTGCATCACACATGCTAGTGATAGGTACTCCATTAGTCCCCATTTGTTGTGAAGATGCATTTTGATATTGTTGTGGAATTTGTTTCTATGAGATGTATGACGTGTTTTGATTTGAATGTTGTTGGTATTGCAAGTTTTGATTAGGGATGTGTTGATGGGTATGGATATGTGACACATATGTGGGAATGTGTCCTCCAACCATATTAGTCGATATTTGTAGGATGTGTTGACCTTGAATATTTTGGTGCCCAAATGAAGTCATATGTTGTGTAATCTGATTGCCTTGTCCAAATCGATAGAATTTTCTATGTGAAATGTTGGTGTTTTTCCTTTGAGGGATGTGGGTATTAAGTTTTCATGATGAGTTGACATTTGGTTGTGGTCCTGGAATGGAAATACATCATTTATTTCCCCCAAAGGGGTTGAATGAATTTGTTCCAAAGGAATTTTTCAAAAACCCAATAAAAGGATTTGATGATGATGTTCCCATGGCACTAGATGAAGCTCCAAATATAGGGTTTGAATAGCTTTCCCCCATTGTTGAGGATCCAAAGGTGGCTCCAATTGACTGTGAAGACATTGTTGACATTGTAGGCATTGATTGTGACATGGTTTGTGACATAGTTGGTGTCCATACAATGGATGTTGCATTGATTGTGTTGGATTTTTTTTGATTGGATGTGTCATTAGAGGTAGCATTGATAGTGCTTGTGGAAATTTGTGAGGTGGCACCAACAAAGGTATTGTTTGCATTGTTTTGGGATTTACTAGTGTTGGAGGCATTGTTTGCATTATTGTTGTTGGCATTGTGATTAGGTGATACTTCCCTTAGAGTGTCAATGTCAAAGCCACATGGAAATTTAGCCCCTTGGTCCAAGAGCATGGCTAGATATCTTTGTGGATCATGTAAGACTAAATCTTCCACAAAGGAGGATACGTCAAGATTTTGTGCAGCGGCTTATAAATCTTCCATAAATACATGTCCATTTTCATCTCTATGTATGAATGATACAAAGGGGTTACATGAAGAGGACACCATGTTCATGTCATTGAAAGGATTGATAAAGGATGTATATTGGTTCATGTTTTGATTCATGTCATTGGAAAAGATATAAGTGGTGGTGTCTTGTCCAAAATTAGCCATTTGTCTTCTCTTTCTTTGAAGCCTAGTCTCAACCATATAAGGAGTTTCCCAAATTAGGAAGAATGATGAAAATGACAACAAAGTTTTTGGATTTTTTTTTAATAAGGGATGCAATATGACAACTATGTTTTTGGGTTTTTGACAATAAGGAATGCAATATGACAATGTTGTTTAAAGGAAATGAAAAATGTTAAAGGACAATGTGGACTATTTTTTTGGATTTTTAGGAGTAAGGTATGCAAAATGAGGACTAAGATAAATTGAATTTTCTAAGATATGCAAAGGTCAAAGTGATTTGGAAAAGGTTACTCAACCACCTAAAGCTTGATCTATGTCTCAATTTGGATCATCAAAGGACTTATTGGTATGACTAAAGGACAATGACAAAATGACAAAGTGAGGTTTCCTAACTAGAATTTTGAGTTGGAAAGTCTCACAAAAGGACAATGACTAAGCGAAATAATGTTGACTAAGTCCAATGACAAGCTACTCTTGAAGGAAATGATTTTTCAAAGTATGGTAAGTTTCCCTATTCCAAAATCTGCAAATGAAATGAGGACCTAAAGACTAGTTTATGGCTGAAAATGATGATGAAGGACTCTAAGGATGCAACTAAAAATTTTCAATGATGGACCTATGGGAGAATGCAAGCTAAAGGATGCAAAGAATGAAGGATTTGAGAAATTCTTTGTCTAGTTTTTAACAGAGGCTGCTGGAAAAAGATGTTTGATTGCAGATTGGAAAAGTTTGATCTTGGGTTTTGGACTATAATAGTGTTTTTATTTTTTCCAGGCAATTGCATCATTTCAGGTCATGGATGCATTGTAGTTTGTTAGATGTGTAAATCAATTGTGATGTCCTGTAAATCAAATGTGGTGTAGTACAAGAAAATGCATTGCACAAAGTAGCAAATGCGGCTTAGCAAAGTGAATGCATTACAAAAAGTGTCAAATGTGGCATAGAGTAGCGAATGTGTTGCACAAAAAAGAAAATGTATTGCAAATAGAATGAAGGTTTGGTTTGTTTGCAATTTTGGCCAATTTTTTAGAATTGTTTTCAGTTTGAGTCAATGTTTCCAAGTTTGTGTAGAATGTTTTTTTGTTCAATGTCGCAAAAAACACTTGAAAAACACAATATTTTGTTTGAAAAAATGCACAATGAAGAAAAGTAAAACCCTAGGTTAGACAAGGACTATATTTGCTAGATTCCACTTGGGTTTCCCCAGCCACACTTATTCTTAGCGGGTGAATTGAGAAGCTTGGCCACATAGGCTCCCCCTTACATTACACTCACTTCTTGGGTCAACCAAGCTTCAAGTCTCCATAAATCTCCCATGGCAAACTTATCACCACTACTAAGAACTACGAGAATATGGATGCCTTTGCAATGATGGTTGTTGTGCTAGTAAATAGATGGGTTTTTGTCCACTAAACAAAAGGGTTCTAGTAAATATTCGAGGACACGACACCTCGTGAGCATATAGCAAGCCACTTAAGGATTTAATCAATCTTCTAGGGGATCTTATACCTTTAAAAAAAAGTTAGGTCCCCATTTTTGAATGACACTACACAAATAAGGCCTACATATCGTGAGGACTTGATGATTTAGACTCATCCTTTTATATACCAGCCCGAGAAAAATCCAGTTGGAGTTGTTCCCTCTTTCAAGACAAGCCCCTCTAAGGTTCAAAACATAAAATAGATGGGTCTAGCTTTCTGATCACCTAGTTTGCACAAGGTGAGAGCATAATCACCTACCACCTTCAAGCACAATCAAGCAATGTTCCTTAACCTCCTAATTAAATCTAGATGAGACAAACAGTTGTTCTTTTTAAAGCACCAATGGAAGTGTTTTCTAATCTAAAAAAAACACAAGTGGTTTCAAAATAAAATCCTTGGAAATTCAAACCTACAAAACCACTTGTTAGTAGTCTCAAAAGATGCCTTGGACCCATGAAAAAATTGAAGCCACACGCTGCCACAATAGATTAGTAGCCAAAAAAACCTCTAAGCTACTAAATGGAAAAGGAAAAATATGAAAAACTTTCAAAAACCTAAAAGAAAATTTTTACTAGGAAATTGTGTTGTTCTGGGTGTCAAATGTGTCACAAGGCATAATCTAGAAATTGACAGGTGAATGTGTCATTCTACACAGCAAATGCATCTCAAGGCTGAAGGTTAAAATCTGCAAACAAATGTGTCGACCTACAAAGCAAATGCGTCACGGAATGGTGGATGCATCATTTTGCAAATAATTTATTTAATTTAATTCAAAAGGTGGGACCATGTGATAGTAAATAATTAATTTGAATTATTTACTAAGAGAGGGAAAATTAGAAAGTGGGACCATTTTAAATAAATAATTTTATTTAAAATTGGGAAAAATGCCAAGGTGGACAAGAATTAAATAAATTAATGAATCTATTTAATTATGAGAAGACATTAGAAATTAGTGACATATTTAAATAAATAAATAAAATTTATTTATTTAAATAATCAATAGGAATAAAAGACGTGAATTAATTAAATAATTAAAAATTATTTAATTAATAGTTGAAAGTGGACTATAGGACATAATTAAATATTTTAATTATGTTAGGAGGAATGTGACGAAAATAGAGCTTGCAGGCCTAGGTGATTTTTATGTGTCAATCTACATCTCTCATGCTCTTGGAATCTACATCTTAAGAAATCTTAACATCTTGCAACTCACCATGGTATCAAGACATTTACAACTATCTCTAGTTCCAAAGCCTTCCCCCGAACCTATCCAACAACCATTGAAATTCTTTTATCCATAAGGTGTCTGATACACCATCATCAATGATACCCTATACCATCATAGCTTTGACAATTCCCTTCTTTGATGTCTCGACACTGACAAAGCATGAACAACCTTATGCAAGGTACATGAGGGTATATGTGGATCTCATTTGAGTGGTCCTACTTTAGCCAAGAAGATCACGAGACTTGGGTATTACTGGTCGACAATGGAAAAGGATGCACTTGAGTTTGTCAGAACATGTCACCAATGTCAGATAAATAGTGATTTGATTCATGCACTAGCACAGGAACTTCGACCGATTACTTCTCTTTGGCCCTTCATACAATGGGGACTCAACCTCATGGGAAAAATCCATCCTATCTCATCCAATGGCCATAAATTCATTATCACTGCCACTGAGTACTTCACTAAGTGGATCAAAGCCATCCCCCTTACATACATAATCGACAAGTAGATTTCCAAATTCATCCTCAACTACATCATCTATCAATATGGTGTCCCACAGTCCATTATCACAAACAATGGTTGTCTCTTCAAAAATCAAGACGTTCGTGAGTTGTGTGGTAATGTTGTTTAAAGGAAATGACAAATGTTAAAGGACAATGAGGACTATATTTTTTGTATTTTTAGGAATAAGGTATGCAAAATGAGGACTAAGATATCCCAAAAATAGAGCTCGCAAGCTCAATGATCAAAATATAAATGTCATATGATGAATGTCTGAAACATAACAATGTATATGTTGTACTCTCCTCATCCCCTCAAGGAGAAGACTGCGGTGACCGATGCTTGGTAAGAGGAATTGACAACACATAGACATGGTGGTTGGGTCTATGTGGCAGATAAATTTGTAATTGGAGGCTGATTGTGCTCTGACCTGTGACCTAAACTAGATGACCCATGGCTGTGGCTAGACTTGTGCCCTAAAGAATTCTCATGGCTATGGTGGGATTTGTGACCTGATGTATGACTTGAAGAAGTAGAGCCAGCCACACTGCTCTGACTATGGCTGTTGTGTGTATGACTACTACTCCCTGATCCAATCCCTGACCTACTCTATGACCTCGACAACCTAGGCTCCCTCTGATCAGTTGGCACTACTCTCTCATATAGCATCATGTATTGGCATCTGCTAACACTATCGCTGGCTAACTCCCTTGCCACATCACCAATTGGTCCAACACATAACTCTACAAACCTAGTGCACTAGCTCTCTATCTTCCATTGTCAAATCTCAGCATGATCCCTCTCGACTCGTGTAACCTCTAGCTCTACCTGTAGGGTTCTAATCTCTACAGTTGCCTCATCTAGTCTCCTCTGCATTTCAACTAGTCTCTGGTCTATAGTTGCATCATGAGGCAATGGTGGTCCTCTGGGTATGTCATCATCTCCCTCAGCTGTTGCTTTGCTTCATCCATAACATCCTCTCTATCAATACCTAGCTCCTCATCCCCAACTCCCTCTTCCCCTCTATCGACATCCAAGGCCTCCTCTGCTACATGCACCTTGGCCTCCACCTCAGCCTCCTGTCTCACCTTAGCCTCTGGTTGTACCTCCTACCTAGGCCCCTCATCTCTCTCCTCCTTTGGAACCTTAGGAATTGCATCAAGTAGCACTCTCTCCACACACTGACGGACCCTCCTACCCTATCTCCCACCATCTCCCCCTCTCCTCCTCCTCTCTCCACCCCCACCATCTCCTCCATCTCCTTTTTCATCTCATCCACCTCCTCCACCTCTCCCCCTGCCTCCTCTTCCTCCATCTCCTCAGCCTCCATCTCTCCCCCTCCATCTCCCATCGACTCTACCTCCTCTACCACCTCATCACACCTATGGTATAGCTGATCATTGATCAATGGGTGTTGGCCCATTAGGATTTGTCAATGGTATTAGTCTATGTGCCTTCCACCAGGTTTCAAACTCAGTTGTGGTCCCAAGATCTGCCGAAATTTCTCTCCACGCCCACTATTGTGTTGCTAGCCCATCAATCTACTACTCTACTAGAGGTACTGATATGGTCAGCCCCCATACAATCTCACGTGATGATCAGGAATACTCTGGCATACCCACTGGTACATCTTGTCGCTCACCAAACTATTTTAGTACCCATTGGTGCAGGTACATCTCAATGATCAACTACGATTGAACTATGCACCCAAATGAGATATCTAAATTGCATGTAGAATGGAAAATCATTGCGCTCATCTACCCACTGAACATAGTCCCTATATGGTCTCTAGACAAAATCCATCAATGTATCAATCCTATGTCGCTAATAGCCTATCTCTCCAACCCTCATTTACTGAAGAGATTTTGCATACAAATAGACATATGGTATCCCCTCTGCTAGTTGTGGTCTTGAATAGGTGGATAGAAGATAGGGATATGCTCCCAAGCCCATATCATAAGAAAGGTACTGCCACAACTAATATTGTACACTCCTATGTATGCCACCTCATGAAGATGATGATATAGCATCCCCAGAAGACAAGGCCCCTAGGAAAAAATAGTCCTATCCTATCACATCCTCACAAGTACATCTCCCCAATTGATCGGGAACTCATTTCTATGGCGTTCTAGTATCAAAACTAACAATCAGTGTGCATAACATAGCATCCCATCGAGGATAATGCTCTACCATGAACTTGTAACAAATCTCATAACCCTCGATGCCTAGCCCCGCACCGTCCTCGGCCTCATAAAACTCAGTGATATCCTGATGTCCCTGGTGTGGATCATATACAACTCGCTCCCCTCAAATCAGCAAGTGAAAAATCTAGTATACATCCTCCAACGTCATAGTGGCCTCTCCTGTGAGCAAGTGGAAAGAACATATCTTTGAATGCCATCTCTCGGATAGTGTTTTCAACAGTCCCCTATTTACTCAGATAATGGGCATATAGGTGATGGAATATAATTTGAGTTACATCAGTCGTCTATGCTCTCTATCTCACAGCTGATCCCAGAAGGCATATGTGGAAGGCCTGAACTCACACATACAGATTGGTGGTAATCATTTCTACACATGTAGAAATGAGAGTTAGAACATCATTATTAACATATATCTAATTCAACATAAGTAGAAACTAGATCTAAAACTATATCAACTTTGGTCAACCCTAGTCAAAGTCAAATGTGTCGCATCAATGACATTTGCATCGCTTGTCCCTTCAATTGCATCATGACAGAGCGTTTGTGTCGTACAAGCCCACAAATGTGTTATCCTTTAGCACATGCATTGCGTTCACTTTCATATGTGTCATTGTAAAATCACTTGCATCGCTTGGCCTTGTGTTTTCATCGCGACATAGCAATTGCATCTCTATACCTATCATTTGCGTCTCACTATGGAAAATGCGTCTTTCCAGTCCGCAAATGTGTAATTACCTATTGGACCCCTAATTTTTTTGTCACAATGCATCAAATACGGCTTACGTGATCATAATTTTGTCACAATGCATTTGTTACCCTAACTTCTAGCCCTAAAAATGCATGTAAAATGATAAAACGACAAAGTGGGCAAGGTGTACTTACTGGTGGCTCTGCACCCTCTGGCCATCTGAAAGTCTGAACAATGTATCTACGGTGCTTGGTCTCTAGAATCACCATCTTCATGTGACGTCTCCTCTCTCTGAGCTCTCAAATCTCCAAAGGAAAAAGTGAAAATGAAATGACTTTTTACCCCTTTTGAACCTATTTATAGGGTAAAAAGTGGGATTTTTTGAAAAAATTATTATGGGAGGCTCTTTTGACCACCTTTGATTGACTTGTTGGCTGCTTTAAACAACTTGAAATCTAAAACTGCTTGCGCCATTGATCTTCTAGACATCAAATTAGCTTGTCGGGACACTTTCCAAATTTTTCTGTCACTGGCCCAAAATTTGAAAATTTCTCAAGGGGGCATAAATACTCTTTACCTTCACTGGGGCATATTTCTAATTGAATTTTCTTTGTCACAATGTGACAGGCTACATTATGACAAAGAGGGGAAAAATATAGACACATAAAAATGACCTAGGCCTACAAGCTCTATTTTTGCCATATTCCTAACATAATTAAAATATTTAATTATGTCCTATAGTCCACTTTCAACTACTAATTAAATAATTTTTAATTTTTAATTAATTCACGTCTTTTATTCCTCTTGATTATTTAAAAAAATAATTTTTATTTATTTATTTAAATATGTCATTAATTTCTAATTTCTTCTCATAATTAAATAAATTCATTAATTTATTTAATTATTGTACACCTTGGCATTTTTCTCAATTTTAAATAAAATTATTTATTTAAAATGGTCCCACTTTCTAATTTTCCTTCTCTTAGTAAATAATTCAAATTAATTATTTATTGTCACATGGTCCCACCTTTTGAATTAAATTAATTTTTTAATTCAAATTGACAACTTTCTTCTAATAAATCAAGTAATTTCTAATATTATTTGATTTTCTAGCTCTCTTTTTTTGTTTCATTCTTATCTTCTTGTCACATGCAATCTTGTCCCTTGATTTGATTTTCTAAAAACACATCTTTTCCCTTGATTTGATTTTCTAAAATCAAATCTTGTCCACTCATTTCAAATTCACCCTAATGTTTCCCTAACCCTAATTGGCATTTGTCACATTCAATTTTGACCATTGATCTTAGGGCATTTTACAATTTTCAATCTTGGTCATTCATCCAAAATTGCATTTTCTATAAAATGGCAATTTTGGTCTCATTTTGACATCTACATCTCATGCATTCTACATCTCTCAAGCTCTTGGCATCTACATCTCAGGAAATCTTGACATCTTGGCATTTGCATACTTTAGGCTTAATTCATAGTTTCTTACTAGTTGCGTAGTTGGATAGTGTAGCATTGGTGATAGAACCCTTCAACTTTTGCTTAGGGAATTGGCATAGTCATAGGTTTCTCACACAAAATTTGAGGGAAAACTGCATATTGTAGAAAATAGAGAAGGTACAATGGAGGTCAATCATGGAGGTTGAAGACACTTGGTAATATATTTATTTATTTTCATGTTATTTCCTTCTTTGTACTTCATTGCTAGCTTTAGGTTTTGTTTATTTATGCACTAATCTGCTAACCTAAATATTTCCCTTAGTTACACTTACCAAGGCCTTTTTCTTCTCTAAAAATATAAGCTTTCACATTTGAAGGTGTCAATATAGATTTAGTGAAGGATTTGATTAGAATCAAGGTTGAAAGCCCACATGGAGAAAGTGTAAAAATGAATCATTAGGTAATCTTTCTCAAACTTATATCCAACTTGAGTATGAGTCTTTCAAATTTATGGAAGAACATGAGAAAGAAAACTTTATGTAATAAAGGTATGTGGAAGGTCATGAAGATGTAGGAAGATGGCTTAAAAATAAAAAAATTGACATGATAAACCATCAACCACCAATACTTTGTCATGTATTTAGTCAAACAAGAATTCAAGTTTCTTGACAAAGGTTAAAAATAATTGCAGGAAGAGGTAATATATCATCTTTCATTTTAATCCTTTCATTTTGAAGACAGTATTGTGCAAGATCCAAGTTTTTCAATTCAATCATTTTTTAATCACCATATGGATCAATTATGTGAAGTACATAACAATGGGTAAGAAATTGAAATATTTGATAAACTAATAGTTAAATTTTATAAATTTTCTAGTGCATACATTGCAAGATAGTGTTTAAAGTATCTACATAATGTAGTCTTAGACAAAGGTACTTCCATAGAGCACCCTCAAGAAGTTTATTTATCTAATAGATTTCATGATGGATGTCCAATTTGGGGGTTGATTTCTTCTTGCATAGAAAATCAAGTGCAGGATGGTATTACATTCAACATTGCATAAGCAGATCCTAATGACTATATGTAGGGCATTGATGATGCGATTCAACTAGCTTCAGAGGTGTATAAGGTAGAGTGGATATTTGCACATAATATTTTATCTAGAGAACCTTTGCATGATATTATTTTCAAATCTCATCATGATAGTGGAAAGGTGGTTGGTGGGTCTTCAAGTGCTTCTTATTCATTTTCTACTATTTCACACATACATTTATTTCTCTTAGCCCATCAATAATTTTGCTTAACCACTATGAAGAAGCTTTAGGTGGGGTTCCCAACCTTGTATATTTGTTAAGTAGGAGTTTTAATCTTGCCCATTTTGGTTCCAATCTCTCTACATTTGTTGTATCACATTTTTGGCTTGTGTTAAGTTCCTTTTCACCAGTCGTGCTTTGCTAGTTTTTTTACTATATCCCAATGGATTTAAAGCACTAATCCTAACCAAATATTTTTGGTTCCTATTGTATTCTTTGTGATCCTTATCCCAGTCAGAGCCAGTTGTTGGCCTCATTTTTTAACTCGACTATTTTAAACATTTTTATTCTTATTTTCCATAATGTGCAAACCCCCATATCGACTTTGAAAATTTGAGATGAATTACGTAGTCCTTCTCAAGTTTTAATTAAGCCTTTATGTGTTTTGAAGACCATCAAAAATTATATGTGGTTTAAAAAATAAATTATTTTCAAAAAAAATACAAGGTTAGAAAACCTCTGTCAGAACTTGACAAGGTTGTTAGATCCACCCAAAATCTTGACAACCACTTTTTAAAGGCAAAAATGAGAGGTAAAAGCTAATTTTTTCAAGCACATTATAAAAATTTTGAGCTCTGTGGGTTTCTAGAATGGTTATTAGAGCCATTTTAAAGGACCATGTATTATTGAAAATACATAAAAAGAAAGACGAGAGTGAAGGTTTCAAGGAGGGTATCAACACATGTGGAGGCATGAATAAAGGTGTCAACTATTGGTCATACAAAAAAAATAGGAAAGGTCCATTATTTTATTTTAAAATTATCTAAAAGTGCTCTCAAAAGTTATTTTTTTGTAATTTATTTTATAAAACTTTGTAAACTCCCAAATTGAAAGAGTAAATTACAGAAACTAAAAAGTTGCTTTTTTCTATTTATTGTAAAACTTCTAAGACAGAGGGTTCAAATTTCTTTTTGGTTGAGAGCAGAGAATTTTTGAAGGGGAAGATTGAGTTTCTCATTTTGTAAATAGGAAAAGTTTTTTATCTCTTCGATTAAAGGAATAAATAGAGAATAATATGGATGGTTGTGAAATAAACATGTTTTTTTTTGTTGTGGATTCTTTTGGTTGGTAAATTTATAGCTATTTATTTGACATGTGATATATTTAATTGTATCTATTTCCTTCATCTTATATGTGCTCTTTATGTCTTTGAGGAATGAATTTGTGTGTTCATCCTCCTTTTTATGAAATCTATCCTTCTTGTCTCTATTTTAACTTATTTTCCTTTCCTACTTTATGGTTAAAAGCATACCCATTAAAAATCTAAATATCATCATACAAGGGATTTGTACCTCTAAAATTTAGAGGAAGATTGCTAATCCAACACTAATCTCTCCAATTGTTGATTCTTTTGTCATTGCTCAATAGGGAAACTCAGAGTCATTTATCAAGGAAAAAATGTAATGACAAATCTGTTTACCAACACCTAGCTAAAATGAATGAAAATGGTTGCTTTATAGTTTAGGACATAGATCAACAATCTTATTCACTCTTATTCATTCAATAAAAAACCTAGATATCTCAATCTAATGTATGCAAAGGAGAAAGAGATCTTGCAATAGCGATGTCCTGGGGTTTGATAAGAAACTAAAGAGGGGTTCACCACCAAGCTAGGGATTGGAAAGACCAATGAAATGAAAAACCTAATGCAATGCAAGATTTTACTAAATGACCTAAAAATGCATGTAAATTAAAATAGAAAGCCAAGATATGAAAGGTGTGCACCTACAATCCTAAAGAGGCCTGAATGAAGACTTGAAATGTTGAAAACACTGAATTTAATGTTGACTAGGACTAATATGCCAAATTGGGTGGTTTAGTCCCAGATTAGGGTTTCTAGGTAGGAACAAAAATCTGGCAAAGATATGTCTGGACCTCTTGAAATGTAGAAAAATCACTAGACTAGGACTCATATGCCAGAAGTGGTGTATCAATCAAGTTAGTCTTTTCTAGAAATTTAAAGTCTAATTCTGCTCTTTACTGTCTGTACTACCCTTTCCACTTGATTTCGGGTCTGAAACTCTTATTTGTAACCTATAGATGTCTCTCAATGATCTCCAATACAAGATGAAAACTTTGAAAACTTGACAACTTTCTCCAAACTTTCTCTTCAATGTGTCTTCAACCTAGATCTATAAATCACATAGTAAAGAGAGGGAAAAATGTTGTTTTGTTAGTGGAAAGGGGTTTACCTTGGTCAAACCCCATTTTGGAAATCGAACCTTGAAATGAAATGAAATAAGATGAAGGAATGATGAATGAACAAAATGTAGTGTTGCAACTCACCAAACCTTAGCAATAAAGTGTCACAAACATGTATGAGATGGCTCCAATGGATGCAGATCTTGAATCTTGCTTGAATGTGGTAGATCTTGAATTGAATACTAGCTTGAATCATTAATCCCTACATCACAAGTGTTAGCTCAAAAATAAACATGATGCATAATGACTTTGACATGATGCTTGATACTTGAATAATGCTCTAAAACACTTGATAATCTACCCTTGAATGCTCTTGTAAATTGTTGAATTCTCTTGTGAACTCTGATTTGATCTTGTGAACAACACTACAGGTCGACATTAGATCAAGGAGAATAAAATCCTACCAAGAACTTGAATTAAATTTGATTTTGGGCCACACGATACTTTAACGCCAAAAGTGGTGTATGAGTCCTATTAGGCTTAACTATGGGACACATTTTTAAAAATGCTTAGAATGATATAAAATCTAGATTGGAACACAAAAAACTAGGTGGGACTCATATGTTCGAGGTGGCGTATGAGTCCCAAATCACTAAATTTCAGCCAAACAACCTAAAAACACCTTAATTATAAATTGGATGTTGGTTTATTTTGGGATTATCCTCAGAAATATGCATTAACTGAGGCTTGTGGATGAAAAATAAGGCCAATTAAAGCATAAGGAAGCCCAATTAATAATGAAAACCTTAGATTAGTGTGAAAATGTGGTACAACACTTTACAACACCTTAAATAAGGCACCAATAAGCCCATTTAGTTCACAAGGGCCTGAGACCTAATGTGAATATGTTAGACATATTACAACACTAAACCAAGGCCATGTTAGGGAGTACTTTTTCCATTATTAAATCTAGAACCCACTTTAGTGAGAGGATTAACTTGCTTCCAACTCACACTAAAGTAGACCCACACACATCAAGAGGGGTCCAAATGTACCAGTGCTAATAAGATTGGATGGCCATGATCAAGAGGGTTGTGCAAGCCCCCAGGACCAAGGTCCTATGGAAAACTAACATAGGCACAAAATAACACACATGAAAATGATATGAAGAGTAACAACAAGGAACAAGAATACACTGCCAAAGACAAAGAGAAGAGAAGAACAAAATAAAAGAGGGGTCAGATCAAGCTTTGACCATTTGTCCAACACGATGTGGATCAGATCTATGTTGTTTTTCCAAAAAATGCACGTTCACTCTAAGGCAACAAAACTTCAGGCTATCCACTAGGTGAGTATCCAAAGAGGTGATACATACACACATGGATGGTATGCACTCAAACACACACGCAAGTGGATATGGGAAAGTCATGCCACAAATCGGCTTCCCATAAAACCATATTACCAAAGCTATACCACCTAATAACTTTGATAAGGTGGCACACAACAATGAACTTAGAGCTTCATGAGGAAAGAAAAAATTCATAAGCTTGGAACTCATGAACAAACAAGATCGCTCCACAGGTATGCAAAGTGTGTTATGCAAGGTGGCCATATAACTAGAATTGTAAATGCACAAATAGAGAACGTTCAAAGGATTCTTGCTTAGTTCATGTAAGGTATTTAACTTAGGTAACATTGTGCCTAATGTCTCCAAGAGAGGACCAATCGAAGAATAAAATATTCACAACTTAGGGGATGCACTGTGTTGCATCAAGCCACCAAGAGGAATATAATATTCTAAGATAGATCATTCTTTAGAAGGACATCACACCCAATGTCACCACAAAGCGAAAGATGCATCACATGAAATAAGAAGACTGCACAATGAAACATGAAATGCAAAAGAATAATGCCAATGTATGCCCCCACTTTAAATAAATTGATTAGCATTATGATGTGAGCAATTACTTTAAAGTAGCAAATGATAAATGCTAATAATAAAGAAGACATGAGAGATTACTTGGAAATCCCTTTGCTAAGTCATATGTTTCCAAATAAAGTTATGTCATGAAAAGGGGTGTCCCCAAAATGAAATTCCAAACACATGAGGGATCCATGGATTCGAGGTGAGTATATTCTTACTACAATGTTTTTAGAGAGATTGAAACTATCATCATTCCCCAAATACTCATAGAACTAGAAGAATGACAGAAAGAGAGCGAAAACAAAGAAAAACCTTTCTGGTCAACATGGAAGAGACATGAATGTCTCGATGCATTGTGTCATCCCCAAAAGGAAAACACAAGAAAAATGAAAAACATAAGAGAAAATATTTTGGGTCAACATGGAAGAGACATGAATCTCTCGACAGCTTGCATCATTCCTAAAAGGAAAATACAAGACAAATAAAGAATATAAAGGAAAAGGTAAAACATTTATGAAATAGAGAAAAATGTAGGTACAAATAGATGAATGTCAAAAAGAGAGAGAGAGATACATCAAAAAGAAAAAGATAGGGAATCACTTTACGCACATACAACCACACAAAAGAAAAGAAATTAATGCAAAAGACTAGTAAGACACATGCGAGTCAACCTAAAGCAGGTGTTCTGCATCCCAATCATGTTTATTGTATATCGAAGGTGAATAACTAGCCAAAGGGACAATAGCAAGTGTCGAACTAGGGCCATCACCAAGTTCCACACTCTTCTTAGGAGAATTTTTGTTTAAGCTCATGGAAGAGGAAAACAATGTATTCAATTCATTATGCACTTCATTGTCAATCTTTGCAATCCCATCATCATCATCCAAGTTAATCACATCAGGAGGTTGAATGATAATTTCCAAAGAAGGGTTTAGCTCTTGTTGTGGTATAATATATTTTTGTTTCAACAAAGGAGGAGACTTATCGTGTATTGCTTTAGCCAATTTTTGGATTTTTATTTTCTTTGTTTATTTCTTCATTTAACCTTTGAGCAATGGCATGATGTCTAGGCCTACGCTCTCTAGTACCTTTTTTTCTTTTAGTTCGGTTTTCAAGTTGCATTTGCGTAGGAGTGGGATGATCAACTATATGTTTCTTGTCTTCCCTAAGGGGAGGAACAAAAGGAACTATCTAAGGTTGTTCAACCACTTTCTCTTTGAATTTGTAGACTTGTTTTGTTCTAAGAGGAATCACGGGATTTTTTTCGTTATCTCTTGGTCTTTTGTAGGAAGTAGGAAAATGATCTATCTTAATTTTTTCTTGGTTGCTCGGCATGTATTTTGGTTCATTCATGGTTTCGTCAAGTATGGTAGGCTTGGTCGTGTATTTAGGCTGTGTTTTGGAGGGATAATTTTGCTATGCATTTCACCTTGAACTTTTGGTAGGATTTAAAAAAGAAGTCTTCTCTAGGTTTAATAGGTTCCATAGGCTCGGGCCAAAATAAATATAATGAAAACTTCCCTCGGGAAGACAAAGGGTTAAATCCATTATAAATGCATGGTGAAAATTTCATTGTCAAAGGGAAACTTTAAGCATTTATGCACAACCAAAGGGACGAAATTTATGGAGTGAATCCATGGATAGCCTAGCTTCACACAAAATTGGTCCGATTGCAGGATGATGGAGAATGAGACATCTAATATTTTTGGTCCTATTTGGAAAGGAAGGGTGATCAATCCCATCATAGGGAATGTGAAACCATTATGCATTTTGACCCATGCTTTCATTTTATAATATATTTCTTTATAGAGATCATACACAAGTGAGAATTCTTTAGTGATCACATTTTCTCCATAGACGAGATCTATTAATATCTCATTAGTGGGCTTGTCATAGATCCAAAAAGCTATGTAAAGATGACCATCAGGTGCATGTTTAAGTATATCTTGTGAGGAGAAATCAATTTCAAGAGGCTTTGTATTTCGTCCCTTACAAGGTATGACCTTGATCAATTCAACCATATCGTCCATAGGATCAGTATCTATAGGATGGTTTTGAACTATATCATTGTTTTCATCATTTGTGTCAACATTCATCACATCATTCTCTTTATTTTCAATAACTTTGACAAATGAAATATTATGATTAGGCATAGGGTTGGTAAAGATTTGCAATTTTGGTTAGGAGGGGCAACAGACTTATTTCCTTGATCATTAACACCTCCAACGGAAAGCTGACTAGAATCAATCAGTTCTTGCACAAGATGTTTAAGATGCTTGCAATATTTCATATCATGTTCATTTTATCAGTGAGAATGGAAATAAGCATTCAATCTAAAGATCAAAGGTAAAGGTTTATTGGGATCTAGAGTTTTAACAATAGGCAATGTAATCATTTTTTGTTCTAAGAGTTGTGACATGTTGTTATGAAGGATATTTGGTAAGGGAGTGAATTTCCTTTTTAGGTCCCCATAGTTAAAGGGTATTGTCACGTTAACAATGTTTGCTTGGGTATCAGCATGTTGATTTATTTTATGAGGGGGATTTATTTGAAGGAAATCTTTATTTTGCTTCCTAAAAGGTTGGTAATTGTTTTGGTTTGTAGATTTGAACTTTTGAGTTTGGCTAGATGTGGATTTTGCATAATGACTACTAACCGAGTTTTGATAATCACAGAGGGAAATACATAGGTGCATGAAGGAGGGTAATTTCATCATGGTAAGCTTATCTTGTAGCTTACTTTTCAAATTCTCTATGAATATTTTTTGAAGGTAAGGGTCAAGAACCTTTACATCAATTTGGGAATAAAGCAATTGATAGCATGAAATAAAGTTGGTAATCTTTTCCTCTTCTTTTTTCTTTCATCTCATCAAATCGGCCAAGGTCATTTTAGGGGTCATATGCACTTGGAAATGGTTAATAAATGCCTCAACAAGTTCATTGAATGAATGAATTGATTTTTTCAATGAAGAAAACTATTCTAAGGTAATGTCCTTCAAGGATTAGGGAAAATTTTATCCAAGAGTTTATTGTCAAGAATAAAGTCACTATATAAGGTACTATCGGTAGAAACATGGTTAGAAGGATCTCCTTTCCCCCCATATTTCTTGAATCTAGGCACCTCTACACCCTATTACATCGGTGTTCACAATATCTCTAAGGACAAGGGACTTCTTTTGACATAATATGTAGGTGGGCTATTTTGATTTTGGTTGATAATGGGAACTTACTTCTAAAGGGATGAAACAATTTGCAAAAGTTGGTTTATGAGAGGGTCATTGTTTGTATTGTGGGATGGAGGTGAATAAGGTGGAGGGGTGTATGTGTTTGAGGGACAAGTGAATGGAATTATTATAGGTGGTAAAGTGGTAGGAGATATGATGTATGATGCCACAAAGGTATTAGGGATGCTAGCAAAAATACCCAAGGAAGGAATCACATTACTAGTAGGTTGCATTGTTGTTGTAACTTGACGGTTGGTATTGGTAGGAATAGAGGTAATTGCTATGGGAGGAGGAATTTGAATTTCTCCTTGACTTGTAACATTGTTCAAGGGTAAAGGACAACTAGTAGTTGAGGTAAGATGTTTTCCAAAAATCTAAACTATGTTACACATAAGGTCAACTCTATCTTCACTTTCAAGCATGCGATGAATGTTATCTATTGTAGGGATAGTGATAGTTGAAATATTCTCAGTACTTATTTGAATTTGTAGGTTTGCTAGGTCTTCATAAATTTGGATTATGTTTTCTTGGGAATACTAGCAACCATGTAAGGAAAGCTAAGGTGTGGAAACAACTCTCCTAACGTCAAAACCTCAGGGAAGAATGCAAAGGTGCTTTTAAATTTTTTTCAATTTCAGTCCAATTAAGATGCACTTGAAAGAAATAACAAAAACAAAGAAATGAACATACACACATGAACAACAGATTTATGTGGGAAAACCCTTACGAGAGAAAAACCCACCACACCAAGAAAAACCCCTTTGTATTACAGTAAACAAATTACATATAGATTATGGGCTTCACTCTTTGATGTCAATTTACAATAGCACAACTCCTTGATCAACCTTGTACAAAACATTCAAGTTACAATGCTCTCAGAATTAAATTCACACTGATCACACATCAAACTATTCATCCAACTATTCATCGAACTGATCATCATCTGCAATCTCTGAGTATATCCATGTCACTCCTATCTATTGATCATCCTCACAGGAACGGTCGCACTAGTCCAACTACTAGTGGTTCTCATTCTACTCCTCTGATTGGTCGAAGACAAACCATGTAGGATAGTCAATCAATCAAAGGCGTTCAAGTAGTATTCATATGTTGGTGAGACACTAACCGTATCTCCCCGATGCCACAATACCCAAATGTTGATATCAGCCAAACTCATCACCTTCGGCAAGAGGTTACACTAAGTTCAAAAGTTGTCACTCAAACTTCCCCTTGTCGCCAAGACATCATACCGATATCCATTATAGAATCATCAGCCAGACCATTGCTATCAACGAGAGGTCATATTGAATGCACATACATACTGTGAAGCTCTATTAGCAAGAGTACTCTTATCGCCAAGAGTCTCAAAGATCTTTTGTGTCATACCGATATTCAACGAGCAAAGTTGTCTACAAGACAAGTCATATCGATAAGACTTCATACCAACATTAAACACATGTAGCGCTATCGACAATACTACCGCTTTCAGTGAGACATCATACCAAGTTCATAATAGTTGGTGAGACTACCACTTTCGCCAAGAGGTTATATCGATGTTCACATACATCGACGAGAGGAATTCTATTGCCAAGAGGTCACAACGAAGACACCAGCCTATCAGTGAAACCACATCCATCGGCAAGACAATCATCCTTCACCAAGAGATCTTACCAAGCCACCATATCACCCCGATGAATTCTAGTGAATAACCATTTATGAGACATCTCTTGTCGGGATGAGTCATACCGAACATTCAAATTTCTCCCTGAAGACTTCTTTCACCACAAGTCTCCCCGATAACCATTAGACATCAACCCGTCAGCAAGACCAATCCACTTGGAAAAGGGTTACAACAAACACAATGAGTCACAGTGATAGCTCCAGTCAGCAAGACATCAACAAGGTCTCGGTGACCTGAACATTTCACAAGGTTCCACAGCTATTAGTCGGCCAGACAAAAAGAATGTCATACCGACTTGGATCTTTTAGAGGTTTCATCAGGTTAGATTGAGACACACAATTCCAACAATCTCCCACTTGATGAATATCACACAAGCACCTCCAAAGCACAACAAAATTATTGAAATTCATGGGAACTAAGGCCCGTCTAACTAGCACACCACCTGAACTTTTATGTGCTCACTGGCTTCGTTAATGCATCTGCAACATTCTCCAGAATATCCACTTTGTCTAAATAAACCTTTCCATCCTCCACCATATCTCGTACAAAATGATATTGTACATCTATATGTTTCATCCTGGTATGGAAGGTAGGATTCTTTGCCAAAAAAATAGCACTCTGCCTATCACAGTAAATTGTTATTTGCCCTACATCAAAACCAATGTTAGAACACAAACATTTTAACCAGATTACTTCTTTACAGGTGTGTGTTGTTGCCATGTATTCTGCCTCTGTAGTGGACAAAGCGACTACAACCTACCACTTACTCATCCAACTCGTTGCACCACCATTCACCATGAAAGTATATCCACTAGTGGATCTCCTGATGTTAATCCACTAGTGGATCTCTTGCTGTCAATGTCCCCTGCCCAATCAGAATCCAAATAGCCTTGAATGCTAAGAGTCCTCTATGATTCAACAAAGTTTCCATGGTAACACAATGCATATTCAGAAGTGCCCTTCAAATATCTAAACACTCTTTTCACAGCATCCCAATGTGTCCTTCTGGGATTAGCCATAAACCAAGTACTCCCACTGCTTGGGCAATGCCTGGCCTTGTACAAACCATTTCATACATTAGACTGACAACCACACTAGCATAAGGTACACTAGTCATGTCCTCCATCTCAATAGGATACTTTGGAAAGTCTTCAACAAATAGCTTCATTCCCTACAAAACTGGAACAACTAGCTGCTTGCAATCAGTCATACAAAATCTCTCTAGAACAGTCTTGATATACTTACTCTGACTGAGCCAAATTTTTCTATTCGTCTTGTCCCTCATTATTTCCATTCCCAAAATATACCTTTCTGCACCAAGATCTTTCATTTCAAACTTTGCAGAAAACTGAGACTTAAGATCAGAAATCATTAACTTATTATTTCCTATGAACAACATATCATCAACATAGAGAGCAATAATAAGAACTCGATCAATTTCAGCTTTGTAATACACACAATGATTAGATTTTGATCTTACAAATCCCAATGACAAAACAAAAGTGTCAAACTTCTGGTACCACATTCTAGGAGACTGTTTTAACCCATACATAGACTTTTTCAACTTGCAAACCAATTTTTCTTTACCTTTCTCCACAAAGTGCTCGGGTTGGGACATATAAATTTCTTCTTTAAGATCACCATGAAGAAATGTTGTCTTCACATCCATCTGTTTGATCTCTAAGTCATACATTGCTGCAAGTGACAAAAGAAATCTAATGGACGTCAGCTTAGCTACAAGAGAAAAAATTTCCCCATAATCAATTCCCTCTACTTGGGAATAACCCTTCGCAACCAACCTCGCCTTATACTTTTCCACACTGCCATCCAGACCTATTTTCTTTTTAAATACCCATTTGCAGCCCACAGCTTTTCTGCCTTCAGGCAAGGGCACCAAAATCCAAGTATCATTCTTTTCTAATGATTCCATTTCTTCATTCATGGCTTCCAACCAGGAGTTTGAGTCAAACATTCTAAATGCCTCTTTCACAGTCGTAGGCCCATCAGAGATAGAAATTAAAGCATAGGCACAAGTAGAATCTATCAAAGAGAACCCATACCTATCAGATTGCCTTCTTTCACGAGTTGACCTCCTCACTTGTTGAGGCTGAGGTTGTTCTTCTTCTTCAAAACTCTCAGAACTGCTTGAGCTCTCCTTAGTTTCAGGTACATTTTGAATCTTCAATTCCTCTTTCTCTAGTGTCAGAGGAATTTCAACTACATCCTTTTTGTTTTCTGATTTTGTCTCTTACTGCAGATCCAAGGTAGAAGGCTTTAGCTCATGAAAGATCACACTTCTGTTGTATAGAACCTTCTCTGTATCAGGATTCCAAAGCTTGTATCCTTTTATGCCAGCACTATAGCTAATAAAAATACATTTGACATCCTTGTTCTCCAATTTAGATCTTTTCTCATTCGACACATATGCATATGCCTCACAACCAAAAACATGAATGTGTCTTAGAGAGGGTTTCTTACCATACCATGCTTCCAAAGGTGTTTTCTCAACAAGAGCGCAATTAGGAGAATGGTTTATCAAGTAACATGTTGTATCAACTGCCTCAGCCCAAAAATTCTCCTCCAAGCCAGCACTACTCAACATACTTCATACTCTTTCCATCACTATCCTGTTGAACCTTTCTGCAACTCCATTTTGCTGCAGAGTGTAAGGTGTAGTTTTATGTCTTTTAATCCCATGATCTTTACAGTACCTCTTGAAATCATCAGAACAAAACTCACCACCATTATCAATCCTTAAACATTTTATTTTTCTTCCAATTTGATTTTCTACAAGGTTTTTAAATTCCCTAAACCGACTGAACACTTCTAATTTACTTTTCAAAAAATAGACAAATGCTCTTCTTGAATAATCATCAATAAACGATACACAGTACCTTGACTTAGACAAAGAAGGAACATTCACTAGACCAAAAACATCAGAATGTATATAATCAAGCACACCAAAAGATTTATGAGGATTGGAATAAAAAGAATCATGGTGTTGTTTTCCATATATACAATATTCACAGAATTCGAATTCAAGGTTACAATCATCAAGCCCCTCAACCAGGTTTTTAAACCTTTCACTCCAATATGACCTAGCCTATGATGCTAGAGCATAGTCTTTTCTGCTGGAAGTTTAACTTCCATAGAGTTTACACCATCAGGAAATTTTTCCTTTTTTCCTCCATGAGTAGCTTTCTATGACTTTACAGAGACACTATTGCATTGAATAGCATGTGCATCCAGCTTATACAAGTATCGATACGAGAACCCCTTGCTAGCACCATTGAGCCTCTAGTCATCTCGCAGCTATTTCCAAAGAACATGACTTGCACTCCAATATCATTCAACTTACTAACTGAAAGTAGATTTTGAGCTAGACCTAGTATAAACATTACATCATTGATTCCCTCCACTCTTCCATGGCCAACTATTTCCAAAGATGAATCACTTACAAAATAAACCTTTCCACCATCGTAGTCTTCATACTTCATGAACCAGTCTCTATGAGATGTCATGTAAAAAGATGCTCCAGAATCAATCAGCCAGACATCATCTGATGCCTGTGTAGCCAAGGCTACAATGAAGGCGTCTGCATCACTCTGAGAAGAATCATTGTTAGAAGAGTTCTTCTTCTTCTACTTTTTCTCCTCTTTACAATCCTTTTGGACATTACCAGATTTTCCACAATTCCAGCACTTCACCTTGGACTTCTTTCCAGGAGACTTTGATCTCCCTTCTGATTTGGATTTGGATTTCTTGTCCTTCTTCTTGCCTTTTTCTTTCAATTTTCCTCTAACAGCAAGAGCCTCCTTCACCATCTTAGAAGATTTCCTTCTCATCTCTTCTGATAACAAAGAAGCAACAACATCTTCCATCTTAAAACTGGATGTTGTACTCCCAATAGCCATCACTAGGTGATCCCAAGAATCTAGCAAAGAACACAATAACAGCATACAACAATCTTCTTCATCAATCTTCACACCAACAAATGTTAACTATGCAATTAGCATGTTGAAAGTGTTCAAATGGTCAGCAACATATCCTCCCTCCTGCATTCTCAAAGTGTATAGCTTCTTCCTCAAGAATAATTTATTCACTAAGGACTTGCCCTGATAAATAGATGCCAGTCTTTTCTTCATGAACATTCAGAAGAATAGAATCTGCAAATAGAGCCTTATCAACCCCTTAGATTTTCTATCTGCAAGGTCCCAATCCTATTGCTTCATGCCTATAGGCTTCATTCTAGACACAACAAGCCATAGATCACGATCAACCAACAAATCTTCCATTTTGAGTTTCCACAACTCAAAATTGTTGCCATTGAATTTCTCAATTTCAATATTTCCTGACGTGCTAGCCATCTTAATCTGTAATTCAAATTACCAAACTTCTACAAGACTCCCACTAAATAGGATTGACACAAAAAACCCCAACATACCCACAAGGATAACACAACTGGCCAGGCTCTGATACCACTTGTAAGGAAAGCTAAGGTGCGGAAACAACTCTCCTAACATCAAAACCTTAGGAAATAATGCAAAGGTTCTTTTAATTTTTTTTCAATTTCAATCCAATTAAGATGCACTTGAAAGAAATAACAAAAATAGAGAAATGAACATACACACATGAACACTAGATTTACATGGGAAAACCCTTACGGGAGAAAAACCCACCACACCAAGAAAAACCCCTTTGTATTACAGTAAAAAAATTACATACAGAGTACGGGCTTCACTCTCTGATGTCAATTTACAATAGCACAACTCCTTGATCAACCTTGTATAGAACATTCAAGTTACAATGCTCTGAGAATTAAATTCACACTGATCACACATCAAACTATTCATCCAGCTGTTTGTCAAACCGATCATCATTTGAATCTCTGAGTATATCCATGTCGCTCCTGACTGTTGATCTTCCTCACAGGAACGACCACACCAGTCCACCTACTAGCAGTTCCCATTCTGCTCTTCTAATTGGTCGAAGAAAAACCACGTAGGATAGTCAATTGATCAAAGGCATTCAAGCAGTATTCGCATGTCAGTGAGACACTAACCATGTCTCCCCGATGCCACAATACCCAACTATCGATATCGGCCAGACTCATCATCTTCAGAAAGAGGTTACACTGAGTTCAAAAGTTGTCACTCAGACTTCCCCTTGTCGCCAAGACATCATACCGATATCCATTGTAGAAGCATCGGCCAGACCATCGCTATCAGTGAGAGGTCATACCGAATGCAAATACATATTGTGAAGCTCTATCAGAAAGAGTTCTCTTATTGCCAAGAGTCTCAAATATCTTTTGTGTCATACTAATATTCAATGAGCAAAGCTGTCGATGAGACAAGTCATATCGCTAAGACTTCATACCGATGATAAACACATGTAGCGCTATTGGAAAGACTACTGCTTTTGGTGAGACATCATACTGAGCTCATAACAGTCGATGAGAATACCGCTTTCACCAAGAGGTTATATCGATGTTCACATCCATCGGCGAGAGGAATGCTATCGCCAAGAGGTCACAATGAAGACACCAGCCTATCAGTGAAACCACATCCTTCGGCGAGACAATCATCTATTGCCAAGATATCTTACCAAGCCACCATATCACCCCAATGACTTCTAGTGAATAACCGTTGATGAGACATCTCCTGTCAGGATGAGTTATACCGAACATTCAAATTTCTCCCTGAAGTCTTTTGTCGCCACAAGTCTCCCCGATAACCATTAGACATCAACCCATCAGCAAGACCAATCCACTCGGCAGAGGGTTACAATGAACACAACGAGTCATAGCGATAGCTCCAGTCAACAAGACATCAACAAGGTCTCGATGACCTGAACATTTCACAAGGTTCTATAGCTACTAGTCGGCCAGAAAATAAGGATATCACACCGACTTGGCTCTTTCAAAGGTTTCAGCTTGTGAGATTGAGACACACAATTCCAACAAACCTTTGTTTCAACATGTGTCACACTACTTGAAGGCAATTTATTGTTAAGGGTATGGTCCATACCTAATGTACTACTATCAACACTAGAAGTGAAAGAGCTAGACAACCCAAGATCCATAATGATTGTACTATTGTGGGATGACATGAGTCTCGAACTTCATCTCACTATAGTATTAGCAATAGGACACCAAGTAGAAAAGCTCATGCAAGGGATACTAAATGCAAGATGGATGCAAATGCAATTTAAGATAAATGCAATGAAATGAATATAACAAAAACTATGTAAATCGAAACAGAAAGTTATCAACAACAAACAAAATCTTAGAAATGTATTTTTGAATTCTAGAAAATGTTGTATAAAATCTACATTGGGACTAAATCGCCGAGACAGGTGTATGAGTCCCAATGAGGGTTTTTTTCCTAAATTTTTTAAAAGAGTGATTTTTATGCTTTTTAGTTCGGATGATCTATAGACTAAATACAAATGTAGATTTCAGATGATTATCAATGATGCAAGATGCAAAAATGCAACCTATATGCATTTTCACTAATGCAAGATTTGGAAACCCTAGATGCAAATTAATTAGTGCAAACCCTAATGCAAAGTTAATGCAAGCAAGATCTAGGACTATGATGCATTCCAAATCAGAAATGATGTGTTTAAAATGCAAGTTCACCAAAATGAAATGAATGAAAATGGTTGCTTTAGGGTAAAAGCACAAAGCTATGTCACACTTTATAAAGGAAATGACCAACATTCATCCAACCTTTAAACTTGAATCACTAAAAAATGGCATATATGTTTTGAATTTTGAAATGATGTAAACTAGTAAAATATGTATTTTTTAGTATATTTTATGTTTGTATTTTTGAAAAAAAATTAAAAAGTTATTTTAAACTAGTTTTTAATAAATTAACACTATAATTTAGTTGCTAATAAAATGCTAAAAGATGAAGCTACAAGAGACATCATTTTATTTTGTTTCTTTCAATTTTTTTGTGTGTATTTATAAATTGAAACTTTAGTGTATGGATATATTTTTTTCCAATTTTAATAAATATATATTTTTAAATAAATATTAAAATGTGTGTGAATAAAAAAATAGTTATTTCCATGGGACGCCAACTTTCATATTAAATAATATCCAAAATGGAAAAAAATTATACCATCTTGAAATAAATTCTTTTATCTAGTGCATCAATTTTTTTTCTATTTTTTTAATAAGTTTTAGTATTTTTCCTTGGCATGGTAATCAAGCTAATATTTTGTGCTAATAACCTACTTTTAGTAAAAATAAAATATAAAATATAAATAATAATTAAACTATTAAAATAAATATATTTTTGAAAACCATACTTATGGATCTACAAAAGGGTATTTTTATATTTTTTTAAAATGTTATTTACATTAGTAGGAGTTATTGTAACTTCAAGTTTTTCAATTTTTTTTTTTTTTGGTAAATTGGACTCAAAGTGGTGCTCCAAATATTTTTAGCCAACAATTTTAGTTGGAAAAGTTGTGGAAGTATCTAACTTAGCTATAATGAATCTAAATTAGTTGGCTGAAAGTGTGACAACTTTTTTCTTTTACCCTTTATGGTTTAGGACATAGAACAACAATCTTCTTCTCTCATTCATTCAAGGAAATCCCTATAGATCTCAATCTAATGTATGCAAAGGAGAAAGATATTTTGCAATAGGGTTTTCCTGGGGTCTTATTAGAAACTAAAGAGGGCCACACCACCAAACTAGGGCTTAAAAATACTAATGAAATGCAAAACCTAAGGCAATGCAAGACTTTAATAAATGACCTAAAAAAGCATGTAAATCAAAATAGAAAGATGAGAGATGAAAGGTGTGCACTTCGAAACCTAAAGAAGCCTGAATGAAGACTTGAAATGATAAAAACATTGAATTTAATGTTGACTAGGCCTCATACGCCATATTGGGCGATTTAGTCCCAAATTAGGGTTTCTTAGTAGGAAGAGAAATCTGGTAGAGATTTGTCTAGAACTCCTAAAATCTAGAAAAATCATTGTACTGAGACTCATACACCAAAATTGGTGTATCAGTCTAATTAATATTTTCTAGAAATTCAAAGTCTGATTTTTCTCTTCAGTGTTTGCTTTGTCCTTTCCACCCAATTTTTGGGTCTGAAACTCTGATTTTCAACCTGTAGATGTCTCTCAATGATCTCCAATGCAAGGTGAAAACTTTGACAACTTGACAACTTTCTCCAAAATTTCTCTTCAATGTGTCTTCAACCTAGATCTACAAATCACACTAAAGAGAGGGAAAAATGTTGTTTTGTTAGTGGAAAGGGGTTTTCCTTGGTCAAACCCTATTTTGGTAATCAAAACTTGAAATGAAATGAAATAAGATGAAGGAATGATGAATGAACAAAATGTAATGTTGCAACTCACCAAACAAGTAGCAATAAAGTACTACAAACATGTATGAGATGGCTCCAATGTATGTAGATCTTGACTCTTGCTTGAATGTGGTAGATCTTGAATTGAATGCTAGCTTGAATCATAAAACCCATCACAATTGTTAGTTCAAAAACAAACATGATGCATGATGACTTTGACATGATGCTTGATAATTGAATAATGCTCTAAAACACTTGATAATCTGCCCTTGAATGCTCCTGAATGCTCTTGTAAACTCTTGAATGCCCTTGTGAACTCCAATTTGTTATAATGCATGAATACTCAAGTTGCTAGATGATCTCATGAATGCTTGGGTGAAAATGAGTGAAAGAAACTTGTATTTATACTTTTTTATTTCTAATTTCCAAAAATTATAACACTACAAGCTAACATTAAATATAAGAGAATAATATATCACTAAGAATTTGAAATAAATTTAATTTTTGGCCACATGGAACTCATACACCAAAAGTGGTGTATGAGTCCCATTAGGCTTAACTATGGGACACATTTTTAAAAAATTCTTAGAATGATGTGAAATCCAAATCATAGCCCAAAAACCTAGGTGGGATTCATTCACTCAAGGTGGCGTATGATTCCTAGATCACTAAATTTGGGCCACACAACCTAAAACACTTGAATTATGATTGGATGTTGGTTTATGTCAATATTATCCTTGGAAAGATGCATTAAATTAGGCTTTTGGATGCAGAATAAGGCCAATTAAAACATAAAGAAGCCCAATTAATAATGAAAACTCTAGATTAGTCTAAAAGTGTCATACGACACTTTACAACACCTTAAATAAGGCACCAATAAGCCCATTTAGCTCACAAGGGATTGAGACCTATTGTGAATATGTTAGACATATCACAACACTAAATCAAGGCCATGTTAGGGAGTAATTTTTTTGTTATTACAAGTGCATATCTCAAATAATTATCAAATAATTATTTATCAAGGGTTAGACTGGTGCAGGAGCACCTAGAGGCTATCATAGGTTGTCTAGGACAGTCTTATTTAGGACAACTAGGCAATAAAAATTAGTTCATTTGGATTTAAGCCTCAATGAAATTTTTGTTTAGGTGTTGATCATCTGATGAAGGTCATGTTGACCAATGGTTAGGCCTAAGGTTTTTGCTCATATAATGTTTTGACCTTTTAGGCCTTTTTAGGATTTTTTTTCCAATTTTTGCAAATAATGCTCAATTGGAGTTACAAGCAGCTAAGGAGAGCCATAACTGAATTGGAGGCCCTATTTATGGAATTCCTCGACATTAGTGTAGGGTTGGAAGCATTGTATTGTTTGAAATTTTGTGCATTGAAGGAAAAATAATGTGGTTGTGTGCTAATTTTCTAATTTTCACTTGAAGTGTTGCTTTAATGGATTGAATAAGGCACTGTAGTTAGTATAGGATGTAGTGTAATTAATCTTCAAGATTTGTGTCATTAGATAGTTTCTTTATTCAATTTCAAGCTTAGTTTGTAAATAGTTTGGTTTCCATACTATTGTTGGTCTGAACCAAATAGTTTTGTGAAAATGGAGTATTAGTTCACTTTCCCACCATACAAATTGTATGGCCCTTTGGGAATAGTGACTAGACTCCATGTATGTATATATGGTAGGATTTAGGGTTTGTGAGAGTGCAGGAGTTGTTGGAAAAGTCTTTCGCTAGGCGAGCCAGGGAAGTGCCCGGCTAGGAAGACTTTAGTGCAGAGCACTTAACTTGCAGGGGTGACAAATTCTTGACAAAATTCCTTTTGGAGAAGTCTTGCCAAGACCTGGTAAGCAGGAAGAAGCTCCATCAATTCATCTGGTGAGGAAAGAAATTAACAGTTTGCAGAGAGGTCAAGAAAGGGCTTAAAACCCTAGGTATTGCTCATTTTCAAGTTGAGCCTTTGTACGGATAGCTAAGACCCAAGACCCCATAAGTATTTGAGAGGTGGGAATATGAATTAGGAATCCCAGGAAAAGATTGGGTGTTCTTTGGAAATATTTGGAGAACTAACTTGATTTCTTGAAGAAGGAGACCTAATTGGGGCTCTTAGGGCTAGTAGCCTTTTTAGGCCTAATTGAGGGTTTGGTGAAAGCAACCAAGAAATGGAGTCAGATGGACCTTCAAGAACCATAGTAGGATGGATTGAAGTCTTTTGAAGTACCTCCACACCCCTGCAAAGTTAGATTCAATAAATTGAAATTTTGTAGCCTTTAGGGTAGATTAAGGGCTAAGGTTAGAGTTGCAAGTTTGCACCAAGTTTGGAATTGGTAGGAGAAATTTATGTTGGTTGTTGAGGTTGGAAAGGCAAGACCAAGGGATCCCAAGTAAGGAAAGGACCTATAGGTTGTATTGGTGGAGTGAAACACCTTAGAGGTCTTTCAATCAAGACCTAGAGCATGAATCAGTGATTGATTCATCCAACCTCCCTGTCATATTGGTATCAAAGCAGCAAAAGATTTGGGATAGAATAATATATGTCAGTGGTTGAGTCTAATGGTTCTACTGACATGGTGAAAAATGCAGAATTGGCCAAGAAGGTTGAAGAACAGGAGGAAGAAAATAGGCTATTGAGGGAAAGAATAGCCCAACTTGAGCAAGCAGTGAGTAATGTGCAGTTAGAAGGAAGGGTACCAAAGAAAGAAGAGGTTGCAGAGGAAGACAAGATCCCTGAACCTGACCCTGTTTTGCAAGAAGATCCTTTCTTGAAGGCATTGAAGGCTTTGAGTGAAAAATCACTTGAAGGAATACCATTGTTTAGTGGGAAAATGGAAGTTGATCTAGTCATGGATTGGATAGAGGGAATGGAAAACCATTTTGAGTGTGATGGAGTCACTGAAGCACAAAAGGTGAAGGTGGCCAAATCAAGATTGAGAGGTACTATCTTGACATGGTGGAAGTTCATTCAGACAGAGAGAGAAAAGGAAGGCAAGAAGCCTATTTCTACTTGGAAGGGAATGGTTGCCAAAGTGAAAGAAGCATACATGCCAGATGATTATGAGATTCAATTGCATAAGAAAAGACAGAGCTTCAGACAAAGAGAACAAGATGTGAACTCTTATACTAAGGAGTTTCAAAAACTTTGCATGAGGTCTAATGTAACTGAGGATGAAATTCTTAAGGTGGCTAGGTAACTTAATGGCTTGAAGTGGAACATTCAAGAGGAGATGACTCTTCCAAGTCCCAAAATAGTGCACCAATGTTATCAATTGGCTATAAAGATTGAAGAAAGGAGTAAGAGGAAACAAGACCAGGCTTCTAAGAATAGGGCTAAAGGTAGAGTTCAAACAGGACATAGAGGTGGATACCAAGGTAGAGGGACTGAACAAAGAAGTCAGGGAGAATCTAAACTCACATAGCATGGAAGTGAAGTAACTTCTAGAGGAGGTTATGGAAGAGGCAGAGGATCTCAAGGAGGTTCTAACAGAGGAAGAGGAGCAAGAAAAAGTAACTCATACTTTGCTAGTATGAAGTGTTACAACTGTGGTCAAGTAGGTCATCTATCTTATAGGTGCCCAGAGAAAGCATCTTCTTCAAATGCAGAAAAGAGAGTAGCATATGCTCAAGAAGATACTATGAGTGTCAAGTCACCAGAGGTTAGTCACATTGAGTCAGAAATGGGGGAGAACTTGATGTTTAGCAGGGTTCTAATCAGACAACTAGTCAAAGAAGAACCAAAGCAAAGGAGAGCCTTATTCAGGGCAAGATGCAAGATACTTGGAAAGGTGTGCAAGGTTATAGTGGATTCAGGGTCTACTAATAACATTATCTCTGAGGAGGTAGTGAGGAAGTTGAAGTTGGAAAAAGTACCTCACACTAACCCTTACAAGGTGACATGGTTGAACAAAGGGTAGAGTGTTCTTGTAAATGAGAAGGCAACGGTGGAGTTCTCCATTGGAGGGTACAAGGACAAGTTGATTTTTGATGTGTTACCCATGGATGCATGCCATCTTCTATTGGGCAGACCATGGCAGTATGGCAGAGGATCCATCTATGATGGAAAGGAAAACACTATCTTATTCAAGAAGGATGGAAAGACATTCAAACTGCAGTCACTGTCAGATGAAGAAGAAAGATAGTCAAAGATCCCTAATGTCTTGTTAAGTAGTGGCAAAGATTTTATCAACACCCTACAACAAGGAGGGGGAGGATATGTGGTCATGGTGCAACCCAAGGAGGAAGATAAGATTAAGAAAACAGTCATACCAGGAGCAGTCCAGAAGTTGCTTGAGAAATTCAAGGACATAGTCAAGGATGGAACACCAGCAACCTTACCTCCAAAGAGAGCCATTAGTCATCAGATTGACTTCATACCAGGGGCTTAATTTCCAAACAAATCAGCTTACAAGCTTACATCAGATCAAAACCTAGAAGTAGCTAGACAAGTGTAGGAGTTATTATACCAAGGACTAATTAGGAAGAGCGTCAGTCTATGTGTAGTACCAGTGGTCTTAGCAACCAAGAAAGGTGGTAAGTGGAGACTTTGCACCGATTCTAGGGCTATAAATATAATTACAATCAGATATAGGTTCCCTATTCCTAGAATTGAGGATTTGATGGATTGTCTTGGAGGAGCACAGTATTTTACCAAGTTGGATCTCAAGAGTGGATACCATCATATTAGAATCAAAGAGGGGGATGAGTGGAAGACAACCTTTAATACAACTGATGGGTTGTATGAGTGAAGAGTGATTCCATCTAGCCCCTCAAATGCCCCTAGCACATTCATGAGGCTCATGAATGAAGTGCTTAAGGATTTCACAGGGTTATTTGTGGTGGTATATCTAGATAATATACTCATCTTTAGCAAGACAGTAGAAGAACATCTAAAGCATGTGGAGTTGGTTCTTAAAATATTGCAGGAGGAGAGGTTACCCATCAACCTAGAAAAGTGTGAGTTCTTCAAACAAGAGCTTGTGTATTTGGGGTTTGTAGTATCTCAAGGATCATTGAAGATGGACCCAAGCAAGGTGGAAGCTATCCTAAACTAGCCTACACCAACCACAGGGAAGAGGTAAGGAGTTTTCATGGGTTAGCTCAATTTTATAGGAAGTTTATAAGGAACTTTAGTGGCATATGTGCACCAGTACTTGATACAATCAAAGGTGGCCTAGAAACTAAATTCAAATGGACTCTTGAAGCTGAGAAGGGTTTTGAGAAACTGAAACAAGAAGTAGCAACTCAACCCATCCTTTTGTTACCTAGTTTTGATAAGTTATTCACTGTGGAATGTGATGCCAGTGGAATTGCAATAGGAGGAGTACTAAGCCAAGAAGGCAGGCCTATAACTTTCTTTAGTGAAAATCTAAATGAAGCTAAACAAAAGTATTCTACTTATGACTTGGAACTATATGCTTTAGTACAATCACTTAGAAAGTGGAGGCATTATCTCCTACCTAAAGAGTTTGTAGTGTTTACTAATAACCAGGCACTTAGCTATATCAACACATAAGAGAATCTGAGCAATAAACATTTGAAATGGATGGAATACCTCCAAGCTTTCACTTTTACCATCAAGCACAAGAAGGGATAGTTGAACAAGGTGGTAGATGCATTAAGTAGGAGGTTACTGACAGTGCAAGAAATACAGATAAAGAGCACTGGGATAGAGAGTTTCAAGGATCTCTATGGAGAAGATGAAGACTTCTCGGAGGCATATAAGGTATGTTTTGATTTTGAGAATCACTTTCATAGTAAATTCTCAGAGTATACATTGCAGAGTGGAATTTGGTTCAAAGGGAATTTGTTATGTGTTTCAAAAGGTTCAATGAGAGAGAATCTTATCCATGAGAAGCACAATGGTAGTCTTAGTGGTCATTTTGGTATCAACAAGATAATGGAACTAGTGTAGAGGTTCTATTATTGGCCCAAGTTGCCAAGGGATGTCAGAAAGTATGTGGAGCAGTGTGTAGTTTGTATGAAAGCCAAGGGGGGAGCTAGTAATGTAGGTTTATATCAACCTCTACCCATTCCCAATAGGACATGGGAATGTATTAGCATGGACTTTGTGGTAGGACTCCCTAAGACTAAGATAGGGTTTGATAGTGTCTATGTGGTGGTAGATAGGTTTAGCAAAATGAGTCATTTTATTCCTTGCAAGACCACCCATGATGCTAGCTATATTGCTCATCTTTTCTTCAAAGAGATTGTGAGGATCCATGGATTTCCATTGAGCATTGTCTCGGACAGGGATGTGAAGTTCATGAGTCATTTTTGGAAGACTCTATGGAGTAGATTAGGTACTAACTTGTCTTTTGGATCAGCCTACCATCCTCAGACCGATGGACAAACTGAGGTGGTTAACAGGGTGTTAGGTAACCTTCTAAGGTGCCTCACCAAGGAGTATGGATAGACATGGGACTTGGTCATATCACAAGCTAAATATACCTACAATGACAATGTGAATTGGACCACAGGCAGAAGTCCTTTTGAAATTGTGTATGGAATGCACCCAAGAGGTGTGTGTGAACTTAGAGATCTAGGAGCTATGGAGCATAGGAGTGGCCATGCTGAAGATTTCTCTCAGACCATGAAGGAGATTCAAGAGCAAGTGAAGAAGAAAATTACATAGGTTTCTCACAAGCTGAAAGCTAAGGTGGATATGTCTAGGAAAGATCTCTAATTTGCAGTAGGTGACTATGTCATGGTCCATCTCAACAAGTCTAGGTTGCATAAAGGAACATCAACCAAGTTGCAGATGAAGAGAGTGGGACCATGTAAGGTGTTAGCCAAGTATGGAAGGAATGCTTATAAGGTGGAGCTACCTGAAAATTTAGGCATTTCACCAATGTTTAATGTGGTTGATTTGATCAGATATAAAGGACCAGTCACTGATTTGGATCAGGAAAGTGTGGAAGTCTTGAAGGATGTGAGTAACATAGCCTTACCTCCTAAAGACAAGCTGCAAGCAGAGAGAATCTTAGAATCAAGGGTGAAGAAGTCTACCCGGCATAAGGAATACATGGAGCTTCTCATCAAATGGAAAGACAAACCAGAATCTAAGGCTACATGGGTGGATGAAGCTCAATTCAAGAGGCAGGGTATAGATTTATCTCTGATCTCTCCTCACAATCCTTAGTGTTTGGCTGAGGGGGAGAATGGTGCAGGAGCACCCAAAGGTTATCATAGGTTGTCTAGGACAGTCTTGTTTGGGACAACTAGGTAATAAAAATTAGTTCATTTGGATTTAAGCCTCAACGAAATTTTTGTTTAGGTGTTGATCATCTGATGAAGGTCATGTTGACCAATGGTTAGGCCTAAGGTTTTTGCTCATATAAGGTTTTGACCTTTTAGGCCTTTTTAGGATTTTTTTTCCAATTTTTGCAAATAATGCTCAATTGGAGTTACAAGCGACTAAGGAGAGCCATAACTGAATTGGAGGCCCTATTTATGGAATTCCTCAGCATTAGTGTAGGGTTGGAAGCATTTGTATTGTTTGAAATTTTGTGTATTGAAGGAAAAACAATGTGGTTGTGTGCTAATTTTCTAATTTTTACTTGAAGTGCTACTTTAATGGATTGGATAGGTCATTGTAGTTAGTGTAGGATGTAGTGTAATTAATCTTCAAGCTTTGTGTGTCATTATATAGTTTCTTTATTCAATTTCAAGCTTATTTTGTAAATAGTTTGGTTTCCATACTGTTGTTGGTCTGAACCAGACAGTTCTGTGAAAATGGAGTATTAGTTCACTTTCCCACCATGCAAATTGTATGGCCCTTTGGGAACAGTGACTAGACTCCATGTATGTATCTATGGTAGGATTTAGGGTTTGTGAGAGTGCAAGAGCTATTGGAAAAGTCTTGCCCTAGGCAAGCCAGGGAAGTGCCCGGCTAGGAAGACTTTAGTGCAGAGCACTTAACTTGCAGGGGTGACAAATTCTTGACAAAATTCCTTTTGGAGAAGGTAGGTGTGAGTCTTTCCAAGACCTGGTAAGTAGGAAGAAGCTCCATCAATTCATTTTGTGAGGAAAGAACTTAACAGTTTGCAAAGATGTCAGGAAAGGGCTTAAAACCCTAGGTATTGCTCATTTTCAAGTTGAGCCTTTGTACGGACAGCTGAGACCCAAGACCCCATAAATCTTTGAGAGGTGGGCATATGAATCAAGAATCCCAAGAAAAGATTGGGTTTTCTTTGGAAATATTTGGAGAACTAACCTGATTTCTCAGAGAAGGAGACCTAATTGGGGCTATTAGGGCTAGTAGCCTTTTTAGGCCTAATTGAGGGTTTGGTGAAAGCCACCAAGAAATGGAGTTAGATGGACCTTCAAGAACTATATTAGGATGGATTGAAGTCTTTTGAAGTACCTCCACACCCCTGCAAAGTTAGATTCAATAAATTGGAGGTTTGTAGCCTTTAGGGTAGATTAAGGGCTAAGGTTAGAGTTGCAAGTTTGCACCAAGTTTGGACTTGGTGGGAGAAATTTATGTTGGTAGTTGAGGTTGGAAAGGCAAGACCAAGGGATCCCAAGTAAGGAAAGGACCTATAGGTTGTATTGGTGGAGTGAAACACCTTAGAGGTCTTTCAAGCAAGACCTAGAGCATGAATCAGTGATTGATTCATCCAACTTCCCTATCATAGACCTTAGGGATGAATTGGAAAATAATTTTGGATGAAGAATGGGGATAACAAGATTTTGGGAAATGTTAATTAAATAATAAAACATATTCTGTAATTAATATAGGAGTTGGAAAAAAAGACAATTGATGAAATTCAAATGATCAATTTTAGAAGAAATAATGGGAATTGAGAAGGTGTCAATTTTAGGTGTCTACATCTACATAATAAATGACTATATTTATTTTTATTAAAGTGTATATTACTATAATACTAACGATTTAAAGATTGATTGAAAAAGATAACATAGAGTGAAGATTTATTATATACATGTCTTCTCTTCTTCACAATTATAAAATTATGGATGTACTTAAACAATAATCCCCTTGTTCCATCTTGTTGACTTCCTAAGTTCTCAAATTCCACCTTCCAAAACTTCCAAATTTTAGAATAGTTCAAGACATAGTGGATAAAAATCCATAGTGATCTCTACCTTCACAAAATTTTGCTCTAGTCTAAGTTGATAAATTCATCTCCTTCAAAAATGAAGTAGCAATACAATAATATTTGCATAGCACTAGAACACATTCTATAGTAACCTTTCTACATATGGATAAAATTTATTGAAACATTGAAACTACTAGAAGATAATATGCTTGAAGGGCTTATTTCATCATCAATTAAAAATTGTAGGACTTTGAAAATTCTTAATTTGAGAAAAATAGTTTGCAAGGGAGAATTAAAAATTGGGCTAAAATATTGCATATTCTCCAAATTCTAATATTAAAAAATAAGGAATTTAGTGGTAAAATCCCATTGCACAAGTATTAAAACTCCAAAATATCTATAGTTTGAATATATTTCAAACGACACTTTTTAGGTATTATTCCTACATGATGAAAAACATGGGGGGATCCAAAATGGGGTGTCCTAGGTCCTTCATACAAAGAACTTAGGAACTAATGGTGTCTCTCTTTTCTATAATTTCATTGAAACTAAGAGATTGCAAGGTCTAGAGATCGACTTTCAACCCTAAGGTGAGCCAATCAAACCTTGAATCTTTAGGTTTCTTAGGATAGTAGGATTTGGAATTGAGTGGGAATGATTTGATGAAACTAAGCTAATGAAACTATATGACCTATATGATAAAATACAATTTCCTGAAACTACAAAAACTAGAATCACAATTTGTAGGCAGATCTGAGAAGGATCTAGACACATGTACCTAGCATAAAAAAATTGTTCTAAGCACTATAGAAGGACGTGTTTGTCCTATGACAAATGGATCATGGATGGGGAGTCCAAAATCTATTTTGGTAGTCCTCAAGTACTTGATCTAAGCTTCTATTTTGTACAAGTCCCACTATCAGAAAGCCAAAAATAAATTCTACAATTGAGTTTTTGTGGCATGACAACAATTGTGACAAATTTGATAATATTGCAAAATTTATCCTTGAGATCTTTTCAATCCTTATTTCACCTGTAAATCTACACATACAAAGAGGAAAAATGTGTTCTTTGAATGGGGGTTTTCCTTAGTCAAACCCCATGTTTGATAATTAAACCTTGATAGAAAGATAACATGAATTGATAAATGGAAGGAATGATAAATGAATGCTTGCTTGCTACAACTCACCAAACCTTTAATGGCTTCCCTTATAGGATTGAAGTCCAACACATCTCTCCAAGGAATCAGATCTTGCTTTACTTGATTTGTTGGATACTTGAATGTTTGGAAGCTTTAGGATCAACAATGCATATTAGGCTTCACAAGATGACATGAACTCATATAATCTTGAACAAGATGCTAGGACCTTTAATGATGTAACAAATGACTAAAAAACCTACTCTTGAATGTTCTTGACAATAATATTTTCTCACATAAAGTTCACCTCTTGCTTGTTGATGTTGAATTGATAAAATAATTGTGTATTTATAGGTGTTTATCTAATTTCCTATAAATTATATTCCAAAAGCTGACATTTGTATATGAAATTTGAATCATTAAAATTCCACCAAAAATATATTAAAATTTGGGACTTAGGACTTAAGGAGGACCTATTCACCCTTGGGCGAATGGGGCCTAGCCCAAAAGTTCAAAGACATTCATTTTGGGGTGATTAAAATATTATTTGCATTAATTAAATATAGGTTCCCCTTTCGGGAAATGGGAAAAATAAGGCTTTGGAATGCATAATTTGACAAATTAGGAGCTTAATTAAGTCCAATGAATTAAGCGACCAAAACATAGTGTGAAATTATAAAGGTATACAATTTCCTACACTATAATTCCAAATGGCTTTATGAATTTCACTAGAATGAAAAATCAATATAAAAACATATAAATGTTTGAACAAGTAGATTATTATTACTATTTAAATAAATAAATTATATAGATGAAATGACATTGAAGAATAAAGGACAAGGTATGGAGTTTCCTTTGAGATTAGTAAAATATCCTAACCTCTCCAATAATAGTCCACTAAGTGACACTCAGAACATTGGATCCTTCAAATATTTTAATATTTTAAACAAATTATAAGAAGTCATTTCAGTGGTGATATTTTGAAATCTATTGGAGAGATGATACTACAATAATCAGTTGATTTTTTATAAAGTAAACTATTTGGGGTTGTTCCTATTAAGATGCAAATTTTGGCATCCTTAAGTTACTTTGGTGTTTCCTATAATAACCTATCAAGAATGAAACCACAAGGAGGAACATAATAATATTTGATTTTTTATAAGTGCCTCTCCAATAAGTTAGATCTATGTAGCCTACAAATCTATGTGTCATGCTTAAGTAGTCATCCTAATTCTCTAAAGGAACATGAATAAAATAATGAACATTTTGAGGATGATATATGGTGGGATGTGGAAATGGTAATTGTCTATATAGCTAGCCTTTAAATTGTAATGGGAATGTTGTGGCTTAATAAAACTTGGAATTTATCATGATTCAAGTTCATTGATGATATAATATCTCTCTTTTTCAAACATCGAGAGAGTAGTTGTATTCTACAAAAAAAAAATTCTCTTAGTTCTTATGCATAACTACCATGCATGTACTTAGATAGATTACTAAGGGTAGTTATGCGCATTTATTTACTACACCAAGAAAAACTCTTAGCATTAACTAAGTTGATCAATCTTTCCAAATTGTGATACATGTTCATCTTGAATTGTGTTTGTAATAAAATGATATTGTACAATAATATTATTTTTTCAAGCATGATAAATTTGGTTCTTTGTCAAATAGATTACTTTTTTACTATCATAATATATCCTTACTTTCCATAATAAACCAATTTTTGAATGCAACATTTGTAACCATACAAATTTCTTGCATACATGATTAGCTTCCACATACTCAATATATGTAGTTGAAACAGAAACAATTGGTTTCCTCTTGCTCATTCAATTACCTTTTCCAACAAACAAATTAAACACTAAAACTACTTGTAGATCTTCAACAATCAATATCTATATAAAGATTAGGTTGGCTTTAAATACACATTTGAAAATTCAAATTGAAGGTTTATTTTGACATATCATAAAATTGACTCAAGGTGAATCCTAGAACTAAGGCTCTAACACAAGGTAAAAGAAATTAAAATTAAAAATCTAGATTAATGTCTAAAAATAAATAAAAATAAAATCAAACAAAATTAAAATCATATACATACTCTTAATAAAAATCAAAACATTTATAATTATATAAAAAATAATTGTATCAAAATCAAATCCAAAATGAAAAAAATATAAAACTATAAAAAGCTTTGTACTACTAAAAAATTTAGTAATGATTTTTCTTTTAGTCATTTTTTATGTGATGCAAGTTGCATAGAACAAAATCCACCTATCACGAGGACAAAATTTATGTACCAGCACTTGCAAGTTGCATAGAAATATAGTAAAGAAATTTCTTTGCCACTTTATTTGTAATCATTTTCTTTGGGGTTTTGTTTGACCCATTCAAACTAAAATTAAAGATAGCTTGGAAAATGATAACCCTGCAAATTAAAGATAGACTTTTTTTGGATTTTACAAAGTCATTTGATGGAAAATATGAGAAAATCTAGCTTGGATTTTCTGCAAATCTTCTATCTTGTGCATAGATTTTTTTTTGTTGATCTTTCAAAGTCATTTGTACTGCATTTAATTTCTCAGCCTCAGCTTTCCGTGAGCTATAGGAAAAAAGATTTATTTCATGGGCCCATTTTGGAAAGAAAAAAGACAAATTATACGAAGTCTTGTTCAACTTCAAACATATGTATGGCGAAGCTTCATTTGAGAATTCTCCATCATAAATATCACCTTTGAAAAGTCGTAAAAGATTGAGATATGGATTTTGAAGGTTTAATTAAGTTTTAATATTTTAAGATATTAGTTTAGTGGTAAGATATTTTAATTTTTTAGAGATGTTTTTTTTTTTTAGTAAATAAGCAGCTATCTATATATTAATAAAGACAAAATACATAGTCATGTTATTTTTTTATAAAATAAATTGTTTATGATTATTTTTAAACAATTGTGATTTTTCAGATCTAGATTAATTTGAGATCTATATTAATCATATATCATTTTTATAATGCAATTATCTAAGAGATATTAGATTTAAAAGGAAGATAATAGATTTAATTAATTAATTATTAAAAATAACATGTCATTTGAACATTGTACTTCTTAAATATGAATTTGAAAGGTTTGTTAGTGAGTTGATAAAACATGATCATATAGAGAAAATGATAGTATTATAAAATAAACATTTTTTAAATTCTTATATTTTATATTATATTAAGAGCTTAAGTTTGGATTTTTCTTTGTTATAAAACTAACATTGTGTTTACTTGTTAAATTCATTTTTTTATTTTTTTCAATTGTTAAATGTATATTTTTTATCGTTAAGTTATTAGGATCCAAATTTATGTCTTGCATTTAATTTTATATGTAATTAGTTTTAATTTTTTCAATAAATCAATTCTTAGGGGAGTCACACTCATAGATAGACAAAGAGAAAGATATTTTCAATCAATCAATTCTTAAAACACACACATAAGTAAGTAGAGAGAGAGCATGAAACTATTTTTGTGTTAATAGACTAAACAATATTGAATTAAGTGAGGGGGCCCAATGGTGGTGCGCCCCTAACTTTCAAGGTGTCCATAGATAAATTAGTGAGAAATATTATAGTTTTAAATTTTTACATTTTTTTTCATAGAGTTATATGCTACTAGTATCAAAAATACATAATTATATTGATTGGTGGAAAAAGGGCATATATGCCTACCAAGACATAAACTACAAGTTATCTTCCTTTTTACTACACAAAATTCATAGATTATCCCAAAATTATGAATAACACATGTTTTTTCCTCATTCTTAACACTCAAATAAGAATAATAAGTTGAATCTTATAAGAAGTTCATCTATTTTACTAAAACCACAAGGGAAAGGGAAATACTAATACGATCATATAGTTTGGTGTTGTATTGGTGCTTACCATAACTTTCCCACCAATATGCTCCTCCTTGATTTTTGTTGGAGAACTTATATTACTACTGGAATAACCTTGGGTAACACCTAAAACACTCATATGGTACAATATTTAGGGTAATGAATACTTATGATCTCCTTAAAAAAAGAATGTTGTTTTAGAAAAGGATTTAACAGATTGCTAGAATTTAGTTCCTCTCTAGTTCTCTCTTCACCCTTTCAATCCATTTTTATTTTTGATCTTGATATTTTTGTGTCACGTCTTTCTCTTTTTCTATTCCCTTTCTTTCCTTTGGTAGTTTTTTTTGTTTCCCGTTGGCTTTGTAGCTTTTTTTCTAACTATAATTGCTTCTTATTTTTCCAATGATAATTCTTATTGCCTTTCTCTTTTTGGTTGATTCTTTCTTTTTTTATTTTAGTTTTTTTATTTATTTGTTCCTTTCATCTTGTTTTATTAATAGATTCATGAAATTATTTATAGTGATAATTTTATATTGATGAATAAGTCAAATTATATTATCAACTTGAGACTTTAAGGTTTCCTTCACACTATAAATTGGAAGTTTAAGTAATTGAAAAATTATCAAAGTGCTCTATCCTCCAAATGGTTGGTTGGATTCTACATGAATTTCATCTTTTCCTTGGCTAAAATTAAATATAAAGCCTTATTTCCTATTACTTCTATAGCATTATCCCCCTCTTCACAATCTTCACAATTGGCATAAAAGTGCACCACTTGATATGTATCCATTTATTTTGGTGGAAATGAAAATGGAATAATTTTTTCTTCATCAAAATTTAAAAGAATTCCAAGGTTCATATCCACTCCCATAAACCATGAACATTGGCTTGAATTCGTGAGAATAACAAGTCCATTTTATTAACAATTATGTTGACATCCTTCACTTGGAAAATGGTTTTTTTTAGTGTCAACAAGAATAATGTATGTTTCACATAAATTTCTCAATCACTTGGTCAAATGTTATAAGAACACCTTAATCCATTGGATTTTTTGTTCTTAGTTATTATTCACTTATCTTTGTGTAATATCAAAACCTAAATAGTGCATATATATTAAGGGGCCAAATTCCTATCCTCTTAAATCTCAATTCTATGTTTTCAACAATGAATGGTTTTTCAACTGCCTTGCTACAAATATGTGCCAATTCTACCCCCTTTATATCTAAATTTGAATATCTAGATATCCAAGTTACTTTTTTCACTCTTGAAATATAACTTAAATGATGAAAACAAGTGGTTGTAGTTTGTGATATGTGTGTGTTGATGATGTTAGGAAGTCAATACTAAGTGAACTTGCCTCTTGGGTTTTTTTTAAAGTGACATGTGTTTGATGACCATAAAAAAATAGTGTTTATTAGTTGGTGAAACAACACTTAGAATTGATCTCAGAAAGTGATGCAACCAATTTAGAAATTAATCTTTTGTCATCAAGATAGGGGATTAAGTAATCGTGCATGAACCTAGTTCATATCTAGCAATACAATTTTTGTACAAGCTAAAAATTAGTTCTATCCTAGGATCACATGAAAAAATAATGAAAACCTTCTAGACTTGAGAGTATGTATGTAAGAAATGAGCTTGCTTGATATTAATTCTATCAAATATGATGATGATGTATCTTACAAAAGTGTATAATAGCCTTTCTTATATAGATAAGGTGTGATGAAGTTCAAAATGCCAAAATACTTAGTAATGAGTGTTATTATTAAATGGCATGAGTCATCATTAAATGACTAGGATCCTAATATTTAATAAAATCTAAAAATTTAAAATCTTAACTAAACAACTTAAATATGCCTAGGACCTAACTAGACTTAACATGTAAATAGGACACCACTAATAGCTAGTTAGGAAAATTCCCTATTTACACCAACAACTCCCTTCAAGTGAAATTTAGGGAGAAGTAGTTATTATTCAAATCATGCAAAGATGATTCCTAGTTATGAGGCCATTTTAGCTACTCATTTACAAATGCAAATGTTATATCTCAAAAATGGAGAAAACCTAAAAGACCACATGCTAAAAAGGCCCCCTCCAAAGAGAGAAAATATATAAACAAGGATGTATGGAGGACTCAATAATACCCCCAAGGACTACATCCATCATGATCATGAATATGCAATCAATAACCCCCCCCCCCTCAATAAGATGGAAAGAGACGGACTATGTATCCCCCCCATAATGTATGATCTCTTGCAAAAATGGTAAGTTCCTAAAGACAAAACATAATCCAATGTTGACAAACAACTTGTCTCCCATTCAAAAGAAACAAAACCAAGTACAAATGCAAGAATTCTTCCCATTATGGATAGGAATTGAGAGAAAGAGGCATAAACATATATGATGATATCTCTAAAAAAAGTTAATGTGTCTCCTTGTCCAATGAAGATGATAATGCCACAATCAAGTTAGGTACGTTTATAATCAATGAACAAGGTGAAAAATGAGGACTATGCAGAAATTGATGTTGAAAAAGATCCAAAGACAAGGATGGTTTAACAATAGTTATGTAATGACTATCATCAAAAGAGGGTATATAACCCCTCAAATTTGTCCTCTAAATCTAAAATGTGAGACTCCACAAAAAAGGATGCAATGTTTGATAAGTAAGAATCCTAATTAGGAAGACAATGAGATACTTGTTGCAATGAATCACTAGAACTTCTCAATGAATCACCAAAAAAAGATGAATAGTCCTACCAAATAGGAATTATAGGAGCCTCAATCAATGACTCTACACAAGGAATTATTAAAGGTGAAGGATCAAAAACATCTCTAAAGGAGAAGGAGCATTTGAAGAAACCTCATCATTCTCATTTGAAGATTCAAAGTACTCCAAATATTAAAACTCTTGAATAGTAGCATAATCATAGGGTATCCATTCTAAAAAATGAACAGGTGCAAGACAATTTGAAGCATGATCATCTAGGAATTACTAAGTATCAAGATATCCATATATCTCCCAAATTCTAGTCCAAAGAACATGTGGACACTCAAATATAAAGAATAGCATTCAAAATGCAATCATCAAAATGCATAGTAATAACTCCTAAGACATGATCCCTTTTGCGATTTCAATAAAATTTCTTACTACCAATACTTGGAGGGGGAACAAGAACATACAAATGTGGAAAAAAATGAAGACAACAAATATGTTTTATGATGTCATCTCTCCATTGTTTATAGTTTCCCATTTTCAGCATAATTAGAGATGGATGAAATGAAAACCTCATCATAAACTATGATTAATCTCTAAAATTACTAAAACATAAAAATGTGGTACACCCTAAATTTAGTTCTCATGACCTAGGGTTTATTGTTCCATCATTTCTAGGATTTCATTAGGACACAAATCAACAAGGTGCATAGATTGACTTTCAACCTCAAACTTGAGTCAATCCGACTTGTATATGATCCTTTTTGAGTCTTACGAATGAATTGGAAATGATTTAGAATGATTGACCTAATTAGACTAAATGACCCAATGTAATAAATATAATTTTTGGAAGATAAATAGATGGAAACAAAACTCTGCAAGTGGATCTAGAAAGTGTAGACTTATGTGTGCCTATCACCAAAAGTAGGAATATGAATTTTGTAGCAAGACTTGGTCACCCTTGGGTCACTAGGTCTTTGTTAGGGTGTCTTTCTCAACTTTTAGCATCCTCTGGTGTTGGATTTGAGCTTCTATTTTCCATTGTCCCACCCTCAGAATTTCATAAATAAATTATGTAAGTGAGTTTCTATGTCTTGATAAGGTTGATGATAAAAAAATGAAACAATGGATAAATTACCTACAAGATCTTTGCACATTACCAAAGAGGGAAGGTGTTGTTCCATATAGGGGTTTTCCTTCATCAAAACCCATGTAAGAATTCCCACTTCCACTATGGAAATTTCAATAATAAATGATAATTGAAAGGAAGGAATGATGAATGAACACAAATTTGCAACTCACCACCCTTCAATGGCTTCCTTGAAGAACTAAATTCATACGCATATCATCAAGGATCTTGGATCTTTCTTGATAGATTTGTTTGAATGCCTAAATTATTGGAGACCTACAACAATGTTAGCCTTCACAAGACAATAGCATGAACACAAATAAAATTTGAGATGATGTTGGATCTTGAATTGTTGTAATGAATGACTGATAATATTTCCCTTGAATTGCTCTTGACAATATTTTTTTCTCTTGAATGTTAGAAGGTGTGTTAGATTTCAAATGATTAAATTACTAGGTATTTATAGGTGTTTATCTAATTTCCAAAAAAATAGATTGCAAAATCCAACACTTCATATTTGAATTCTGGATATAAAAATATTGTCAACAACATATTTGAATTTGGGTCTCAACTAAGAAGAGGGGTTGCACATGGGTGACTGGATCCTAGCCCAAAATTCTAGGACACTCAAAGTCAGGGAAAATTTAATGATTGGATGCATAATTTGTTTAATTCTTGTCCTCCTTTGGAAATCAATAAAAATTAGGCTTTGGAATGCATAATTTGGAAAATTAGAAGTGCAATTATGTCCAATAAATTAGGGGGCCAAAACATAATGTGAAATTGTGAAGACTCTAAGTTATTCTAACTGTGAAACTCTGGATTCTTTGATGAAGACTACTATATATTTTTTTTGGTTTTTTGAGTTTTTGTTCTTTTTTTGTATTTTTATATAAAAAGCAATGATAATAAATGCATAAAAATACTCAAAGCTGAAAATTAATTAAATAATGAGATGAACAACTACTACATCATATAAATGTATTATTTATTCACTTTGAAACTATTACAAATCACATGCATAATTGTTATTTGGAATAGATATAAAAAAGAATCAACTGGAAAGGTTGGCCACCGTGGCTAGGCCTGAAGATGATTCCAATCTACTGTATAAATATATTCTCCAACATGCAATTGTTGCAGACCCTTCATCAAACCTAGACACCCCAAGTAGAGCTGATAAACCTCAAAACCGATTTTTCCTCAAATAAACACACCTTCACTTACTTGTTGTATGACCTAAAAAGGAAGATGGTACGACCCTTAGAATATGCAATGATAACACTCTGAAGACTTCAAAATTGTGGACTTTAATCTGATATTCAAACTGGGAATGATATCCCTTCAAATCTACTTCATAACTTCATAAAAATTATCCATTAATCACCAACTGAACCCTTGTATGAAGTTCAATGTTTAGCAATAATTCAGCTGGTCTCTCACAGCCTCAAAATCATCTACACCAAAGAGATTTTCTTCGTTCTTTGTGGTTGTATTACAGAAACTCTTGCATAATGTGGAGATGTCAAATAACAAATGCTCAATTGAATGAGTGAAATCGACCTTCTCTTGGCCATTTATAATAATCTCAAGAAGGGGTAAAATTTCTTCCAAAAAGCACCATTTAAATTTTATTTCATTTGTACTTAATATTTCAATAATATTACCTTGGGATAGGCACCCACAAATAATTAAAATAATGCCCCCCTTTTTAATGATGACTTGACCCTTCATTAAAAGGGCAATTATAACATTATATTATAACTTAACATTAATTATTATTAAAGTCACCTTTAATAATAATTAAATGTCATAACTTAGGCATTTCTCCTTATTTCTCCATGCCACTAAAAATTGGAGATCAAAATTGTCAACCCAAACCTGTTCAGGTGCCCTACTATAAATAGAAACTCTGACTAGATGACTTACTATAAATAGTGTGTGAAACTGAACCAATCGAAGGCCAAACCTGAACCAACTGAACTCCCGAGCAATAATAAATTGACCACTAACAAGGTATCTACCTCAAAGGACCCTCTATCCAATCTCACTAGCCTATGAGAGTCAACTGATAGGCAAATCCTGCTGACAATTGATGTCTAACTACAAGGGGGAATAACAGAAATTGTAAGTGTATATAATTTTCTACACTATATTTAGTGCTCACTTTAGTGAGAGTATGAAATTACACTCAAAATCACACTAAAGTAGATAAATATATGTCAAGAGGGGTCCAATTGTACAAATATTGAAGTGATAGGATGACAAAGGATAATTGAGGGTGATCAAGCCCCCGAGATGCAAGATCCCTTGGTAAACCAACATAACCATGCAAAGGAATGCACATGTATGATATGCAACAAGACAAGATACACAAACATACAGTGTCAATACAAATGTAAGAAAATAGAAAAGAGGGGTATGGGCTAGCAAGTTGTATTATGTTAGTGACCATACAAATAGGAAGACACATAAGCTAGTGAAGACTTTTTTTCACTAGGTGAGCTCCCATAATAGGTAGCAAAGTGATACACACTAGGTCTACAAGGTATGCCCATAACCATAGCAAGATTTATACTCCCTAATAACCTTGATAAAGTGCTACAAAATGGTTAAAATGCTATGTCAATGCTTCAACCCTTGTGAAAAAATTGAAGCCAAGAAAATGCCAGATTTCAACGCACCACTAAGTTTAACTTCTATGAACAAAGTAAAGAAAAAATAATTCCATCCATATGGACAATTGGTATGGCCCCCAAGTCCCCCTCTTTGGCCATAAGGGAGCAATTTTTTTCTTTTGGCCATAATTTTGCCGTGCGATGCCAAAATTTGGCAAACAAGATATCATCAAATGTTGGTTTTGACAGATTTCTAATTGTCTGGGTATCATCACTTGATTTTTCTGTTGGTGCATTCTACAACCTATTGAAGTCAAAGGTGTTATTTTAGTCCCAAGCTCATAAATTTTGACTAGTTTCTCTTCTTTTCACGATTCTAGCGGCATTGGAATCGAATTTTAAAGATCTTCACAACCATCCATGAAATTTTTACATATTCCTCTCCAACTACATTTTATTCTATTTTTTTTTACACTCTGGTGAATTACTTGGACATATTAGCTCCTAGAAAATTTTCATTTACATGGGATGACTCATTTTTGGATGGTCTACATGCATTTCTAGTATTTTGTCCTATTTCGACATTGTAGACATCCTTTTTATGCACATTCTCTGGTGAATTACTTGGACGTATTAGCTCCTAGAAAATTTTCATTTGCATGGGATGACTCATTTTTGGATGGTCTACATGCATTTCTAGTATTTTGTCCTATTTTGACATTGTAGACATCCTTTTTATTCACATTCTCTTATTTATTTGTACTAAGATAAAGTGTCATTCTAGTGTATAACTTTTTGGGATATTTTGCACATCATGTTGTTCCTTTTGTACTCACACTATGATATAAAGTGTCATGGGGGGGTTGATGTTTACATTTTGTTTTCCATCACACCTTTTTCTAGTGGACACTTCTTCCACTACACCAATGAATCCTAGTGATTATTGCCTCATGTGTGTGTGTCTTAGTTGCACACCCTTTTATTTGTAGGTTGTTTCTCCTACATGCACTTCTTGGTCTCACACAATTTCAATGTATCTATCTTGGATCTCCCTTTTAAGCATTATGGGGGTGTTCTACTATTGGTGCTAATGCTTCTTTTGTTTCATAGTTTGGAGTGATCTATGTATATAGTTCTTGTTCCTATGTACTTTCAAATGCAATGTACATCAACAACTGGTTACATCAATTTCAATGAGTAGGAGCATTTACCATATGTACATTCTTACATTCCTATTTCTGGAGGTGACCTTCCATTTTTTATTTGATCAAAGACTATTGGTACCTGTATTTTCAACTTCATCTTACATGTTGAGTAGTGTCAATTTTTGGGTCACTGAAGTAGTTTCATGTGTCATTTTTATCTTTGAGTTCCATATTTTTTCCTTTGTTTTCCATCTAATTCAAGTAGTTTCATTAGAGGCACTCATGTAACTTATTTTCTCTATAGTGATCAATGTTCTTCAAACTTATTGGTACCTATATTTTCAACTTACATCTTTCATGTTGAGTATTGTCGTTGAGGTCACTCATGCAAATTCATGTACCACATGTATCTTCAACTTTTATATTTTTTCCTTTGTTTGCCATCTAGTTTGAGTAGTGTCGTTGGGAGCACTCATGCAAATTATAGTCTCCTTGGATCTTGACATTTGTATCTCTAATTTCTAGATGTTTCTGTTTGCTTTCCATTTCATTCAAGTAGTGTCATTTAGATCACTCATGCAGATTCTTGTTATCTTGATCCTAATCATCATTTGTTTTAGAGCAGGTTGTTCATTTCAACACCATATCAGACATCATTCGATAGTAGTCTACAACTTATTCATGCTTCAACAATTTTTTACAATTTTTAAACATTTAGATGGGTATGTTTATGCTAGGCATGGTCCCATTTTGCACCCAAATATGCTGAATCACTCCAATCTACATTCAACAGGTAGAATCTCTTAAGAGTCCAAAGTGCAAAATAGCTACAATATTTGACGGGTTATTACTTGGATACCATGATGCTTAGAAACTTCTAGTCCAAGCCTATGGGATTGCATTGGGACCCTCTACAATAATCTCTCCCAGTTTTTGCTATCTCAGAGGCATTTTTCCGTGGTGGCAACTTTTCACTTGGGGAAAAAATTGTCAAATGCAAGCAATGTAGAGTTGCAAAGTGGTGCAACATTTGTTCTGCAACTCATGTGACCAAATGAGTTGTTCAAACATGTTTGGATGGGTACATTTACACTAAGAATTTTATTTTTTCACACCCAAACACATCGAATCTCTCTGAGCTACGTTCAACCGGCATAATCCCTTAAGAGTCAAAAGTGTAAAATGACTGCAATCTTCAACAGGATGTTACTCAGATACCATGATGCTTAGAAACTTCTCATCTAAGCTTGTGGGATTTACTTGGGTCCCTCTACAATAACCTCTCATTTTTTTCTATCTCAGAGGTTTTTTCCTGTGGTGGCGACTTTTTGTTTGAGGAAAAAGTTGTCAAATGCAAGCAGTGTAAAGTTACAAAGTGGTGCAACTTTCATTTTGCAACTTGTGTGACAAAAAAATTATTCCAATGCATCCAAAAGGGTAATTTTACACTAGGAATTATCCTCTTTTGCCCCCAAACACGTTGAATTGCTTCAAGCTACGTTCAACCGGCAAAATTCCTTAAAAGACTAAAGTGCAAAATGGGTACAATTTTTGACACGACGTTACTCAGATATTGTGATACTTAGAAACTTCTCGTCTAAACTTATGGGATCATGTTAGGCCTCTCTAAAATAACCTCTCTCAATTATTTTTTATCTTGGAGGCGTTTTCTCGTGGTGGTGACTTTTCACTTGAGGAAAATGTTGTCAAATGCAAGTAGTGTAAAGTTGCAAAGTGGTGCAACTTTTATTTTGCAACTTGTGTGACTAAACAGAATATTCCAAATCATTTGGATGGGTATTTTTATGCTAGGCATGGTCCTCTTTCACACCCAAACATGAATCGCTCTAAGCTATGTTCAACCGACAGAATCCTTTAAAAGTCCAAAGTGCAAAATGGTTGTAATCTTTGATGAGCTATCACTTGGGTACCGTGACACTTAGAAAATTATCTTATAAGCCTATGGAATCATGTTGGTCCCCTCTAAAATAACCTCTCTCATTTTTCACTATCCCATAGGCATTTTCCCATGATGGCAACTTTTCGCTTGAGGAAAAAGTTGTCAAATGCAAGCAGTGTAAAGTTGCAAAATGGCACAACTTTCATTTTGCAACTCATGTGACCAAATGAACTGTTCCAATGCATTCAAATGGGTAATTTTATGTTATCAATGTCCCTCATTCACACCCAAACATGTTGAATCGCTCTGAGCTATGTTCAACCAACAAAATCCTTTAAGATTCTAAAGTGCAAAATGGTTGCAATCTTTGACGGGTTGTTACTTAGATACTATAACACTTAAAAAATTCTCATCTAAGCCTATTGGATTATGTTGGCCCCCCATAAAATAATCTCTCTAAATTTTTTCTATTTCAGAGGTGTTTTCCCATGGTGGCAACTTTTCACTTGGGGAAAAAGTTTCAAATGCAAATAATGTAAAGTTGCAAAGTGGTGCAAATTTTATTCTATAACTCATATTAAAAAATGAACTATTCCAATGCATCTGAATGGGTATGTTTATGCTAGGAATTTTTCTCTTTTTCACCCAAACACGTTGAATCACTTCGAGCTATGTTCAATCGACATAATCCCTTAAAAGTCAAAAGTGCAAAATGGTTGCAATCTTCGACAGGCTATTATTCAGATACCGTAATGCTTAGAAAATTACTATATAAACCTATGAGATTATTTTTGGTCCCTCTACAATAACCTTTCTCAGTTTTTTCTATCTCAAAGGCATTTTCCCATGGTGGCGACTTTTCACTTGGGGAAGAAGTTGTCAAATGCAAGCAATGTAAAGTTGTAAAGTGGTGCAACTTTCATTCTACAACTTATGTGACCAAAAAAACTATTCCAATGTGTTTGGATGGGTAAATTTATGCTAGGCATGGTTCTCTTTTGCACCCAAACACATTTAATCACTCTGAACTACACTCAACCGACAAAATCCCTTAAAAGTCCAAAGTGCAAAATGACTACAATCTTTGACAGGATTTTACTCGGATACTATGATTCTTAGAAATTTCTCATCTAATCCCATGGGATTGCATTGGTCCCCTCTACAATAACCTATCTTGGTTTTTGCTATTTTGGTGGCATTTTCCCATGGGGGTGACTTTTCACTTGGGGAAAAAGTTGTCAAATGCAAGTAGTGTAAAGTTGCAAAGTGGTGCAACTCTCATTCTACAACTTGTATAACCAAAAAAACTGTTCCAATGCATCTAGATGGGTTCTTTTACACTAGGCATGGTCCTCTTTTATACCCAAACATGCCAAATTACTCCAAGCTACATTCAACCAGTAGAATCCCTTAAGAGTCCAAAGTGCAAAATGACTACAATGTTCGACGAGCTGTTACTCATATACCATGACACTTAGAAACTTCATCCAATCCTATGGAATCATTTTGGGCCCCTCTACAATAACCTCTCTCATTTTTTTCTATCTTGGAGGGATTTTCCCCTAGTAGCAACTTTTCACTTGGGGAAAAATTTATTAAATGCAAGTAGTGTAAAGTTGCAAAGTGGTACAACTTTCGTTCTACAACTTGTGTGACCAAGTGAACTATTTCAAAGAATCTGGATGGGTATTTTTACACTAGAAATAGTCCTATTTCACACTCAAACATGTTGAATCACTCTGATCTATGTTTAACTGGTAGAATCCTTTAAGAGTCCAAAGTGCAAAATGGTTGCAATCTTCGACGGGCTATTACTTAAATACCATGACACTTAGAAACTTCTTCGCTAAGCCTATGGAATTGCATTGAGCCCCTCTACAATAATATCTCTTGGTTTTCACTATCTTAGAGGTGTTTTCCTGTGGTGGTGATTTTTTACTTGGGGAAAAAGTTGTCATATGCAAGTAGTGTAAAGCTGCAAAGTGGTGCAACTTTCGTTCTACAACTTGTGTGACCAAACAAATTGTTCCAACGTTTCCGGATGAGTACATTTACACTAGGCATGGTCCTCTTTTGCACCTAAATATGTTGGATCGCTCTAAGTTCCGTTCAACCTGTTGAATCCCTTAAGAGTCTAAATTGCAGTTGTTTTCACCAAGTAGTGCACCCTTGCTAAGATGCAAAACTCAACCTACTTATGATACATTGGATCCAAATATTCAATATCCATGACCTATGCTTTTTTGTGTTCTAGAGTTTTGAAACATGATGCGGTAGTAGTTATAGGACCATGTTTCCCAATGATTTGTCATGTTATTTCATGCAAAGAAAATGGAAGGACATTTTTTAACTTACTTAAATGATGAATATGGGAGAAATGTGATAATTGCACATGGGTGATGCATCTGGAAATCAAGCTTATATTGTTGTTCATACACATCTAATATCTTCATGTAATATCATTAAAACTAACATGTGCATTGATTTTATTTAATGAGAAGTCAAGTGTTGTGATATTAGTAGATGCAAATAAATTTTGTTGGTTGGATCAACAACTATCATGTGTTTTGATGTGTTCATACAAGTTCATAGAGGTATATATATGTTTGTGAGGTTTGAAACATCCACTTGTTTTATAGATGCAAATGCAATGATTACTAAGCTTTAGAATCATAACCATTAGTTGTTGGATGTCAGCCTCGACCATGAATTAAAAGCAATACATTTTTCTATGATATTTTTTATGGGAAGGAGCTCTTATAGTTCATTTGAAACCTTTTGGTGTTTAAATCCTTACCATTAGACAATAATAGAACTCAAGAAGCATGAAGCATACATGCAAATACATGAAGTATACACATGAATCATGAAGAATACACGTGAACACATGAATTATATATTGGAAGCATGAAGCATACATGTGAATACACACAATATACGTGAAGAATACACGTGAATAAGTGAAGCATACAAGTGAATAAGTGAAGCACAAGTAATGGAAGCATTGAAAATGATACAAACTGCTAGGAATGGAGCTTATTTACACAATATGCATTAGATGGAGCTTATTGAGAAATCAACAATAATTATTTAAGCATTAGATGTAAACAAAACCCATCCCTACAACACTCAAGCATACAATTTATACAATATGCATGATAACATCATTCAAGAATGGTAGTAGTAAAATAAGATTTTCATTAATCAAAAATTCATAGGGCTATACAGTGATATATGTTGATAAAACCATATACAATATATCCAAAAAATCAATACAAGCTTACTACAAAAGAGCCATATGGACATAAAATGTCACATATATATCAATAGTACAAAATATATGTTCCAAAATGCCACATAGTCATACAATAAATGACCCTAATACATAGTCATTGTTGGCAAATGGTTAGTGCTCCCCTCAAGATTCACGACATGGACTAACCACCTCTCATGGATCTGTTAACTTTGGTAGTTGTATCAGGCATTAGAAAGTTGATCTTTTGGTGCAACAACAAATGTGGGGCCAACAATCGGTATCAGAGCCAAAGGTGTCATGTTTGAATCCCCTTAGGTAACACTGAGTGGGAGTTTTTTGGTAGATGGTCAACACTCCCCTTGGGATTCATGACATGGACTAACCACTTCTCGTGGATCCGTTAACTTTGGTAGTTGTATCAAGCATTAAAAGGTCGATCTTTTGGTGCAACAACAATTGTGGGGTCAACAGTCATTTCCCTCTAGGGCAAGGAAAAAGATCCTGTGTTTCCTTTAAAATTCAACTAGATGGAATGTCTGTTGGTTCTCTTTTCTTTCAAACATGCTCACTAGTCCTCCTCTCTTCACTCCTCTAGCATTGCAACTACTACGATAAAAAGTATAGATGTTAATACATAGAAATTGAATTGTGGAATGACATATAACAAAATATAGTCACTTATCACATACAAATAGTCATCATGCACATTTACAATATTACCAAATCCATAATTTGGAGTGAAAACCACCTGTAGCAACCATCAAGATAGAAATTAAACTACATACAAGTAGCATGAAAAATTTCAATAATAGACCATAAAAGAGATAATATAATTTAAAATCGACTAATCTATTGCATACCTCTCTCAAAGGATCAAAACTATCTATTGTTGTAGCAACTCCATGGTCCATCATGCAACCAACATCGCCAGGGCTGTCTAATGTCAACATCTAAAAATGAAACAACATATCATATAGTCATATAAAAAAGTTCAGGTAATCCCTTTTTAACTATCATAAATGAGCAGCAAATGAAGATGAAAAGAGCAACAATATGACTGTCATAAATGAGCAGAAATTAAAAATGTAAAAGTGCAACAACTTCATAGATAAAAATGCAGAAAATTTATGCATCATGAGTGCAACAACTTTTGAAGGAAGCTAGTCAAGAATGGTGATATTGATAACAAAAATCAATACAAGGTAAAGGTCAATGACAGTTGAAAGAACTTGAAACACGATGTTAAGAAAACTTTGGGAAGTGATGGCAATCTATGCAACAATACAATACATATTCCAGTGGTAGTGACCTTGCATGAAAGAGTAAATGGTTGACCTTAGTTGAGACTACAGTATAGTGCTTATAGATCACATAATGGTGAAAGTACTAAGTCCACTAGGATAGTCCAAAATGTTGCAAATGCCCAAGTTAAGTGCTCATTGGAATTCAAATTGCATATGTTAATGAAGTAATGTTAATGAGAGAATGTTGTCAACATAATGATAATACCACAATGAATTTCACATGAATGATGTGAAGATTACTATGTTACTAGTAACTTTCAAAGGGATAATGGAACATATAATGAATTAGGAGGTGTCTAGGGTTTTACTATAGCACATGAAGTTGGTTGTTGAGGTGTACAGTAGTAATGGAGAAGCTAACTTTGGTCAATAATGAGTGGAAGGAAATATTTCTCATAATTGTACATGTGTATAGGATAAAATTTGGATGGAGGTGCTATAACATAGAAGAGATAAAGAGACAAGACCAAGAGGGGATAATGGAACATATGGTGAAATAATAGAGGGTACAATGGGATGGGAGTCGAATGTGATAATGGAACATAAAATGGACTAGTAGAGATTAGTGGGATGGTCCAAGAGGGGATTGTAGAACATAGAGTGAACTATTAGAGGTTAATGGGATGGGATTATGAGGGAATAAATGAACATAGGGTGAATTAGGGGAAGATAATGGGACAAGACGAAGAGAGGATAATGGAACATATGATAAAATAAGAGACGGTAATGGGATGGGAATATAAGGGGTTAATGGAACATTGGATGGACTAGAATAGATTAATGGGATGAGCTAGGATTGGCTAACAAAATATAATGTGAACTATTAGAGGTTAATGGGATGGGATTAGGAGGAAATAAAGGAATATAGGGTGAATTAGGGGAACATAATGGGACAAGACCAAGAGGGGATAATGGAACATATAGTGAAATAAGAGAGGGTAATGGCATGGGAATAGAAGCGGTTAATGGTACATAGGCTGGACTAGTACAGATTGATGGGATGGGATAGGATAGGATAAAAAAAATAAAGGGTGAACAATTAGAGGTTAATGGGATGGGATTAGTAGGGAATAATGGAACATGGGGTGAATGAGGAGGTGTCTAGGGTTTGACTATAGTACATGAAGTGGGAACTTGACCTATGTGTAGTAATAATAGAGAAGAGTTATAGGATGAAATGTGGATAAAGATGGTATAACATAGAATGGGTAAAGGAAAATAGGGCGGAACATAGGGGATGATGGAACATAGGGTGAAATAATAAAGGGTACAATACGATGGGGGTAGAAGGGTATAATGAAACCTAGGATGGACTAGTAGATATTAGTGGGATGGGCTAGGAGGGGATCATGGAAAATAGGGTGAACTATTAAATGTTAATGGGATGGGATTAGGAATGAATAAAGGAACAAAAATTGAATTAGGAGAAGGTAATGTGACACGATCAAGAGGGGATGATGAAACATAGAATGGACTAGTAGAGATTAATTGGATGAGCTAGGATGGGATAATAAAACATTTTTAAGGTGAACTATACTAAAGGTTAATGGGAAGTAATTAGGATGGAATATTAGACCATAAAGTGAATTAGGAGGTCTCTAAGGTTTGAGTATAGGACATGAAGTGGGAAATTGAGGTGTGTAGTAATAATGTACAAGAGATTTGGTCAATAATGATTAGAAGGAAAGGTTTCTTATAACAATATATGTATAAGATGAAATATGGAGGAAGGTGATATAATATATAAGGTGTTAAAGATTGGGATATGCAATATAAAATGGTTAAAATATGCATGATGATAGGAATGGAAGAATGAGGTGGATGCTAAATGGTAAATATAATTAGGATCTCACAAGACCAACCAATGTTTGTGTTTCTCATCAATTTTTTAGATTTGTGTATAATCATAAAATTGCATCGCTTGTAATTTCACATACATTCTTGCTTCCACTTTAGTGTCCACTCCCTTAGCATCTTGAGTAGGCTCATTTTATCCCTTGCATCATCTTTTATCCCTTCTTAGGATGCTCCAACACCCCTTTTCAATAGCTACCCTTGCGTGTCAGCTTTTTGTCGAACCTTGTGCCTTCCTCGTTCATGTGTTTTGTAGCATGACATGTTTGGATACTAGTACGATGTGTGGATTTCTACATGCCACGCTAGCATACTATGATGTTTCAATGCTCAAACAACTATTTTCGAGCATTCTTTCCACTTGTCACCTCCTTTGGTCAGCGATAATGGCTTGAGATGCTTTGTAACCGCCCGAGAAGCTTCCTTTTGCTTCTTTTCTCTCTTTAAAAGAGGTCTTTTCAATCCATTTTCTTCTTCCAAGTCTTGCTATCACTTCTTTAGCTTCATTATAGCTTTTAGGTTCACTCCATCACTTGCTTACACAACTTCATACACCTTGTTGTAGCAGCTTCAAGCTCTCTTAAGCTCTCCTAGCAATTTTATTTGTAGCTCTCTTAGCTTTTGTAGCTCCATATCCCTTTCCTTATGCTTGTGAGAATCTTAGGATTCTATATCTCCTTCCTATTGCATTTTTAAATTGTGATACGGGTTCTCCTCCTTGAGCAGGGATTGCTTTTATCACCTCTTTTGTGATACAGGTTCTCCTCCTCAAGCGGGGATTTCTTTTATCACTTACACTTGGTGGTGCGGGTTCTACTCCTGAGTGGTTTTTGCTTTCACCACATGCTTCATTCATTTCATTCTTTCTCTCTATCTTCTATGTTGTCTGCGGAGGTGGGGACACCAAAATGAGGGTTTGACTGAGGCAAACCCCTATACAACCCCAACATTCTCTCTAGATGTCATGCATGCAGGTTTTGAATACATTCATGTGCTAGAGGATTCATCACTTGCATGGTTATAGGTGTTTCTTTTCTTCTCCTTATCTTTGTTATTTCATCTTCACTCTATTTTAGTTTTATTATATTCTATTACTTTATTGCATTATGTAAATTCTTAGCAATCAGATAACTAGCAGTCATTTAGGAATTTTCTGTGATAAACTCATTCTTTGGTCTGTACAAGATTCCAACGCACCTTTGGGATGCTAGCGTGCCGCGTTGATGTCCTTTGGTCGAGGGCTTGTCAGTTTGTCCAGAAATTTTTTGTGACTTTCTCTTTCAGATTCTAAAACTCTCGTTGTTGTTCCTAAGGTAGATTAGGGCAGTTTTCCCCATGAGGCTCTCTCAATAAAGAGAACTTGTGAATAGCGAATCCCCCTCTTCTACATTTCAGTGAACCCAATGTGAAGACGGTACTTTTTGAAAAAGCTTGGAATTTATTTACCCCTACTTGGTAGGGTCATAACTTTTGACTCAGTGCTTAGAATTCAGAATCGTTTGCACTATTAGAAAGGTCTCCTAAAGAAATAGTTTAGTCCCTACAATACCAGTGCCTTTAGTAATCAAGTTTTAGGGACTAACGCAAGTTCTGACCTAAAATTCTGCTACAAAGACCTCCGAAAATGAGAATTACTAGAACATAGAAAATATTGAAAAAATCGTAATGAATTTAATATCTTCTTTTATTAGTTCAGTATCTAATTTTGTTCAAAATTTTAATTATATTCCATTTCATGCATGTGATAGTGACTTGGCTTTACCCATGTCACTTGGTGTCTTTGATCCTTGTCACGAAAGTCCTCTTAATTTGGAGGATATTTTGTTCCAAGAAGATGAAATCGTTGATACCTTTCTTAATGCTACTCTACCTTCTATTCATTCCAATGCACTCTCTCCTAGAGATGATGCATTTGTGAATCATGAAAGTCATCTCCATTCCAATGCACTCTCTTTTGGAGATAATGCATTCGTGAATTATGAATCTACCCTTCATTCCAATGCACCCTCTTCTAGAGATGATGCATTTGTGAATTATGAATCTCATCTTTGTTTTGATGCACTCTCTTCTAGAGATAATGTATTAGAAAATGATGAACTTCCTTCCACATCTAATTCTCCCTAGATTGATGTTGAGAATGTTTCTACGAATAATTATTCCACATTTGATCCTGTTTGGATTAATGTTGAGAATGTGTTCAAATAATTTTTCTACTAGTTGTGATGATTTTGTAAATGTGATCTATGTCTCTACTACCCCTAAATGGCCTAAGAGACTGGTCATTTACGTGATTGCAGCTAGTCCTTCTCCTAAAAGGTTATGTTCTACTAATGGTGTTCCATTTGATGGTGACCCTCCTGATATTCGTACGGATCCCTCTTATAGAGCAATAACCCATACTTATGAGAATAAAATGAATAAACAACCAAGCCTTCCTCAAGCTCCTAAACCTACAACCAAAGCACCTAGTGATTGTAATCTTGTCAAGAAACCTTGTGTTACTCTAGATAAGATCTCAATGTGGGACTTGCTTCAGTCTACTCTAGTTTACCAAGGTATGCTTTAGGAAGCCTTGCAAAAGATCCTCTTTCCTTCTGTTAGGCCAACAGATGCTAATGTGTTGATGGCGTATGTTTGTGCAAATTCACTGAATATTACATTCTATTTGCAAGAACTCCCACCTCTGAAAGTATAGAAGAAAGAAAATCCTCTAATGATTATAGTTAATATTAATAATATCAGCATTAGATGTACTCTCGTTGACTCTAGTTCGGCACCCAATGTGTGTCATATTGATCTATTGCTTAAGATTAATATTGATCCATCTTCTCTTGATACTTCTTTTGTTGTCATTCATGGGTTCGATAACATTGGTCGACAAGCCTTGGGCACAATAATCTTTCCTTTGAGGTTAGGACCCGTTATCGTACCCACCCTTGTATATGTTATGTCAAAAAAGTTACCTCATAACCTTCTTCTTGGTAGACCATGGATTCATGCTATGGGTGCAATCCCATCTACCTTGCATAGATCTGTCAAGTTCATTTGTAATAATCAAGTAGTCACAGTTAAGATTGACCCTCATACTATGCACTTATGTGAGATGGTAGTTGTCATTCAAGCTTCAGTTGTGCCTACTCTTATTCCCTCAATATCTTTCAGTGTGTCAATGTTTACTCTAGCAATACCTACTACAAAGGATACTCTCGAGATAAATGTCCCTAAGGAAGATCCTTATGAAGCAAGAAATTCTAAGTCCACCTCTTCCCAAAGGAATGCATGTCTTGGTGATGATTGGGGTTCCTTAGACTTTATAGATTCCTCCAGTGGGGAACATAAAGTCAACCTGATCCACTCAGACCTTTTGATAACATCATCCACACCCATTATCAAAGATGACTATTCTTTTGTATCACGGGGTAATGTGAGCAATAGTTGTAATATCCTTAATGTTGATCCTCCTCCTTCTGAGGAAGATGATCACACTTCTATTAAAGAGGTTAATGTTGGTATTCCTATCAAGAAGATGATGGTGATCTCGTAGAGGAGTATAATCCCTTTTGCCAGATCAATACTCTCCATGTAGATCCTCCATTTTTTGCTATCTTTGCATCTTCTTCTTGCGAGCAGTCAAACTTTTCTCCATGAGAGAAAGCCTTGATTCCTGTTCCTCACCCTTTATCTGAGCAAGAGTGTATTTTGTTGATAATTCTCAAAGCCCGCTTAATCACTCTTCCTTCTCCTACATGCAAGAAATCTCATAAACATGATAAAGCAAAACATCCTTTCCAAGCATACCATCAAGTGCCTAGCCATTCCATTAGTGAATGTAAGGCCTTGAAGGATAAAATACAAAAAAAATTGATTCATGTGCCATCAAATTCTCATTTGATTGATGCACCTACCTTTTCTTCATGTGACAAGTGATTGGAAGTCTACCTCTATCCTGCACGTTTTAAGTATCTTGCATGGTTATCCTCCCCTATATGTTGGGGACAATAATAACTTGTTCTAGAGATGTGTGTCCTTTTTAAGGACCCCCTCTCTTCTCTCTATCTCTCAATTAAGGTGTCCCTTGAGTGGACTCCTTTTTCTCTTGAAGGGTTCTTGAGGGACCCCCTTTGATAGATTTTCTCTCAACTGAATTCATTGGTGTCTAGCTTGGGGGCAACCTAACTAGACCTCGCTTTTCAAACAACGTGTCCCTTGAGTGGACCCTTCCTCTTTTGAAGGGTTCTTGACGGACCTATTTGAAATCCTTCCAATCTATCGATGGTCTACGTGACTATCTACTTATTTTCTTGCATGGCTGCTTTCACTTTGCAGGTGCACCTGTGAAGCTGCTTCCTAACTCTGCAGAGTTCACTTTCCTGGGTTTCCTCCATGTGAGAGATCTTGGGGGATACCTCCCTGTAGGTCTGAGAACCTATTGGGTGCTTCCTTTGAGCTTCCTCCATGCGAGAGATCTTGGGGGTGGCTCCCTTGCAGGTCTGCGGGTCTATCTATGGAACTTTTTTTAGGTTTCCTTCATGTGAGAGTTCTTGGAGGATACCTTCCTTGTGGGTCTGCGGGTCTGTAAGGTTTTTTCTCAGCTTCCTTCATGTGAGAGATCTTGAGGGACACTTCCTTGCAGGTATGTGGGTTTGTAAGGCTCTTTTATGAGTATCCTTCATGTGATAGATCTTGGAGGACACCTTCCTTGTAGGTCTGGAGGCCTATAAGGAGCTTACATTCTTAAATACTCTCTTGCTCTCTCTTGATACTTCTTTTCACTTCTCTTCTCTTTTGTATACCAGATCAAAAATCTATATCTTCTTCATCCCGTGTATATACCCTACTTCTCTCCATTTAAGAGTTCTTCTATGTGTTAGTATTTTTAGTTTGGGGACGAGGCATTGTACTGAGACAACCTTCTACATCAAGGTCTCTTTACTTTGCTAACTTGAATCCTTTAGATTTTTATGCTCTAACATTGTTCTTTGGTGCAGGTTTTTCTTTTCTAATGCATTGGTTTTGTAGGTCTTTAACTTGGGGGCATGCTTCAATGGTTCAAAGAGTTATCTGCTTCATCTATAGTATCCTTTTGGCATATGATACTATTTATGTTTAGTGGATTTCCTTTAGCATGCATATTAATATAGATTCATATGCCCGCTAAAGTGGGGGGAAATGTATAATCACAAAATTGCACCCCTTGCAATTTCACAGACATTCTTGCTTCCACTTTAGTTTCCACTGCCTTAGCATCTTGAGTAGGCTCATTTTAGCCTAGGCTACATCAGCCTTATTCCCTTCTCAGTATGCTCCAACACCCCTTTTCAACAGCTACCCTCGCGTGTCGGCTTTTTGAAGAACCTTCTACCTTCCCCATTCATGTTGTTTTGTAGCATGACATTTTTGGACACTAGTGTGTTGTGTGGACGTCTATGCACCATGCTAGCATCTTGTGATGTTTCAATGCTCAAATGACTATTTTTTAGCATGCTTTCCACTTGTCACTTCCTTTGGTCAGTGGTAACAACTCAAGATGTTGTGTAATTGCACGAGAAGCTTCCTTTCACTTCTTTTATCTCTTTAAAGGAGGTCTTGTCAATCCATCTACTTCTTCCAAGTCTTGCTAACACTTCTCTAGCTTCATTCTAGCTTTTAGCTTCACTCCATTACTTGCTTACACAACTTCATACAACTCGTTGTAGCAACTTCAATCTCTCTCAAGCTCTCTTGGCAATGCTCTTTGTAGCTCTCTTAGCTCTTGTAGCTCCATATGCCCTGCCTTATGCTTGTGAGCATCTTGGGATTCTATATCTCCTTCCTATTGCATTTTTACATTGTGATATGGGTTCTCCTCCTTGAGCGGGGATTGCTTTTATTACCTCTTTTGTGTTTCTGGTTCTCCTCCTTAAGCGGGGATTGCTTTTATCACTTACACTTGGTGGTGTAGGTTCTACTTCTGAGCAGGTTTTTCTTTCACCACATGCTTCGTTCATTTCATTCTTTCTCTCTATCTTCTTGGCTATACGTGGAGGTGGGAACACAAAAACGGGGGTTTGACATAGGCAAACCCCTATACAACCCCTATATTCTCACCATATGTCATGCATGTGAGTTTTGACGACATTCACATGCTAGAGGCTTCATCACTTGTGTGGTTGTAGGTATTTATTTTCTTCTCCTTATCTTTGTTATTTCCTCTTCACTCTATTTTAGTTCTATTATATTCTATTACTTTATCGCATTCTATAAATTCTTAGCAATCATTTAGGCATTTTTTGTGATAAAATCATTCTTTGGTCCATACGAGACAGTAGCATGCCTTTAGGATGCTAGCGCGTTGCGCTGCCGTCCGTATCCCGCTCTGACATCCTTTGGCTGAGAGCTTGTCAGTTTGTCCAGAAAATCTTTGTGACTTTCTCTTTCATATTCTCAAACTCTCGCTATTGTTCTTGAGGTAGATTAGGAAAATTTTCCTCATGAGGCTCTCTAAATAAAGAGAACTCGTGAATAGTGAATTCCCCTCTTCTACAATTTGTATACGCAAAATTACAAAAACTAGCTAACATTGTTTTACAACACCATTAATGATTAAAGGTTACCTAAGTGAAATTTTTTTAAGGACATGAATAGCGAGGTGTGGAGCTCAAAGGTACACCAAGAAATGTTTTTGACATACGAAGTATGTTATGAGGAAAACATTCAAATATAACATTCAACTATTCAAATGCAATAATAATATCTTTAATACTAGTTTCATACATGTGCACTCAATGTCAAGAAAAAATATGGGTGACCTACAAGAATGGAGCACGTCTCATGAACACTTTGACCCTAAAATTTCATCATATTAAAATTCTACTAATTTAGTTGTTCTTAAATTTCAAAATATAATTTAATATACAAAATTAAATGAACTTGCTAAATTTTACCTGAGTATCAATGTTGAATGTATTATTCAGCAATTCATATATCATAACCATCGCCTTTGCAACTAATGTAGGCTACGTAGCTACATCCTAAGAACTTTGATAATCATACATGCAAAGAGCACTATAAGTATCGCAATGGTGGGGTGGAGCTCAGGACCTACACGTCTCCTCCACATCAAGCTCTACTAGAGGCCTCACACACTGTATAATGGTCTGAGTAAGCGAGCTAATCAACTCCAATGTGTCCACCTCTACACTATCCTTAACAATGGAATGAATGATGGCATGCTCCACTATGGGTTTGGCTAAGGGTCTCGACACCAATTATGGATTACATCATGCACCCAGTCTATCATGTGTGAAGCCCCCACCTCTACTCTAAAAGTCTAAGATGTCAAAATAATTTGGCATCTTATTGAGGGCAAACTCACAATAGAGTTTCCTCAAAAAGTACTATGGTAAGGTCTCATGGTTATTGCATGGAGGTTGGTCAAATACCATCCACCACTGCTCTCAAATTTTATTTTTAATTAATTCATGACCTGGAACCAATGGATGAGGAATCTCCTACCTGCATGAGATAAAGGTTTGTTGGTTCTCAGGTCTGTAAATAGGGCACACAAGTGAGGTTTTCTAATTTTTTATTTTTTCACATCTGCATATGACAAACCACTAGTATAAAATTATCTATTTTCTCACTCATTTCTCTTACATGAGATACAATTGACTTCAATGATTTGGTAATCCCTCTCCTATAAGGGTGGGTTTCAACATGCTAGATTAATCTTCCAATTAATTGTTCAATGTCTCTTTTATTGTTTTCAATTTGATTTAGGATATTTTCTTGTGTTCCTTAAGGATTACTATGAATTGATGGAGGGGTTTGAGGTTGTTCTTGTATAGGAGGCTCTTCATGAGGGGGTGATTGTGAATTCTCAATGTTTGGAGGTGGAGATTCATTCCTTGAGAATTAGAACAAAGTTTTATTTAAAAAACCTATTTCAATCTACATTCTAAATCAAATTTGAAATAAATACAATAAAAATACATACCTCTTCGCAATCTTTGACCTCCTTGACGTGTTGGCAGCATCCTCATGAAGAATTGCAAGCTAAGAGTGCAAAAAATGGAAGAGATTTCACAAGCGTGACTTGTAGAGATAAAAAACTCCAAGCCAAGCCACAAGTTCAGCAGCAAATGAGGGTTGGAATGCATTTTTTTGTTCTTATTCACTTTTTCCATTTGGCGAGCACCGAGCCATTTGGCGCACACCAAATTTGGCACATGTCAAATTTAGTGTAGGGATTGAAATCCCATGAACACTCATTTAGGTGCTTATTGGACTCTTATGTCCACTCAAAGAGATGTAGCTAGATAATTAAATGAATACCACTCAAATAGATAGAACACTTGGAGGCATGCAAGGATTAAATTATTTTAGGTTTGGATAGTACTAAGATCTAAAGAATAGAACCACTAAATAGCATAGTCTCTAAGATTATGAGGGAATAACTTAGTCTAAGAATATTGCATTAAAGACTTATAAATGAATATTGGAGTCACCTTTACCATGGTAGAGGATAAAGAAAGTTGCAAAAAAGTAGTGAGTAGTGGATAAGTTATAAATGTGAGAAGTGTATAGGGTGCTAAAGAGTATTTAATAGCATCCTTCCCACTAGGTGTGAAATAAACTTTCATTTTAACATTATCTAAATATTTGAAAAGTGAATCTAGATTGTAGGTGGGGTTGTTCCAAAAGAGGGAACATGATTTATGGGTTTCACACTAGAAACAATAACATAGGAAGAGAAAAATCAATGAATGAAAATGGATGGATATCTAATGAGGAAGATATACCATGTAAAATAAGTCATTCCATAACCATTTCCATGAAGAATGCATGTATTAAGGGGAACTCTAATCAATAGATTGTGGAGGGACTAGAGATGTAGCATTAGTAAGCTCTTGGATGAGTAATTATCCTATGAGAGAAAGATTGTGCTTGTCTACATGTATATCATGATCAAATTTATATTTCTCTAGGTATAATTGGATGTGTAAACATTAACTATGGTTAGTCATTAAATACAATTCCTAAGGTAGTATGTAAAACACTTCATGCCTCAAATCAACACATAATATGTACTAAAAAGGTTAAGTTGGCAAGTTAAATACATTTGAAAACTAAAATTTATGATTTATTTTGACATATCATGAAATTGATTCAAGGTGAATCTTACAAACTAAAGATCTAACTCAAGATAAAAGAAATGGAAATTAAAAATCTAGATTAATACCTCAAAATAAATAAAAATAAAATCAAACAAGATTCAAATCATGTGCATATTCTTAATAAAAATCAAAACATTTATACTATTATTATATAAAAGATAATTGTATCAAAATTAAATCCAAAGATAATTGTTTTTCTTTGTACCACCACTTTAATGGTGGTTGGACGAAATATTTGTGTAAAGAAATTTCTTATCATTTTCTTGATGTTTTGTTTGACCCATTCAAACTAAAATTAGTACCTTGGAAAATCAAAACCCTGCTAATCTCACGTCTAGTGCAGACTTTTTTTGGAATTTGCAAAGTCGTTTGATGGAAAATATGAAAAGACATTTCTGAGGACAATGGCTTGGAAAATCTTGTTTTTGCCGGCCACTTGCATGACAAAGTCTACGCATATTTCCACAAGGAAACAAAAATGGAGGAAAATGGGAGGAAAGTTTGCATGGGACTGTCTTTTCATCAGAGCCGCGAATAATTAGTAAAGTACGATGAGGTAATACTAAAACTCATAATTATCAGAGTGAAAACGTAGTTTTGTCCATTGAACTTTTTCTGCAAATCTTCAATCTCGTGCAGAGATTTTTTCGGTTGCAAAGTCATGTCCTAGGTAATCTCTCAGCCTTAGCTTTCCTTGAGGTGTAGGGAAAAAAGTTTTTGATGGGACCATTCTGAAAAAAAGGCAAATATGAAGTATGGCGAAGTTTTCTTTGAGAATTCTCCATCACAAAAATCTCCGTGGAAAAGTGGTAAGAAGTGAGATATAGGTTTTAAAATACGTTTTAATATTTTAAGATATTACTTTAGAGGTAAGATATTGATTTTCCATTTTAAATAATGAGAGTATTTGTATTTTGTAACGTGTGATCATTTTTATTTACACTTGATCAATAAGTTAATCATGTAAAATGTATTGTTCACATTTTACATGATTATATGTTTGCATACTTATATCTAGTTTATATTTACTTTCATGTATGGTTTTCCTCTTGTCTAAATTTATTGCATCCTTTGAATACACCCAGTTGAAGAGGGCATATATTGTTACTAACAATCATATGTTGAGCTTTTAATTAGTGACACATGCTATGAAGACTCACAATTCTAACCAAATGTATATATATTTCAAGACACACCACACAATTTATGTCCACTGTCATTGTAAAACCACCATGCCAAACACACTTTATTTTAAGTAGAGTTATCTAACTTCAATCATTTTATGTTTCCTATTTCTTAGGTAGATAAGAAAGATCTTATTTCATATAGATTTTCACTTGTGAGACATAAGCTATGTGTAAAATAATTTTACTCTATTTTACAAGTTCACATGGAGACTACATGACAAAAGGAAAATCTATATGATTATTTTATATTGACCACTAGTGATATCCTTTAAAGTTTGAAATTTTACTTTTATTCTAAATACATTATCATTTTAACATTCATTTCCATCTCAAATTGGGGTAAAGTATAATGAAAAAAAATCATATTGAAATGTCATTTCCCATTTAGTTTTGTGTCCATATTGGGAGAATGTTGGGTTCATTCCTTTAGCTTATTGGGAAAGTGTTAATTCATAATGAGCTAAAAAATATCCGTAAGTGGTAATGAAAGTACTAAAAATAAATTTAAGAAAATTCATGTGAAAAGTAAATGACCTTAATCCTAGGCTCAACCTTTTACTATGCCAATAGAATATTTTGATTCAAAACAAACAAGAAACCAATATGCTTCCTTTTTAACCTTGAAATATTATGATTTCAATGCCATACCGAATTACAATCGACTTTTATTACAAAACTAAATATATTTTATTTATATATATTTATATACTTTTAGTATTTTATTAAATTCAATTCACACCCTCTCTTAAAAATTTAACATTAATTTAATGAAAATTAATTGTATACATATTATTAGATTAATCTAGACTATAAAATTTGTTTTCATGAAAAAGAACATATGTTAAAAAAACTCAAAAAATTAAACTTTTAAAAAATAACATATAAATGTATAATATATATTATATTTTTTAACATAAGAATAAAATAAAAGAAATATCTAAATATAAATGTCAACTTTTTCAATAACAAAATAAATTTAGATATAAAAGTAAAACAATTCTTTAAATGAAAGTAAAATATATAATAAAATAAAATAAAACAATTCCTAAATAAAAATTAACATTTATATAATCATAAAATAAATAATTCTAAAATAAAATATAATAACTCTTAAATAAAAAAAATATTGAACTACCCCTTCAAAAAAAATTGTGGAAAATCCTTAAACTTTAATTAACACTTCATAAATAAACATTCAAAATTTCAATTATTTAAAACACTACACAGATCTTTACATTTAGATAATATTTTACTATGTTGAGATGATGAAATAATTTCGTGCAAACAATTTCCACTGACCAAACATTGTAATTTTCTAATGTCCCGCCGTGCTTCACCAAACACTTTCTCCAAATCTTCTATTCGTGGTGGGAACGACTTGGAAAACTGCAAATTTCTCCTCTTAACGTGTTTAAACTGCAGTACGCTTTGAATGGCCTATAAATCTCCCTCAATTTCATTCAGACAACACAAGAGAAGAGAAGCCTTTGAGATTTGCAAAGTGAGATAATATTAGCTTTTCCTGCCTTTCATGGAGCTCTCCCTCTGTCAGATCTTGATCTTTCTTACAACAATTTGGAAGGTTGCCTTCCCTCCTCTTTAGGTGGCCTCTTAGCGCTGGAGTATCTTGATCTCGAATCAAACAAATTAAATGGCAGCATTCCATCTACTCTAGGTAATCTCTCAGCTTTATATCTTCTTGATATGCAGGATAACTCTTTTAGTGGTCCAATCCCCATTTCCTTTGCTAAGCTATCCAAACTACAGTATCTTTATTTGGGCAACAATAGTTTGAATGGAACTTTCTCATTTTTTAATTTAAATAATTGCACCAAACTCAGAAATTTGAATCTCTCAAGCAATACGTTGACTGTAAAATTCAGCATTTCAACCATTCCCAAATTTCAACTTCGGTACTTAGCTTTAAGTCAATGTAATATTAGAAAAAAATTCCCTGCATTTATTTCAACTCAATATTTCATTGAGTATTTAGATTTGTCAAACAATTTTCTTAGTGGTTCTATTCCAAATTGGATTTGGGAATTCACAGACCTTAGGTTTCTTTCATTGGCTAGAAATAATTTTAGGGGCTCTATTTCAATTTTCATTTTTAAGTCGAATTTGGAAATTTTAGACTTGTCAAATAATAAGTTAAGTGGTGGAATTCCCCAATGTCATGAAAATTACTCTATGTTGTCTGTCTTAAACTTAGAGAAAAATAACTTTAAAGGGATGATTCCAAATCTATGTGAGAGAATGGATTATCTTGAAATATTAAAATTAGGAGATAATGCACTTAAAGGGCATATTACCTCATCACTTGGAAAATATAGCTCTCTAAAAATCCTTGACTTGAGAAATAATAATTTACAAGGGAGTATTGAGAATTGGGTTAAAGGATTGCATAGTCTCCAAATTTTAATAATAAAAAACAATAATTTTAAGGGTAAAATCCCATTAGAATTAACAAAATTGCATAATCTTCAAATTTTGGATATGTCAAGCAATAATTTTTCAGGGGTTATTCCAAATGACCTTATGAAGTTGCCTATAATGGCAAATGAATCAGAAAACACAAAAATATTTGAACAAGAAATTCCATATAGATCCACATTCTATATAGATGAAATAACAATTAAGAATAAAGGACAAGATATGGAGTTTATGCAAATTTTGAGATTAGTAAAATGTCTTGACCTCTCCAACAATAGTTTGTCGGGTAACATTCCTTGGAATATTGGATCCCTCAAAGGTTTGATTATTCTCAACATTTCAAGAAATAATTTCAATGGCAAGATTCCTAGATCTATTGGAGAGATGAGATTGTTGCAATCACTTGATCTTTCACAAAATACTCTATCTGGGTCTATTCCTACTGAGCTACAACTTCTCACATCCTTAAGTTACTTTGATGTATCCTATAATAACCTATCAGGGATGATACCCCAAGGATGACATATGATGACATTTGATTCTACATACTTCTCCAACAATTCAGGCATATGTGGACTACAAATCTATACATCATGCTCAAGTAGTCATGCTAATTTTCCAAAGGCACATGAAGAAACTAATAGAGATTCAGAGGATGATATATGGTGGGTTATGGGAATGGCTACGGGATTTGTAATTAGCTTTTCAATTGTAATGGGAATGTTGTGGCTCAACAAAACATGGAGTGTCACATGCTTCAAATATATGGATGCCATTATTATTTCTCTATTACAAGCATTGAGAGAGAAGTTGTAATCTACAATGTAGGATCATTCATATTTTGCTTTTGATCAATAAGCTAATTGTTGACATGCATTGTCATATTTTCAAGTTGTAAAGTATAAAATACATGGGGCAATGCTTATTATATGTGATCTACAATAAAAAAAAAGGTGCAATCCATACTATGTGTTAAATTTCATAAATTTTAGTTGGGAGTTGTTCAAAGTACTTGTGTTTTATTATTTGAGGGTTAGCAAAAATTTCATGTGGGAATGAATTGTGATTTATGTTGATCATATATCCTTTCTTTTAGTGCCAGTATCTAGTGGTGATGTTGGATCTAGAATGAAGTTAGTCAATATTTATTTTTGATAATTTAAATATGATAATACTTTCTTATTTCCTTTTTCTATACTTTCTCTTAAATATTAACGTTAAAAATTTATAGAAGTGAGAATTGATCAAACTTGAATGATCTATATTAATAAACAAAATTAACAAATAAATGCATAACAAGGATGATATAATATAACTTAAATTCAATAGAAAAGTAATGACATGTTTACAATATAACATAATTATTTACCCTAGGAAACCTTTTCAATTTAAACTAACAGAAACAACAATCATATAATCTAATAGCTCAACTAGCCATAGTAAAACTAGACATTTCTTGCTTGTGTTTATTCATAATTTATTTGTAAGTATTTTATATGTGAATTAGCTAAATGATATTACAAAACAATGGGTATAGGTAATTATCCAACAAACCACTTATTATATCCCATAGAATTTCAACATGACTTGTCTCATTCCATAATTGAAGCATAGCCAAGTTGGGTCACACCAAATATGGTAGAATGTAGATCATGCAAAGTATACAAAAATATCCAACAAATCTTCCACTTCTTTTTTTAAAATAATGAAAGATGCATAAACTACACAAATTAAGAAAATAAAATTGTCTCTTTTTACATATATTTAATTAAAGAAGATTACATGATTAATATAGCATCTAAGATAACCAATAGATTCCGACAAATATAGATCTAGTTAAGTTTCCTAAGTATCAAATTGAAGCTAATGCAACCAACCAACCATCAAACTAAAGCTAACATGTAAGCAACTCTCTAAAAAGTTATTAATTGAATCGTCATCAACTCAAACACTTCCCTTTATGAAGAAATGAAATTTCTATGATACCTAATATACTTCAACATAGTAAACTATTAAATTTATTTATATTAGAGTGTATTCTACAACAATAATAAATTATCTAAAAAATTATTAACAAAGAAAACATAGAACAAAACTTCTTACATTATACATGTATTCTCTTTTTCACAATTGTAGGACTATGGATGTATTGAAACAATAATTTCCTATATTCCATCTTGTTGAATTGCTAAGTTCCCAAATTCTACCATCCCAAATTTTAGAATATTCAAAGTAGTGGATAGTAATCCATATATTTCCCTTTAGCCTTGGATAATTTTGCCTTCATCAGGAAAGGCCTACAACACTACAAATTATAACTAAATAGCAATAGAACATACTCTATGGTAACCTTTCTACACATGGATAGATTCTAGTGAGACATTGAAACATGGAGACAATGTGCTTGAAGAGCATATTCCATTACCAGCTAGTAAATGTAGGATTTTGAAATTGAATTGTAAATTGGGTTAAAAAGATTGCATATTCTTCAAATTCTAAAACTAAAAAATACTTATTTTAAGAGTAAAATCCCACTCTAATGAAAGATTTTTTAAAAAAAAATTTATATGTCAAACAAAATTTATTTAGGAATTATTCCAAATGGCTTTATGAGGTTCGCTACAATGATAGATCAATTTGAAAACATAGAAATCCTTGAACATGTAGATTATTATTACTATTTAAATAGTAAAAAATATATATGGATGAAATAATATTTAAGAATAAAGAAAAATATGTGGATTTTGTGAGAGCTTCAAGATAAGTAAAACACATTAACCTCTCCAATAATAGTCTATTAGGTGACACTCCTTGGAACTTGGATCCTTCAAAGAGTTGAATATTATAAATAAATTTTAAGAAATCATTTTAAGAATGAGATCCATAAATCTATTGGAAAGATGGCAGTACTATAATCATTGGATATTTCACAAAATAAACTAAAAATAGCAAATAAACCCAAAAATGCAAAGTAATACGTGAAATTAGAAGATTAAACCTTAATCTAACAAAACCTATAACTTTTAGAAGGATCTGAGGTTTAGTATTTTTGCACCTGTCATCAAAATGTTGTTACTAAGTGTCCTTTGGGATTGATTCACCCAACGTCGAATGGGTCAAGTTGTAGGGCTTTCTAAAATCAATTTTTGGGTCCTCTAGTCCTATTTCTGCACTCTTAAATTCTTTGGATTTCACGTTCAAAATTTCATAAATAAATCCTGTAGGTGAGTTTTTGTGGATTAGTGACAATTTTGACAACTTTTTGCAACTTTGACAACATTTCCAATTTTTCACTTTAAGAGATCTTCAATCCTTCTTCAACATAAGATCTACAATACACACACAATAGGGAAAAAATGTTTGTTTTTGGTAAATGGGGGTTTTCCTTGGTCAAACCCTATTTTGGTAATTAAACCTTGAATTGAAACAATGAAACATGAAAGGAATTATGAATGGAAAATTGCTATGTTGAAACTCACCAAACCCTTGAAGGACTGCAACTTAGTAGATCTCTCCAAGTTCTTGATCTTGCATGAATGACTTGATTGATGATGTGATCTTGATGCTTGAATCTTGACTTGAATGCTTGAAACCTACATCATAATGTTAGCTCCAAAAACATGCATGATGCTTGACAACTTTGACATGATGCTTGAGATCTTGAATGCTACAACAAATGCTTGAGAAATTTTCTCTTGAACACCTTTGACGATAATCTTAGCTCTTGTGAAATTTGCATTTGAATTTCTAGATCTCTTCTCTAGGATTTGAATTGATAAAAGACCTTGATTTTATAGACAATTTTCTAATTTCCTGAAAATTAAACATTACAAGATGACACTTAAATCTTGAATTTAGGACCTTAAGATGAAGCCAAAAACATGTTTAAAATTTGAAATTGTGATCTTAAGGAAGACCCATTCACATATTATGTTATCATCATCTTTCCTCACATTTGTGAACATCATATTTTCCCCCTTTACATCTACTTTTTCATCCATTCAAAAGAAGTTAGCTATACATGTGACTCCATGATCAAATTATTAAATGTTATTTCTTTACTCTTTCATCCATATTTATTGACATATTCAATTACACATTGGTTGTGTTATAATAATGTTCTATCTTTTGAGTCATATTAAGGACATCATGCTTTTCCCCATTACACGCCTTTGTGCCTTATTAAATTATCTCATCCATGCAAGGACTATTACATTAGAATATTTCATACTTACATTTTACACAAATATTATGTTGTCTTAAGAAGCTACTTTACCACACCAAGGGGAATTTGAAGTTATCCCTTCCAATTTTAGTCTATTACACTCATGTGACCTATTCACATCCTAAGTGACTATCTTACAATATTATTGGTTATATACCATGAATCTTGGTCATCGTTGTTTACCTATAACATTACCTATATTAATGTGTACTTCTTCTTTTTTTATATTGAAACAATGCTAAAAAATACAAAGAGGCAACAAATATTGCCAAGAGAGAGAGAGGGAAGAGACAACACATCCATCAACCACCAGCTAACAGTGAACAACATAGTTACATACAGCCACTAAAAACAGCAGCAACCAAACACTAAATCTGAATTGTAGCTGAAACTGATACACCCAGACAAGCAGCAAAAACTGCCACTATCCAATTCTAAACTTCAACAATTTCTAAAGCTGCAAAATTTGCCATTTGATCGTATCCAAATGATTGCAAAATATTAATGTGTACTTGTTATCTTAGATGCCATATTGGATACATATTCTAGAATCTAGTTATTTACATACTTACATACGTCTACATGGTCATTGAGGACCATATTACCACTTTTTCCCATTTTGGAGGCAACCTACATTCCTTGATTCTATCTTTGGCACATATGCACCTTTGAACATTTATTATTCTATATATTTACATGCTCATTACATAATTTCTATATTATTTCTCACATTTTAAATGAGTGTACATGCTAACATGCTTATATCTAGATTACATTTACCTTCTTTTATGGTTTTCCCTATTATAAAATTTATTGCATCCATTAAATACAACCAATTGAGTAGGGAATAAATTGTCACTAATAATCCTATGTTTATCCTTTACATAGTGGAACATGTTATAGAGACTCGTGTGATTCTACCCAAATATATTTATTTTCATGACATGTCACACACTTTGTCATCATAAGGCCACCATGCCAAACACAATATTATCATTTTTTGAATAGGTATAATTCCCTAACATTAATCATTCCATGTTTCCTATTCCTTAGATAGTTATGGAAGCTCTTATTTTGTACTTAGTTTTTAGTTGTGAGATAGACTATACTAATGAAAGATTTTTTATTCTATTTTACAAGTTTCGATGGAGAGTACATGAGAAAAGATAAATCTATATGATTACATTATATGGACTAGTGAAATCTTTTGATGTTTAAACATTTACTTTACTTTGAGATACATGATCATTTTAATATTCATGTGCACTTCAAAATGGGAAAAAAATAATAGAAAAATTACATACTCATGTCATTTCCCCTTTATGTTTGTGCCTAATTTGAGAGAATCTATTAGTACATGTACATATCTACAAATTGTGCAATCTTGTGCATTATTGGACTCATTCCTCTAACATTTTGAGACAATGCTCCTAAGTAGCAATTAAAGTGTTAATAACAAATTTAAGCCACTTCATGTGAAAAAATTAATGAGTTATCTACAAAGTTTGTAAAAAATAGTAATAAACTTCAAGGAAAATTTGAGCATAGTTTATGGACTACTATAATTTTTTTGAAAATGTTAAAAAATTGGAGATTGTAATGAGGTACTCCTAAAATGTTTGAGTTAAAAAAGGTGTCATTCCAACCAACTTAAGTATGAGCTTAAAGACACTTTTTAGATTAAAACTTTGGATATTTAAGGAAAAGACACATGAGCTAATATGATGCATATTTTATTTATTTTTATAAATAAATAATTGTTTATATTTTTTTACTAATGTTCATATAGTATTAAAATAATTATCTAGTCAGAAAATGTAATTTTTTATTTTTTTTTGAACTTATAGCCAATGAAGCTTAGACTATGATGAATCTTTTAGATTTGAGAATGGATAAATAATTTGAAAGTTATAAATATTTTTCAATTTATATATCACTTAAGAATTTGGACATACATTGTATAGAAAATTAATAATAATTACCTAAAAAGAGTTTCACACTTTTAGATAACACTTTCTAATCTTTAAGAAACTTAGAAGATTATGGTGAAAGAAACGCTCTACAACTCGTGTATTATTTCAAACCCTAGCCATGCGAACTCTTGCTACATCCACAACAACCAAATCTCTAGGTTCCATTGTGCGCAAATCAGTCACGATTGGGTCCCAGTCTGCTTTAAACCCACATGGATCTACTATTAAGAAAAAGGCACGATAAAAAGCTATGGCAGATGAGCCAAAGGCTACTACTCAGAAATTGACTCCTCACGCCTACCCCAATTCTACTTCCCAGCTACTCAGTGCAAAAATCTTGGACACGTGTTGTTGGGGCCTAAATTGTAAGCCTCAACCCTTTCAAAGAACAACATTCTCATTTCATGCATCCAGATAGGAGCAACCACCAAATCTCCTAATCCCAAGATGCCATAGGAGGTAAATCTATCACTTTTGAATTCCTAGAAGAAATAGGTAAAGTCATTGTAGATTACAAAGCAAGATCGATTATATTGTTCTTCTTAAAATGCATACCTACCGAATAAGAATTCTTCAAATGGACACACACAAATTGGGAACAAAAGGGGTAGATAATAGAATCCTTCAGGGGTCTAGGGAGAGGGTATGTTGCTTGCACTTTCTTGAACCCAAATCATGCTAGAGCAGCACTTCATTATGGTTCGTGGATAATCTATGGTCAAATCTGTTACCTTCAAGCTTTGGATATTTATTTCCACCCGGAAGGACTTTCTAAAACTAAATATCCAATGTGGGTGGAGATGCCCCTCCTTAACTTAGTCTTTCTTCCATTCTTCATAATATTGCTGCCCAATTAGGTAGGGTTATGTGGTGCAAACATAGCTCAAACAAATGGGCCAATCTAAAAGTTCACCCTAGAGTCTACGTTGAAATGGACTTAACCCAACCTCTCCTTGATTCTATCAAGCTAGTTGGCGCTAGTTTTGAGTTCACTCAATGGATCACCTACCTGAATAAGACCAATGCCTATTTTTATTACCGAAAAGAGGGACACCTTAGTAGAGACCGCCCACGTCACAAACCTCACCCCCCTCAAGCCTCTGCCTCTAATCCTCTGCTCCCTTCATCTTTTGATCCTCCTATCTCTTCACCATTCGTCCCCCAACAACCTCCTTCATTCACTCCTACCCTCTTTGAATCTCCACCTAATCTTGTTTCCCTTCCAAGTACGTCTATCTCTCAAGATAAGGACTCCTTCAAGGAAATCCTTACAACTATGAAAAGACTTCCCAAAAAGAGAAAGGAGCTAGCCACACCTCCTCTCTCTAATGCCCAACATTTTTTCGAGCAATCTCAACTTGTTGTGTCCTTAAGAACCCCCCTTCTAGCCCCGTGGGTGCCTCCTCTCAATTAGAATACCCTATGAGAACAACCCCCTCAAGCCCCTTGAGTACACAGTCTAGAACGTCCTCTAGAGAGAGACCCCCTATAGATGGATCCTTAGATACACATGCCTTATTGGACTCCAATCAATTTAATGCTCTCCTCTTAGATGAGGAAATTCCTAACTCCCAATGAATTGCAATATTCAATCCTAGAATGTGAGGGGCTTTTCTATCCCATCTCGTAAGTATCAAGTTAAATTTTTTGTCTTAAATAGTCAAACGAATGTCTTAATGTTGCAAGAAGTGAAGGTCAGCCAATCTCTTCTTGAAGCTACATTAGCCTTAATTTGGAATGATGCTAGTTTCTTCCATATGAATCATCCTGAGGGTTCTAGAGGAGCTGCTTTGGGTCTTGCCCCATGGCTTGCCAAAACAATTGTTGCCTTTGGATATGATCCTAATAACTGTTGTGTGTGGGTGACCACCCTTATTCAAGGTAACCTTCTTGGTTTTTTTTCCATTTATGCCCCTAACTCTTCTTCTCAAAGGGTGCTTTTGTGGGACTGGCTTCACATAAATCTACCTATAGCTGAGTGGGTTCTTGGGGGTGATTTCAATATGGTAGAGCATGTTGTTGATCGAAGTTAGGACATCTTTCCTAGATTTCCTTAGGCTAAGTTTGAAGCATGGACTCTTTCTCAAAACTCTCTTGGCATTCATGATCCAATCTTGGGTAAAAGGGACTCTCACGTACATCATTGGTTCACATGGAACAACTGTTTGAAAGGGTCTCTTAGGAAAATGGGCTGCTTGGATAGATTCTACATTTCTCCCAATCTACTTATTCTTCACCCCTCTAAAGGTTATCTCATCTATCTTGACGTATATACCACTCTCTTGGACCACCTTCCCATTTTTACCACATTATCCCTTCTTGGATTTGATTCCCTTCCTAAGGAACTGCCCTACAAACTAAATATTTGTCATCTAAAAAATCAGGAATGTGTTGATGGTCTTCTTGTTATTTGGAAGGTTGAGCATAAACCTCAAGAGGATAGATGAATATGCTAGTGGGAAAGAATTATTGCTCGTTGCACTTAATTCCTTCATGACTTTGGTAGGAGAGAGGCAACCAAACATCGAAGAACTAAAAAATCTCTCAAAGGGAATCTTTTTCAAAATAGTAAACATTTAGACAACAATCCTCACAACATTCCCTTGCAACTAGCAATTGCTAATACTAAAAATTTGCTTCAAAAATTGAATTCTAAGGGAAAAGGTGCCTAATTAAGGGCTTGATTACAATGGCTCAAACAGGGGGACAAGAACACCAAATTCTTCTTCCAATTTCCGCAGCATAAACATAAAAAAAGAACATATTTTTGTCATTAAATTTGTTGATGGTGAGCTGCAAACCAGTCGCCATGAGAGTATCATGAAAACCTTTTTTGAACATTATAAATAGTTGTTTATGGATGAACCAATTAAATAACCTCTAATTCCCATCCCGGAAGACACTCTCGCTACCTATATTCCTCAAAAAATTCAATAGGATTATAGTAAATTCCTTGACCACAACCTTTCCTTGGAGGAGATTGATGAAGCCATGTATAACTTGGCCTTGGAAAAGAGTCCTAGTTTAGATGGTCTTCCTATGGAGTTCTACTGCACCCTTTGGCCCCATATTAGGGAAGATTTTTACAATGTCTATTGGGAAGGTATTGAAACTGGATCCCTTGGTGCGACTATTAATCAGGGGCTAATTAAACTTATTCCCAAAGGGAAACAAGAGGACTCGATTAACGGTTGGCACCCCATCACTATTCTCAACACATCCTATAAGATCATTGCCAAAGAACTTGCCAAAACAATTAAACCCATCACACAAGAAATTGTTATACCTGAGAAAGCTATTTTCCTAGGGGGTAGATTCATTCTTGACAATTTAATCCTTGCTTTGGAATCAACCAAATGGGCCCAACAAATAGCTCAAGATGCTTTGATCCTCAAACTTGATTTTGACAAAGTGTATGATTGTATACGATGGCCTTTCATCCTCAAGATGCTCTAATGGTTGGGAATTGGCCCTAACTTTTGTGCTGATGTTTGTATGTTGTTTATGGATGCTAATGCTAGATTGGCTATCAATGGAGCTCTTTCCCCTCAATTTTCCATCTAAAAAATCAATTCGTCAAGGCTGCCTACTTGTTTCGTTTCTTTATGTGTTCACTGTGGATGTTCTCGGATACCTCTTCCAACATGCACAATCCAACTCACTTGTCCATGGCATCTCTCTCCCTAGTAATTGCATGGCACTTAACTCCCATTTTGTAGATGATAGCATGATATTCATTCAAAATTCAACTAATGATATCACTAATCTATTAGATATCCTTGATTTCTACTATAATGTTTCAAGCTCCAAGTTAGCTATGCATAAAAATGAATTTTAGATGACAAGACCCAACCCCCATCCTCCATGGATTCCTAAGGAATGGAATGAAATCAAGCACAAAACTATAACTCACTAGCTTGGCATTCCTTTTGGGTTAAGAGTCTCTTTGAAAGAGATGTGGAGATGGTTCCTTAACAAATTCAAATCCAAAGTACTGGCTTGGACTAATCATTTTCTTTTAATGGTTGGGTGTATTCAAGGGGCTAATAAAATCCTTTTGGCTAGTCATGTATATACCTCATCTTGCCAGCTGCCCTCCAAAGCCTACTACAACTAGCTCACCCAACTAATTTGTAACTTTATTTGGTCCAAATGGGGAAAAAAAAGGATGGCCTGTTACTTCTTGGTCTCGTTGCATCCTCCCTAAGGAGAAAAGTGGTTTGGGCATAGTTGGCCCATTTACTCAAGGAGTTTTTCTTTCTTTCAAATGGATTGGAAGATCTTTGGATGGAAATGCCTCTTGGAAAGTGTTGATTAGATACTGTATCCAAACAACTACCTTAGGAAAAGCTTGGAGCTCAATCCATTGGAGTGACAAGATTCTCCTAGTGCACTACTTCAAACTGCATGGATCAACCTCCCTAAATTGCATATGGAAAGCGTGGCAGCTAGTCTCTAAAAATTTATCTTGGTCTTATCAATCTTTCAGTCACGAGCTCAATTTTCCAACCTCATCAATTTGGTGGAATCGTCTAATTCAAGACAATAATATTCCCCTTGCCAAAATTCTCAAGATGAAAGAAAAACATCTTTTTAGAAAAGGTATTCAAGTATTCAATGACTTATGGGATCCTTGCCGTTTTTCATGGAAATATTGGTAACAACTTAGACTTGGCTATAATTTAAATCATAAATATAAACACATTGCGTTGGAAATACAAAATATAGTGCCCCCTAATCTCTCCAACCTCATGTCCACTAGCTTCCATTCAAGTTTTTTCAAGGACTAGAGGTGGAAAAATGGAGGTTGTATCAAAGAAATTTCACTCAAGGTCCTCTACAAACAACTTACTCCTAACTTGGCCTTGTCTAGCCAGCTTATTTCTATTTGGTGTTTCAACCTCAATAGACCAAAGTGGAACAAACTCAACTTGATAATCTAGAAATCCAGGGCTGATGCACAATCTCAACTTACTACTTGGAAGCTTTTGCATGCTAAACTCTTGGGGGGAACTCGCCTCAAATTCCTTTGTCCACCTCCCTCTTGCCCATTTTATGGTCAGGTTAAAGCCTTTAAACATTGTTTTTGGTTCTATTCTCACATCTACAAGCCGTGGAACTCACTCTTTGCTTCTCTACCATCCCTATTTCATTTTCCTTGGTCATAGAAATCTATTATTCTTGGTTACTCGGCTTCTCATAATTTGATATCTAATTCAGGTCAACTTATCATAATTAAAAACATTTGGAAGTTGTGTTTCCAAGTTGCTTTGTCTCACTCCTTCCCACTGCTTGAGATTAAATTGCAAGCTATTTATTCCAATCTTCATACCCTTATGTTGAGCATAGATTCTTACCTGGGAAAGAAGGGCTCTAAGGGTGACGTTCTTCATCTTCAAGTGAAGTCTCTTTTGTCCCAAATTTAGGCCAAAATTCTACCTACTCCACAAGGTGTAACTTGGGTGTACTAATATGGTTGACTTGATTGCAGTGAAGGAAAATGTTCTACTGGGTGTGGTCAAACTTTAAAGCAATGTGTGCAGTTAGTGGTGTGGACCAAAAAGCTTGTGCTTGTGGATATATGTTGGAGATGACATGTTGTGAGGATTTTCTTTGTTTGTTAATGCTTGGTGCTCTTTACTGTTGGCACATTTGGACGAGGGATTAGTTTGTTGTGTTCTTGATGGTGTTGGACGCCCTATTTTTCTACCAACTCTTGATATTCACTCACCTCTTGTTGCTCTTTGTATCTCTACTTGAGATTGCTATTGTTGACTTCATTCTAGTTGCTTGTTATGTTGTTGTTTAGCAATTGTTTTGAGGCCTTGTAGTTGTTCTGTTGTTGCTACAGGCCTAGTTTTTCAAGCTTCTAACTGTTGTTTTGTTACAGCCTTGTAATTTGACTCTGTAATTTGTATTTTTACTTCTTCCAATAAAAATAATAATTTTCCCTCCATTGTCATTGTTTGTCCTATTATAATCTCGCACTTACTCTTTTACCTATTTATGTACATACACTCTTCCACATATTTATCCCTACCTTATTTTCATGCTATATTACTATACATTCACCCAATCCATGTACTTACTACACCCATCTCTATGTATACAAGTCCATTTATATGGTTTTGTCTCTAATTTAATTATTTTCCCACATAGAGTTATTTCTACCATTATAGGGTCGAATCCATGGTTGCTAACTTGGCCCTTTCCTTTTTAAAATTAAAAATTAAGATTTTGTCGATTGTCCCCTTTATTTTCCCACTCTAATTTGTGTACGTACATTCTTTACAATGATTTTTTTTATGTGCTAGTACTTAAGGGCATCCAATTGCATTCATTTGATCAGCCAAACATTTATCTAAATAACATTCATAGGGAATGAAACACTTCAATTGATGAAATAAAAGGAATCTAGATCTTCATGATAATTCTAGTAGCATATGCATGATTTAACAATTATTTTCAATCATCTATGTAGGTTTTCAATTGTTGACCTAGGAGAGCATGTCCCCTTGTGAAACAACACCAATCCTCTACAAGTATTTTTAAATATTGTGAGTCCTTATATTATAAAATTTAAAAAAAGAAAAATGTAAACCAAGTGAAGTAGAAAGTAGGAGTATATAGATTACTATATCATTTTCATAGGTAAATATCATTTTTGTGGGTGCAAAGTGGACCTTAATCCTCAAGCTCAACCTTTTACTATGTGCATAAAATATTTTGATTCAAAACGAATTACAAAATATTATGCTTCCTTTTTAATCTTGAAATATTTAAATCCCAATGTCATGCCAAACTACAATCAATTTTTATTATCAAAAAATTAAATACATTTCTTTTTTTATATGTATTTCTATACTTTTAATAATTATTAAATTCAAAATACACCCATCTTTAAATATTTAACTTTAATCAATTCAAATTAATTGTGTAACATATTATTGGATTAATCTAGACTACAAAACTTTATTTTTGTTATAATTCTATGACAAATACTATATATGTAGAAAATATAAAATTAAACTTTTAAAAAATAACATATAATTATATATAATTGATTATATTTTTCAAAATAAAAAATAAAATAAAGATTTATCCAAATATAAATATTAAGTTTCTCAATAATAAAAATATTTTAAAAAAAAGGGTAAAAACTTTATTGAAACTCATAAAGGAACATTACAATGAAAGCAAAGGACCGAAGTCCCAAGAAACAACAAAAACATAACAGAGCACAACCAAAGTCAACCAACTCCTAAATCAACCCTATCCTTAGCAAGAACTCCTTCCAAATCATGGCAAAGCTCTAGAGGAATAAGCTCCCACTCCTCGATTCTCCACCCACCGACACACTCAGAGGCCCATTTTGCCAAGCAATCAACAACCCTATTCCACTCCCGTGGAATATGAACAAAAGTTGCCATTTCCATCAACGAACTAACCTGCAAAATTTCTTGCACAATCAAAGCCAACTGCCAACTAAACCCCACCACTTTTCGCTCAATGAGAAAATTGATCAAGACCTGTGAATCAGATTCACAAATAATCATTTTCCACCCCAAAGCATGAGCCCTCTCAAAGGTGCAGAGGATTGCCAAGCCTTCCACAATGTTGATAGTCTTCGACCCCTCATGGATTGAGAAGAGGAAAACCACCGAACCTAAAGAACCCCTACCAATCCCCCCAATACTAGCAAGTCTTGGATTTCCCCTGGAAGAGCCATCAGTATTAATCTTCAAAACTTCATTAGGAGGGGGCTGCCAACTACCAATCCTATGAATTTTTTGCTTCGCCTTCTGCCCTCTCCTGACACAAGCAGAAGTCAAAGACAAACCCTAAATCCCCAATCTCTCCACCACCTCATCATCCCTTTTCTCTAACGGAAAGCTCACAACACACTTAGCCTCCACCCTCTCCTAAATCATGCTCAAAATTCTCTGCCAGACTTGTTGCACAAAATTCTTCTCACCACAAAAAATTTGCCTATTCCGTTCCAACCAAATCTGCCACAACATAAAGATAGGCCTGACAAACCACACTTCCTATAAGAAAGAAGTCATAGAGGGAGGCCTACCCACACTGTTCCAAAAATCAATCAAGGAGGAAGCATGAACATAGGGGCTCTTCCAAACACCCCACCAAAAATGCGAAATCTGGATAGCAAAAGGATAGCAAAAAAACAAGTGAGAAGTCTCCTCCTCAACAGCCCCACACAAAACATAGACAAAAGGGCCATGGAAACCCCTCTTCTGGATATTGTCCCAAGTCAAACACTTATTCCAGGTCAACATCTAGACAAAGCAATTACACTTTGTCCAGGAGAACTTGTTCTAGACCTTCTTCCACCACTGAACTTCCTCCCCATTCATCCTGTGGGACAATAACACCTTATATCTAGAGGCCACAGTATAGACACCCATAGGATTAGCAGACCAAGCAATCACATCCTCCTAGAGAGAACTACATCAACAAATAGAAAGAACACTTTGCAACACAACACATTCCTCTTGCAGACCAACATCTAGCCAAACATCAGGAGACTTCCATCTAGCCACCTCAAGCTGCCCGCAAAAAGAGGAGGATTTAAAGTCCCTCACCCGTGACCAACCAACCTCAATAAACCTCTGGAAAAGATTCAATAAATTAGGGTACTGAGAGATGAGAGGAGGAGAGCCATCCCAGGAATCAGACCAGAACTGAACCTTGGTCCCCTGCTTACAAATCCAAAATAAACCATCCTTAATAAGAGCAACCCCCTTTTTTAGAGTCCCCCATATCACCGAATCCTTCCTAACAAGGGGATAACAAGGAATATCATTATGAGGAATTCCCCAAAAGTACTTACGAGATAGAACTCTGGCCCAAATCTTATCCTGCTTAGTGCACCACCGCCAATATAGCTTCACAACCAGTGCCATCCCAGTCAAAACCGACTGTCGTAATCCAAGACCCCCATACTGCTTTGGGCTACAAATAACCTCCCATCTAACTAGACTCCATTTAGAAGACATCAAACACCTAACCCATAAAAACTATCAAGCCACAAAATCAAACTCCTTAACAAAGCTCATAGGGGCAACCTGGAGCATGCATCTATAATGGGAAAAGCCTGCACCACAGACTTGATTAACTGAACACGCCTAGCAAAAAATAACCATCGATGAGTCCAGTGATTAACTTTAACACAAAATTTATCCAAAATATTCTTCCAGGACTCCTTGGGCAATCATCCATCTGAGATGGGGATACCAAGATAGGTCAAAGGAAGATTCCCAATCTGAAATCTCAAGGTCTGAGTAATCTGCTATTGAATGGGGCCCGAAGTATTAAAAAAGAAGATGGAAGATTTATCTTCATAATCAATTGTCTTGAGGCAATTAGGTAAACGTCCAATGCCCTAAAAATATTAGAAGTTTCTCCCATTGTAGTCTTTCCTATCAGAGCAGTATCATCCACAAACTGCAAGTGCGACTATGGAGGCAAGTCACCACCCCACTGCCAACCCTAGATTAGACCACCCTCCACATTTCTTCTAATCAATCTCCCCAAACCTTCAACAAAGAGAAGAAAAAAATATGGAGAGAGGGGATCCCCTTGACGAATCCCCCTAGATGCACCAAATAACTCAGAGTGCTCTCCATTGATAATCACAGAGAAATAAACTGAAGTAATGCAACTCATAACCCAATGAATCCAATCTTCCCCAAAACCAAAAACACTAAGAATCTTTCAAAGGAAAGACCATCTGACCCTGCCATAAGCCTTAGCCATATCCAACTTAATGAACATCCCCTTTTCTTTCGAGCTAGCCATAGAATGAATGGTCTCAATTGCAATAACAATCCCATCTAGAATTTTCCTTCTTGCCACAAAACCACTTTGCTCCTCAGAAATTAGCTCCTTATGCCCCTTTTTTTAACTTGTCAGCAATTAACTTAGAGATAACTTTATAAATGACATTGCAAAGAGAAATGGGATATAATTGACTTAACCTATCAGCCCCATCACACTTGGGAATGAGGGCTAGAAAGGTAGAATTTAACACTGTTAGCATCTAATTGTTCCGCTAAGATTCCTAAACTACTGCCAAAAGGTCCAACTTGATAATATCCCAAAATTCTTGGAAAAACTCGACTGAGAATCTATCAGGACAAGGAGCTTTCCCTTTCTTCATCTAGAAAATAGTCCCCTCTAGCTCCTCTGGCGTGATATTACTCATAAGAAGCTCATTCATTTCTCTAGAAACTAGAGGGGGAATACAAGAAAGAACCTGGGCTTCTTCTAGAGACCCACCCTACAAATCCTCACAAAAAAGAGAGGAAAAATAAGCATCGCTTCACCCAAGATTTCAAGAAAGGAGGAGAGCTAGAATCCAGGGATGGAAAGGAGCCAAACTGTGGACAAACCAAATATGGGACCACAAAGACTACTTACCCGGGCGGAGATCAATAGGAGGATATATATTAGAAAGGAGAAAAATCTCCCCCATCTCAAAGCTAGAAGCAATCATAGACATAGCAGATTTAGAGGACAACCACCAAAGAGGACAAAGCTTCCTCGGGTTCCATAAACAAGCTATGCCTCCAGAAGACCCATGAGAACTAATGCACTAACACTCCCCGTTCCTCCACAACTTAGGAGCCAAACTAAACATAGTCTCCACTAATAGATTGGTCTCCTGTAGAAAAAGAATATTAGGACCATGTTTCCTAGCCAAATCATGAACCGCTTTTTGTCAAGGGCCGCTGTTCAAGCCCCTTACATTCCATGATAGAACAATCATTTCAAGGGGTTCAAAAAATGAGAATCCAGAGTCTTTACCGACCCTAACTCCACCAAGTCTCTCCTATCAACTTGATATTTTCTAGATCCTTCTTTCTACCAAGTTTGGCATATTTCTCTGCCCCACCCTTCTTAAGATCTCTTTGTAAAAGGCCCAACTGAGGAGAAGGCTTGTTGCTCTTAGCCGCAATTAGATTTACCATTTTTCTAGGAGAGGAAGAATCCCCATCACCTTTTGGTGCCTCGACTGAAAGAGCTAACACCTCTGAAACCACTAACTATAGATTTGTATCCATGTGAAAATAATCTCCATCCGAAGGAACCAATGAAACACTAGAGATATTGTCCACCAGAGCTGAACCCTCAACCTCCTGAACCAAACTCAACAACCTTGGGTTCACTTCCTGCTGGTTGAGATCATCTAATACCTCAAACTTGTTAAAAGTATCATCATCTTGTCTTTCCTTTAAGGTCCTCTTCTGACCCCGGTTCTTGTTATGAGCCTTAACCTAAACAAAACCATCCGCACCAACCACTTCACCAAAGGCAAGGCCCTTCCCCTTATCAGCCTCAGGGGGGTTGAAAGGAGGTTGTGCAAGTTGAGACTCCACAAGCTTATATCTTGGACATTTGTGCTACAAATAACCATATTTATGACAAAGACGACAATGGAAAGGAAAAGTCTTGAATAATCCAATTGTTGCACCCAAGAGAAGGAACCCGCACACATATCCACAGCATCGAGCAAAGGATTACTAAGATCAATTTCAACACAAATACGAGCAAAAGTCATTACCTTTTTACCCAAGTTTTGCAACAAAGACCCAATAGGTTTTCCAAGCAGTGAAGCCAATAGGTGCAAAGCATCCTCCCAACAACACTCCACTGGAAACTGAGGCAAACAAACCCACACCGGAACACTATTTGGCAGCTCCTCCGAGGGGATAAAGCCAGCATGCCATGGTTTGATAAACAACCCCACCTGGTTATGGAAATAAGGACCACCCTCAAAGACCCTAGTGCGATCATCCATGCAATTAAAGGTTACCATAAAGTAACTATTGGCTAGCAATATGATCTCCATTTCTCCCTCTGGTGCCCAAGATTCCAAAAACTGAAGTGAAACCCTCATCCCCAAAAATTTGAAAAATAATGAGTGGTTCGTATAATATTCAACATCTTCAGCAATCATCTTAGGTAGGATCACCAATTTAGGCCTCTCCTGACAACACTCAAGACAACCATTGATCTTCTTGAGCCTCGCAGCATTAGAGGATATTGCACCAACAAACCTTGAATTTGGAGCAAATAAATTATTATCGAAACTCTTCATCCCATGGTTTGGAGACTTCAAACCAAATGCTACCCAAAAATCCATCTCAAGAGAAGGCCCAGAAGTCTCACCACTATGTAGAGATATCAATCCCAAGACGGGCATGCAAGAGCACTGCTCGACACAGGGTGGGGAAACCCCACACCACCACACCCGACCACCCTACAAACACACCCCCACCAATCGTACCCTACCACACTCGTGCCAACCAAAGAAGATAGCGGCAGGAGAAATCCTTGCACGCCACAAGACCCCCAAGCTTCACACCCATGGCTGCTAGCCCAGTCCCACCATGCAACAACAGCCTCAAGCATGGCAACAAAGAACACCGACAGGGAAAAAACCCAGAGCAAGGAAGGAACTCCACTTGAGAGGAAACCACAACCACCCAACACAGAGAGCAAGGTAGAAAAAAGAACCAGCTCGAATGACGCCCAAACAACCCACCCCACAATGCACAGACAAGCAGAGAGTGATCATGAGCTAGGGCTCAAGTGCCCTAGCTCGGCTCAAGAAGTTGTAGACACCATGGTATCCCTTTTTTGATCACCATCTTCAATAATAAAATATAAATTTAATTAAATAATTAAATAATTTTTAAAATAAAATTATAATATGTAATAAAATAAAATGAAATAAAAAAATTCATAAATAAAAATTGACATTCATAAAATGTTAAAATAAATAAATAATCAAAAATCAAGATAAAATAACTCTTAAATAAATAAAATATTTGACTATAGTTTTCAAGAATGAAGAAAAATATACAACTTGTTAAGTGTGTTTTAATATTAATAACACTTCATAAACAATAACATTTACATTTATTAAATTCCACACAAATCCTTTTCATTTCTTTTATTGTCGTGCTTGACCAAACATTGCCACTTTCTAAGTGTTGTGCTTGACATGCAATTTGACTTCAAAAATTTCTCCAAATCTCCTCTTCACGTGTTTACACTGCACAACACTAAGTATGCTTGAAATTCCTTGTCATATTCTCAAATTGTAGTGTAAAATACATGGGGCAATACTTATTATGTAATGTACAAACATGTTTTTGATATAAAAAGCAACAAAAACAAGGGTGTTGTCCCATCAATACAAGGCACCAAAGGCCATCCAGAGTAAGCACATTAACAGCATAGTGACAACAGAGAGAACCAAGCCATCACCCACAACAAGTCATATCAAAAACCAAAAAGCAACAGAAAACATAGGATAAACAAAGTCCATCATGTAGGCATGAAACAGAGCAGACAAGTCCAAAGACCCCCAGGGGTCAAACCAGTTAAACAACATAACATACAAAAATTCATAGAGAAATTAACAAAAACAAAAAGACCCAAAGGCCTAATTCTTTTCCTCCTTGTAAGGTTTTTCCTGAATAGCAGCCGCCCAATCCATCGTGAGGAACTCAAGTAGCTCCTTAAAACCAACATATTCTTTGCCATCATCTGCGGACTTGTCCTTCTACAGCAAGCATAGACTGGTAGCCAACCTATGCATGACCTTCAGGGAAAAGTGAGACACCTCCTGAACCTTTTTTTCCAGCCTCTCCATCCTCCCTTTCAACTTGCCAACTTCTTCCCAAGCTTGCTCTTTTTTATTGTGATCTTCCTACAAGGGGGATTTTCCCTCATTAATATTAGAGGCCCAGGGATTAATTTCTATCACATTGACACTAGTAGGGCCCTTCTTCAAGCTTTCAGACACATGGGATGTGCTACTCACCGAGACAGACTGGTCTTCCCCACCTACCACCTTTTTCTCCTAGCTTTCACTATCACTACCATTATCATTATCTGAATATGAAGCCTCCTTAAGACTTCCCACCTTGCCCTGCTTAAGGACCAGTCTATTAGATCTATGAGGGGTGTTAGCTTCGTCAGTGATCTCGATGTCGGAATCAATTTGATGAAGGTAGAATTTAGTTTTCTTAGAGGCTTTAGACTTAGGTTGCGGGGTAGGGGCAAGACATTTTTTTTCCTTACCCATATCCCCCAGACCCTTGGCAGGGGATGTGTCATGGGGAAGGGCTTTCAAGGTAGGATTTTTAAGGCATTTTTTCTTACTTGAGCCCGACGTATCCAGAATGCTAGTAGAGGGGGGAGTAGAGGAAACCAAGGTTTCATCTAGAGAAAGGAGACACGAAACTTCTTACACAGTGATAGGCTGAGCAGAGCAAAGGGCCATATGAAAATGATAAAGCCTAGACATAAGGCCTTGGTGTAGGATAGTATAATTCTTTCCAAAAATTGAGGCTTCATTAAACTCCGCCACAGTGCTATCAAGAAAATAGAATAGGAAAAAAGGAATGGAGATATGCTGGTGATTCCTAAGGTGGTTGAGGAAATTAAAGTGATAATATTAGTAGACCCCATACCTTCCTTCCAGCGTGAAGTACTTCATGATCACCATACAAACTCTATCCCATAGCTCCGAGAGTGCCTCGCAGTCAAAGCCACCCTGCAACTTGACAGGTTTCTTCACACCGCGAAAGAACTAGTTCAAACTAATCTGGTCCAACACCTTCATGGTTTTATTCCATGTTTGACCACTATTTGGAAGCCCTGTAACTCTAGCAATAACCTCCTTAGAGACTTCAAAGGAAATTCCTCTGATGGTAACCCTACCATCATTCCAAGAGGTGACAAACTTATTAGACAAGCCCTCATCATGACCAATCATGGCCTCCATATACTGGGAAATTCTGCCCTCTTTGCAAATGTGCCAAATAGTGGCAGCCGCCTTCCACTCGTCACACATGTCCAGCCCCACACGCACTATGTCCCCACCCATAGATCCCACACCAAAGTTGCCAACCACCAGAACATGAAAACCAGGGCATAAGAGTTTGTAAACAATTCTAGAAGCATCGAAAGGGAAAATGCCAGTGAAAAGTGACCAGAAAAGTAAAAAATGAAGGCAATAAGTGCCACATCTCGCAACCCACACAAAGGAAGCAACTCCCTCATGCAAATCACCCAAGGCACGTAAGGGCATGATATCGGCGTAATACTTAGTCATCTCAAAAAATCTCATAAGATCTGCTAACTTAAAAAGTTCAACACAAAATTTAGGGGGTTTAAAAAATGATGACTCCATCGGCTCGTAGGGGTAGAAAGATTCGCCATACCATCGGGCCACAAGAGGCCGTACATACTGTCGAACAAACACATGATATCCATCGCCTCACAAAACAACCAATTATTCAAAATAGGAGCCCGGCTAAAATGAGTAAGCACCTTCTAGGACTCAACATTTAAATGCTTGAGATCTTCCCTTAAACACACCAGAGCCAAGGGGGGAAAAAATCAAATTTTCACCAACATCAAAGCCCTTCAATATCAAGATCTACCACCGCCATGCTATCAGTAGTCGCATTCCCCTCTCTAAAGACATGTTGGATAGAAAAGTCTTGAAGACCATTTAGGAGTGAGAAAATGTCCTCCATAATACCTTTTAGAGACCACCACATCTTCATCTTGCCTTTAGTGGCCTCCACAATTAGCATCGAGTCACCTTCAATTTCCATGGTCTTCATGCCAAGTGACAGTGCAATCTTAAGACCCCAAAGGAGAGCCATGCCTTCAACCTGGTTTCTAGTGTCATCTTTCAATCTCTCAGCATAGGCAACCACCATGCAGTTAGTATAATCCCTGATAATACCTCCTCCAATTGTTGTCCCTCCCCTAGCAGCCCATCAAAATTAAGCTTAACCCAAGGCGGCTTAGGGGTTCTCCATCTAGTATGCTTCCTAATGATCTTTTTGAAATTATCAAATCTCTGGAACTCCCTAGGAAAATTCCAAATGTTAGCTATGCTTCTATCCCAAACAGTCGGGGGATTACTAGGTGTCTTCCATTTGCATGTTGAAATGTTATCTAGGAGAAGCTTATTAAGGATTGTCAACAGACCTTCTACATTGTTATCAATTTCTCTAAAAATCCTATCATTCCTTTCTTTCCATAGGCACCAACAAATGTGAGGTGGAATAAGTTTCCAGAGAAGTTTGATTAACAGATGATTGGAGGGGAATTTCAAATTTAAGATGAATTGGTGAATATCTCTATCGAAAACCCAAGAGATGTTCAACCTTTGTAAAACATTTTTCCAAACTTGGGCATCAAAATGGTAGTGAATAAAAAGATGGTAGATGGTTTCTTCTTCCCTTCTGCAAAGAGTACACCAATTAGGGAATTGAAAACCCCTCTTGACAAGGTTATCAATAGTTAAAATTTTCCCATGGATGGAAGTCCACCAAAAGAAATTTATTTTAGGGATGAGCTGATGAATCCACACCTTCTTCTAGCACTGCTCATCACCACCAAACCTAAGTAGCAGCTGATAAGAAGACTTAACAGTGAACTCCCCTGAGTGGTTCTTCATCCAAAAAATTTTGTCCTCCTTGGGAAAAAGAGAGAGTCTAACCGAATTCAAAAGCTCTTGGAGCTCTGCAACCTTTGGCAGAAGGTTAGCCCAATGTAAGAAAGACAACTTCAAAATTTTCCATCTAGCACTGGGTGAGGTATAATCAGTAATATAAGTACCAATGAGATCTTTAGTGTGTTCCCTCAATATATTAAAATGACTATCAGCAAGGGATTTGCTCCCAATCCAGCTATCTTCCCAGAACCTAATTGATCTCCCATTACCAATTTTCCATCTGACCCCTTCCTTCAAGAGGGATCTACTCTTAAGAATATTGTTCCAAATTTTAGAGCCAGGAGGGAGACCAACTAGGTCCAAGGCTCTAAAAAAATGTCTCTGATTAAGGTATTTATCCTTCATTATTCTGCACCATTCAACCCTTTCTTGCACCAAACTCCAGCCAATCTTGGAAATAAGGGCTTTGTTCAAATTAGTAATCTTCCTGATCCCCAGGCCCCCTTGACATTTGGATGACAAACAGTGTCCCAATTCACCAGGGCTAGTCTTTTCTTCTCCTCCACTCCCATCCAGAGAAAGGATCTATGAATTCTTTCCAACTTTTCAGCCATGGAGCCTGAAATCCTAAAGAGAGAGAGAAAGTAGACTAGAATTCCTTGAAGAGAGGCCTTAAGAAGTTGGAGTTTACCAACATTACTAAGAAGTTGGCCTTTCCAACCAGCAAGTTTCTTTTGCATTCTCTCCAAAATACTATTCCAAAAGTTGTGTGACACCTCCCTAACAGTAAGTGGCAGGCCCAGGTAGACTCCTGGAAGAGAAGCACTAAGACAACCCATGATGGATAAAATCTTAGCTTGGAGATCAACTCTAGTGTTGAAGAAATAAACACTACTTTTGTTATAATTTATGCATTGACCAGAAACACAAGCATAATCCTGAAGGAGGCATTTCCATTCTTTGGCTTCAATCATAGAGTACTTTCCAAAAAGAAACATATCATCAAAAAACTATTGGAGAACAAAGGGGGGTAGGGTGGAGGCAGCTTTAATCCCTTGACTATTCCCTGAGTTGAGAAAGTATAGAAAGTTCCTACCCAGAACCTCAACCACCATAATGAATAGGTAGGGAGAAAGGGGATCCCCCTACCTAAGCCCTTTTCTTGCCTTAAAGAAAATCTAGGGAATCCCGTTGACCAGCACCAAATACTGAATAGATTCCATACACTCTCTAATGATACCAATCACTCTATCATTAAAGCCAAACTTAGCAAGGACTGAATACAAAAACTTCCATCTTACCCTATCATAGGCTTTAGAAATGTTAAGTTTAAAAGCCATACCTTGGTTCCTACTTTTCTCCATAGAATGAATTATTTCATGAGTCATAATAGCAACATCCAAGATTTGTCTTCCTAGCACGAACCCATTCTGACATCTACTGATAATTTTGTCTAATAAAGGCTTCAATCGGTTGACAAGGACTTTGGAGAAAATCTTGCAAACAGTGTTACAAAGACTTATAGGTCTGAAGTCAATCATATGCATAGGATCTTGCACTTTAGGAAATAGCACAATAAAAGTATTATTTAATTTCTTTAACAATTTACCAGTCCTACATAAATCTTTAACTACCATGGTAATATCATAGCTGACAATGTCCCAATATTCTTGAAAGAAAGCTAGGGGAAATCATCTGGTCCTAGAGCTTTATAGGCTCCCATAGCAAACATAGTAGTCTGAACCTCTTCCTTGGTCATAGGGGCACAAAGTTGAAGATTGGCGTGCTCACTAATACCATGTGTGAGGTGTCCCAAGAGCATCGCCTAAAGCTCATCAGAGGGGTAAATGACAGTGTCAGAGTAGACTTGTCTATAATATTGTTCGACAACCTCTCCAATTTTATCAGCCTCCTTGACTTCCTAATAAGAATCATTCATCAAAAACTTGATAGTATTCCTCTTCTTATGTCTTTTGGCCATCCTATGCAAAAAAGAAGAGTTCATGTCACCCTCCTTCAGCCATTGGACCCTTGATCTTTTCTTCCAGTATATTTCTTCTTTACATAAAATATCCTTCCACTTTTTCCTCTAGTTTTCTTCTTCAACATGTATAGGATGTTGGGAATGGCCAGAGGCCATAAGCTTTTGGAACCCCTCAAGCTTGTCCTTGATCATCTTTTTATTTTTGAAGAAGTCACCAAAAGTTGCCTTGGACCAACCTTTGGCTTCTTTTCTGATAATCTCTAGTTTTTGGGATATTCTTTACAATGCCAAGCCTTGAACAGGGTGGCTCCACCAAGTCTCAATGTATTTTCTGAAATCTTGGTGATACATCCACATTATCTCAAATCTAAAAGGGTGTGGGCCCAAAAACAGTTTGTCTGACCACTGAAGGATGATAGGATTATGGTTAGATACAGTCCTGGGGAGGGAGAAAAGGGAGGCATTGCATCCAAGGTCCCAACCGGTCGAGACAAGGACTCTATCCAATTGAACCTGAATAAGTTGAATGCCCTTTCTATTGTTCGACCATGTGAAATGATTGCCCTTTAACTCCAAGTCAAACAATCTAGAAATGTTAATGAATTCAGCTAGATCATTCATACTATCACTATAGTCCATTAGGCCACCCAACTTCTTCAAAGGAAAAAGGGGGGAATTGAAGTCTCCAACCACCATATACAATGCATTGTTGTTACTCAATATTAAGGATGACTCTTCCTCCCACATCTTCTTTCTTCCACCTCTAGAATTTAGCGCATAGATATTAAACAAATGCCAGGTGAGATTATTAGCTTGAAGAGTCACAATAAGGTAATTTTGAGAAAAAGCAAAGGCTTCACCCAAAACTTTAGTAGGATTCCACAAGGTGGAAACATCTCCTGAAGCACCATCCGCCTCACTAGAAAAGAAGGTAGATCCTGACCAAATTTTGTTGATGGCAGAGGAAAACACTTGGTGAGTCATTTTGACTTCCTGGAGTAAAAGGATGTTAATCTTCATATCAATAATATATTTCCTTAAGGCACATTGTTTTAGAGGATTGTTTAGTCCTCTCATGTTCCATGAAAGGAACTTCATTTCTTACCTTTGTGAGCTGAATCAAGGGCAGATTGCCTGCCATTAGCAATGTCCCTGGGCGTGGCTTTGTGCCTAGGTAGTCTTTCTGAAGGTCTTCCAACTCTACTTTCCATTCCAACATCCACTTTCTTGTTCCTCATTTTCCTTTTTGAGTTCTGTCAGTCCTCCAAGTTATCACTCTCTGACTGAGCTATCAAAGAACATGGTGTAGAGATTAGGGAGAGAATAATAGACTTAGTTACCTCCCTAGAACAGTCCTCAGCAGGAGCCAATTGAGGAGTGGGAATACACGAGTTAGTAAGAACTAACTTAGAGGGAGTGGAAAACAAGGCACCCTCCAAACACTGAGAAGAGGCTGAAACGTCCACCAAGGTCTCGCATCTGGGATTGTCAACACCATTGACATCCAACTTCTTCTTGGTAGAATCCAAACACACATTAGACACAAGAAAGGACCCAGATATTTCCTCCCCCTGATGAAAACGGGAACTCGACACCAAATACCCATCCATTAGCAAAGAGACTTCTCCCTCTTCCAGCCCTTTGGAGTAGCTTATCTTTAAGTTAGTTTCTATCTTTTCCCTAGAGACATGGGATTTCAGTAATTCATTCAAGGCATCGGTGAAGGGGTAGTCATCTAAATCACCCAATTTCAATGACTCACCAACCCCGCTAGTGCTTGGGTCAAGCAGTTTATCCTGTAACATCGGAGGGATGGAAGGATTTTTATCCTTCAGCGGATCATCCTTTATAACAAACCTTCTTGCAGTCAGAAATAACATGACCCTGTTTGCCACACTTCTGGCAGAACATGGTGGCATTCTCATAGACAAGAGCTTGAGTCCACTTCCCTCATTTAGATTTAAGAATGATAAAGTTGGGAAGAGCTTTGTTAATGGAGACATTAACACAAAAATGGGAAAACACCAACCTGGATTTCGCCAGAGAGACCGTGTTCACTGCCACGAAGCTACCAAAGGAGTTTCCAATCCATTAGAAAATCCTTTCATCCCATAATTCTAATGGAAGGCCAGGCAAACAAACCCAAACAGGGGCTGAACGGGTAAGATCCACTGAGGGGTCAAAACCTGGTCTCAATTTAGCTAGAGAAAGAAAATGTTTACCATAGGCCCAAGTACCAGAGAGGACAAGAACCAGGTCCTCCTCAGTAGTAAAATTAAACAGGAATAGACCACCAGGCATTACCGAGATAGATACACTACCCTTCAGCTTCCATTTATCATTAACCCATCTACATACCATATCAATCGTTGGCCGAAAAGCCAAGAATCTTCCCACCAAAGCCAGGTGAAGCGAACCAGCAACCTCCTCCATCACATCGTCAGGAAGCCAGAGCTCAGTGCCTTCATCTATTAGAGTAATCTTAGGACCAACAAACTCCAGGGCACTATCTCTAGACCCTGAAAGGATATCTTTCTATCCAGTCTTGAAAGAGGAATCCCCCCAGCGGCCCCCATTGTCCCCACTAGGTGGAGATTTCGCAAGTGCATCAGAGTTTCCCAAGACAAACTCCAAATCCGCAGAATGCGCATGTGAGCGAATCTTTTCCATATTCGGTGGAGGTTCAGGTTGGGGAGAGACAAAGGTCTCCCCAGAACCTACATGCATGATCAAAATTTGAAAAATGCAGGACGAGAGGAGCAGGGTAAGAGCTTGTAGAGATTTTTATGTTGGAATATGTTAATGTACAAACATGTTTCAAATATATGTATGCCACTATTATTTTTCTATTTCAAGCATTGAGATAAGGATTGTATTCTAAAAGGTAGGATTATTTTTATTCTACATCCTAAGTATGCTTGACATGCATTTCTCAATTTATAGTGTAAAATATATGGGGTAATACTTATTATGTAATGTACAATAAAAAAAATAGCATTGTTTTGTTGTTTTTGGTAGAGTACCTTGGCTCTTATCTTTTGCTAGATTTTTCTTTTCCTTGTTCTACTTTGGTTTTTGACTATCATGGGGGAGATAGAAGTAGGATTGAACCAGTTTCTCACAAAGCCATTAAGAGTAATGAAAATTCTAGAGAATCTTAATGGAAGGTAGACTTACCCCTTATATTAAGAATTTGCATGGCTTTGATTCATATATTTCTAAAGCCTTTATAATTGGTTAGAAGGATAAAGAGTTATTAAACTATATGGAATGGAATTTGAAATCATGAAGGAGCTTATTGGTAGGATAATAGGTCTCCTAACTGAGGGAAGAGAAAAAAATTTGAGAAAAGAAAGCCTCAAATTCCACTATGAAACTCTTTTTCGAAGATAATGAGAGGGATAGGCTACTCAAAGTGGCTTATGGTGGGTACAACAAGAAATCAATCAAGCCTATTTGTGCAGACACGAATGTTGTCTTGATGTGGTACTTCTCTTTGGATGGTATATTTTCAACATTCTTTAGATATCATTTCATTCTCTTGAATCATTTTTGGCACAAAAGGTTAATCTCATTTCCTTACTATCTATTGGTTTCTCTAGAAAATGGGATTAAAGAACATAGAAAGAGACCTAGGAACCCTATCTTACATGAGGGAAGGATTTTGTTGATAATGGAATATGCTAAGTCCTATGTTCCTGAAGAGCCTAAGAAACTACCTAAAACCCATCTTGTTAAGCAAGATAAAAAAATTTGGGGTATGATACTGGTGTGGAATCAAATGATGATGAGTGGGAAGAGGAGGGGTCTAAGGATGATTTGATGGAAGTTTATTTTGATCCCCCTTCTAATTTGATCCTAAGCCTACGAAAAAGTCCAAGAATAAACCCCAACCCTCTTGGTTTGGGGATTCTCAGACTAGTTATGAGGATGAAGAAATGAACTTACCCTCCCTTGCCTTTAACAATAAGGTTTTGAAAGCTACCAAAGACACTAGTGAAGGTTTTATTTTGGAGCCCTCACATTTTAAAAGGAAAATTCCTCCACTTGATAGTGTTGAGGGTAATAAGGCTAAGGAGGCAATAATCCACTCTTCTGCTCCAAAGAATATTGTACTGGAGCCTCTTTCTAGACATAAAAGGAAGAATACCTTGCCAAGAACTGATAGTATTGTAAGTATTAAGGATAAGGGACATGCCTCTTCGACTACTTAGAAGAGAATGAAATTTGGTAATGTTGAGGGGGTTGGTGAAGGAAATGTGGATGACAGGTCTATGGATAAGGATGTTAATTTGATCATGTCTTCTTTGACTATTGTGAAGGATGCCCCTAGACCCAAAATTAAAATTATTGATGAGAATTATGGGAAAGATAAAGGTAAGGCTAGTATGCATTATGACACTCAATAGTAGATTCCAAATAATCCCTCTGATGACTCGTCTAATGATATCAATATTTTAAATTCCAACAGAGATGGACTCAAAAATGTTCTTAGTATGGTTATGGATGGTACTATTACTTATTTTAGATACTTCAAATGGATTTTCATTGAAGTGAATCAGATCAATGTGAAAGTGTGATCCATGATCAATAAAGCTGAGAAGAACATCAACAAAGAGGAGGATTCTAGAGCCTATGATCAGAATAATAAAATTTTGGGTATCCTCTAGGATGTGGCAGATGATGTTCTTGTTATAAAGAAGTACTTTGAACCTAGAATCCTAGTTTTAGAGGAAAAGACCTTTAAAATGTATGAAAATATTTAGAAATTGGTCAAAGTTAGTTAGACGACACTTCATAATATTCAAGGTCTTAACCTTCTCAATGAGAAAGCTAGAAACTAGAAAGGGGAGGTGTTTGGTCAATTGAAGAAGGTTGTTGGTGCAAAGGTGGATTTGACAAAGGGAAATCAAGGCTCTAATATGTAGGTATAGTTCTGAGCATTTGTACTCAAAGTAAGACCAAGAAAACTTTGGAAATCTCAATGAAAGAGCTAGCTGAGGTGGTGTACATGCACGAGCATATCATTTCCCAAGATCTAGAAGTTGGGAAGATTAAAAAAAAAATACTATAGGCTGTTGTTTTTTTCTTATGTTTTGTTGTTTTTTGGTCGCTTGTGTTGTCTTATTTTTCTTTGGTAGTGTTCCTTTTGTAAAGGGTTTCAAGTCCCTTCAAAACCTGCTTAACCTTTAATAAAAAATTATGATACATATTATGTGTCAAATTTCTTAAATTTTAGTTGGTAATTGTTCAAGTACTTGTGTTTTGTAATTTAAGGTTTAGTAATGTTTTCAAGTGGGGTTGAATTTATAATTATGTTGAGCATTTTTCTTTCCTTGTAGTGTCCTTATCTAATGGTGATATTGGATTTGAAATGAAGTTGGTAATTTTGATGATTTGTATACATAACAATACCAAGTCTTGTTTGTTCTTTCTACTTTCTCCTGAATATTAGTGTTAAAGGTTTGTAAGAATGAGAATTGGGAAAAATTGATACATCTATCTTAATAAATAATATTAATAAATAAATAAATAATAGAATGTTTTGATTGATAAATAAAAAATAAAATGTTTTGATTAATAAATAAATAAATAAATAATAGAATGTTTTTGATATAAAAAGTAGCAAAAACAAGGGTGTTGTCCCATCAAAACAAGGCAACCAATGCCATCTAGAGCAAACACATTAACCGCATAGTGACAACAGAGTAAACCAAGCCATCACCCCCAACAATCATATCAAAAACTCCAAAACAACACTAAACACTAAATAATAAAAAGATTCCATCATGTAGGCATGATAAGGAGCAGTTGAGTCCATAGACCCCTAGGGGTCAAACCAGCCATAAAATAACATATACATACTAACAGTCATAGATAAACTATCAAAAAACTTAAAGAACCAAAAGCCTAATTCTTTTCTTCCATGCATGGTTTGTCCTTAATAGCAGTCACCCAATCCTTCGTGAGGAACTTAAACAGTTCCTTAAAGCTAGCGTCCTCCTCACCATCGTCCGCAGACTTGTCCTTCTGCAATAGATATAAACTAGTAGCCGACCTATGCATGACCTTCAAGGAAAAGTGTGACTCTTCCTGAACCTTTCTTTCCAATATCTCGATTCTCCCTTTTAGCTTGTCAACTTCATCCCTTGCTTGTTCCATTTTATATAATCTTCTTTCAAGGGGGCATTTCCCTCAGTCGTATTGGAGGCCCAGGGTTTAATGGAAGAGCCCTTCTTCAAAATTTCAGACATGTGGGAGGCACTACTCATCGAGATAGTCTAATCCTCCCCTCCCACCACCTATTCCTCGAGATCTTTGCTATCACTCCCATTACCATTATCTGAATCCGAAACCTCCTTGAGACTTCCCACTTTATCCTGCTTAAAGACCAATCTATTGGATCTACGAGGGGTATTAGCTTCTTCAGTGATTTCGATATCGGAATCAATTTGGTGGATGCAGAATTTTGTTTTCTTAGAAGCTTTGGCCTTCGGTCTTGGGGTAGGAGCAACACATTTTTTATCCTTACCCTTTTCCCCCGGGACCATCGCATGGGATGTGCCATGGGGAAGGGCTTTCAAAGAGGGATTTTTTAAGCATTTTTTCTTGCTTGGGCCCGACACATCCAGAATTCTAGCAGTAGGGGGAGTAGAGGAAACCAGGGTTTCGTCATGAGTGGGTAGACAAGGGACTTCTTGCATAGTGATAGGTCAAATAGGGAAAAGGGTCATATGAAAATGGTAAATCCTAGACATAAGCCCTTCGTGCAGGATGGTGTAATTCTTTCCAGAAAATGAGGCTTCATTAAACTCTTAAACAGTGCTATCTAAAGAATGGAAAAGGAAAAATGGAATGGAAATATACTAGTTATTCCTAAGGTGGTTGAGGAAGTTAAAATGGTAATAGTAATAAACCCCATACCTTCCTTCCAGCGTGAAGTACTTCATGATCACCATATAAATTTTCTCCCATGGTTCTAGAAGCACCTACCAGTCATAGCCACCTCATAGCTTGATGGGTTTCTCCTCACCCTGAAAGAACTGGTTAAGAATAATCTGGTCTGGCACTTTCATGGTTTTCTTCCAAGTACAACCACTATTTAGAAGTCTCGTAGCTCTAACAATAACCTCCTCAGATAATTCAAGATAAATGTCATCGATGGTAACCCTACCATCATTCCAAGAGGTGACAAACTTAATTGACAGGCCCTCGTCATGCCTAGTCATGTTCTCCATATAATGGGAAATGTCACCCTCTTTGAAAATGTTCCAAACAGTGGCATCCCCTTTCCACTCGTCACACTTTTTTGGCTCCATGTGCATGCTATCCCCACCCATAGAGCCCACACAAAAGTTGCAGACCACCAGAATAGTAAAGAGATAACCAGGGAAAAAGCGATGGAAACCAATTCTAGAAACGTCGATAGGGAAAGGGACGGTGAGAAGTGACAAGAAAAGTCAAAAAAGAAGGCAATAAATGCCACAAATCACATCCCATGCAAAGGTAGCAGCTCCCTCATGTGAATCACCCCAAGCACATAAGGGCATGATATCGACATAATACTTAGCCAGCTCAAAAAATCTAATAAAATCCACTAACTTATGAGGCTCAGCACAAAAATTTAGGGGGTTCAAAAAATGATGACTCCACTGGCCACTAGGGGTAGAAAGACTCGCCTTACCATTGGCCCAAAAGAGGTCGTACATGCTATTGATGTGTTTTTTATGAACTTCTCAACATAGGCAATGTGTAGGTGCACTACCTCTCTTGAAAGACAATCTTCCACAATTAAATTGCAGAACACTATCCCAAGGTCTCTAATGTCAGGTCTTGACAGTGCTTGGAATATCTCAGTTGTTTGATGTGATTTGTTGGAATCACAAGGTGGTCTTATGGATGAGTTACAAAGCATGGGAAGTTGGGTCTTGAAATGGAGTTCCTAAGATGGAGAAGTTGTGTGTTTGCTGTAGGTTCAAACAACAGTCTTGAATTCCATTTTTTATCATTGGATTTAGCTTTACAATGTGCAATGAACCTTGGCATAGGCCACTCATTAAAAAAAAGGAAAAAAGGCAGGGAAGAGAGAAGGTTCCTGGATCTGAAACTACGAATGAATAGTGATTATGGAGGTTGCTACAGTAGACAAACTCCATAAAACTAAGGTTTGCTTGACCAAGAGAACCTACAACTACACAAAACCAGTGCAATCTCCTAAGGTCTACTGATTTTCAAATTGCACATGCACATCATGAACATGTAATCGAACTAAGTTGCAGCAATGGAATAAAGAAGCCCAGGCTAACTTTACACAGCATTTTGTCATCAACAAGTGCTAAAAGTATGGGCTAAAAGTTCATCAAATACCATAACAGCAATTTCCATTATCACTTCCATTCAAGAAACTAACACTAAAACTAACATGGAAGGTAGAACCATGCATGCAAGATGAGCAAAATCAAAGAGAACATCCATAAAATCATGCAATGTTGTCTTCTATTGTTGCAAATGCTTTTTACACCAGCTCTCCAACCCTTACAAATGAGGGGAAAGCCCCTATTTATAGTTTTTCAAAGCCTAAATGAATAGCTAGGATCAATTTTCAATGAATAGACCAGATTCAATTGCATTAGGGTTTCACCTACCCCTCATTAGCCAACAATTTTAAAATACATCTTTGTCTTTTCCCTATTTTGTCATCTAGTGCCCAGGTACTGTAGCAGTTTTGTCATTTAGTTGATTTCCCTTTTACTGTAGATGAAACTGCCTGAAATTTTCCTTCTTACTTGATGTGTTTGTAGTGTTCTTCCTTGGATCAAACAAACCCATCAACGATTGGCATCAATTGATTGGTGGCCCCTGATTCAGGCAGACATCTCCCTTATGCTTTCTTCAAGGCCACCCCCTTACATTTATGTCCTTGACTTCCTTAGCACATGCCTTCTTCTAATGTCAACCCTGTTTGTGGGGGTGAGGGGGAGAGGCAAACATGAAACAAATGGTGACAGGAGCTATGCACATTCCTTGTTCAGCTTTCTCAATGGATCTTCCTTGATGGACCCATGGTAGGCTTCTTGAATCCTACATATATGAAGTGTCATGAGTGTTTTCATACACAAATCAAGGAAAATATTAGTCAAATCTTGCAAAATCCTTGTTAGATTCATCCATGCATCATCAAAAGATCATAATATTCATATTTTGAGCTCATTTGGATCATAAACATTAATGCAGGCCCAAGGGTACGGGTGCCACAAGGCGGACCGAACGGGGGACAACATTCCCCAAGGGAAGTTCTCGGAAGCGATGGACAGTGGATGACGGATGGTGGCAGACGAGGGATGACGAATGGCGACAGACGATAGAAGGCGGACAATGGACAACAGACGACGACGGATAGTGGGTGATGAATGATGACAGACGACGAGCGACAGACTACGGGCAACTGATGATTGACGGACGACGGCCGATGATGGACAGTGTACGACAGATGACAAATGACGAATGGACAACATTCTAGAGAGGTGGACCCGAAAGCAGTGGACAACAGGTGACAGGCAACGGACGACCGACGACAGTGAACGAGGGACGACGAATGGTGGCAGACGATGGACAGTGGACAACAGACAGTGGACAACGATGAATGACCAGCAGATGACAGATGATGAGCACAAACGACCAACCAATGATGGTCGACAGCGGACACCAAACTACAGACGATGACAGATAGCGGGCGACGAACGATAAGGGACGACAGATGACAGATGGCAGACAGTGAAACTAGGAGGGCAGAAGGATGATGGGCGGCAGACAGAAGGAAAATGGCCAACGACAGACAACATTCTGTAGGGGTGGACCTGAAAGGCTGAAAGGATGACAAGCAGCCGACGAAAGGCAAATGGCCAACGGCGGACAACATTCTGGAGGGGTGGGCCTGGAAGGCGAGAAGGACGAGGTCCAGCTGACGAAAGGCAAACAACCAATGATGGACAACATTCCAGAGGCACAGACCTGGAAGACTGGAAGGACGGCGGGCAACCGACAAAAGGTAAACTGCCAATGGTGGATAACATTCCGGAGGGGTGGACCCAGAAGCGATGGGCGACGGACAACGGACGGCAGCGGATGACGACGAAACCAGGAGGCCGAAAGAACAACGAGTGGTGGAAGGAAGGAAAACGGCCAATGATGGACAACATTCTAGAGGGGCGGACCCAGAAGATGGTGGACGATGGGCGACGACAATGGACCCAAGAGGCGGGCAGGTAGATAGAAGGAACAATGGCCAACAGTGGACAACATTCTGTAGGGGCGGACCCGAAAGCGACAGACGACGGTAGATGGATGGTGGCAGAAGACGGACAATGGACGGCGGACAGTGGATAGTGGACGACAACAGACGATCAACAGGGAATGACGAATGACAATGGATGACGGATGAACGACGATGGCCGATGGATGACTGACGAACGATGACCCACAGTGGATAGTGGATGACAAACGACGACAAATGATGGATGGTGGTAGACGATGGTAGACCCGAGACGCCGAAAGCATGGTGGGTGATGAACAAGGGACGACAGACGACATCGAATAGTAGATAGACGATGGACGATGGACGACGGACAACAAGCGATGAATGATGACAAACGACGAATGACAGACGATGGGCGATGGATGACTGATGGACGACGACTAACGGTAGATAGTGAACAATGGATGATGAATGACTGGCAATGACAAAGGATGATCGACCGACGGTGGTGGATGATAACGGAGTCGGGAGGCCAGAAGGACAATGGGTGGCGGATGAGGGATGACGGACGGCGAGGGACGATGGATGGTGAACAGCGGATGACGACGACCAATGGACAACCGATTGACGATGGCCGACAGACGATTGAAGGACGACAACCGACAGACGACCGACAAATGATGGCCGATGAATGATAGACAATGGCCGATGGATGATGGCCGACAGCTGACAGCAAATGGCCAACAGCGGACAACATTCTGGAGGGGCGAGCCCAAAAGGCCCGAAGGATGAGGTCCTCTGGCTGTATGGACACAACAAATTCCAAAGGGAAACCCACCAAGGGAAACCTGAGGGGGTAGACCTGGAGGGTCCAAAGGACACCAGTAGAAACAAACTATCAAGGGATCTCCGTAAAGGAAAAAGATAGCAAAAATCAGGTAGGTGAAATTGGTCAAGGGAATTTTATCATTTGAAGGCTCATGACCGATTTTGGCTCTAGGAAAGGGGCATGCAAAACAAGATAGGAGCAAAGCAACCTGTCGGGACCAAAAAAAGGGGGTCCTTAGCCATGGTGGGGCGTGTGTGCAAAACATGCACAACAAATGGTGACTCGCTGGGGAAATGCTCCATAGCATTTTGATGACAAACTGGAATCACAAACCTAGAATCTCTAGTTCCAACCTTCACGCTAAGGTAAACAAACCAAACATCGAACCAAAGGATCAAAACCACTAGCCAACCCAACCTTCAGAATGCTAAAAATCCAAGTGTGTGCAATTGCGTTAATTCCCATCCTTCAGTTGCTACAAGAACCCAAGCTCCGTCAAGTTAAGCTACGTAGTTTATTCTAACTCCAAAAGCATCTGGGACATTGCCTCACTGCTAGTTAGGCATCCATACCCTGATGAGGTTGTCACTGTGATTCTCTTGAACATTGCTCTACTACCAACTGGGCGTCCATAGCCCTAGTAGAGTTGCTCAAATACCTCTAAAAAGTTGAATTTTCTCTTTCTTTTAATTTTCAATGTTTTCTTTCTTTCTTTCTTTTATCTTTTCATCTCTTTTATTTCAACCTGCAAGCATTGAAGCTGGCACTCAGGGCTGAGAATCATAGTGGCACTGAATCATAATTTTAGATTTTTCACTTAACTAGACTTCACAAAAGGCCCTATAGTGACCGTCGGATTCTTAAGATGTGTAAGAGCTATAAGATTTCAGAATACGTCTGAGTCAGACTAAACCAACAACTTATCCTCTTTGAATCAAATACCCAGATCACTCGACACTAACAAAAGACCTTCACCATCCACTCTAAAGACTTGATTAGAGTTTGACAAAGAAATACGTAGAATAACCCCAGGTGATAAGTATGGTTGTTGTGCACACATATGTTCCCAACTAAAAGCAGGCGGACCTCGAGCAAAGCAACAACAAAGTGAAAGCAAACAAAAAGAAAACAACATACAAAGTGAGCAACCTACATCAAACCAACTAACCTAAGGAAAGCAGGAAAGTAGAGTATTTACAAGAAACCTATACTACTCAAAACGGGCTATGTACAATGATATTTACAAAGCACTATGTTCAGGCAAGACAAGCCAACATTAACATTCATTGGATTTCATAATGCATGCACAAGAAAATGGGCAATCGTTATCATTCTTGACCATGCAAACTTATCTTTATATTCTGAAAAAAGAAATTCAATGTTGCAGCACTCAAGTTCAATCACATCATCATGAAAAATCAGCAACTGAGGAGGTTCATTGAACCTATGGTTAATCCATAAACATGTTCGTTTTCCCTCATTTCCATAATCAAAATAATAAGTGCAATTATGAAAAATAATAGGTGCAAGGAAGGATAGAACCTGGATGTCATCACATGGAGGTGGCAGTGTTGGATAGTCGAGAGAAAACACAACATCGTTGATCGTTGCATCGGTAGCCTCAAGCAGGTGTAGTGGAGGGTGCAACACTTCAGACATTAAACTTGCATAAGGCTGGGGCGACAGGGCAACAAACAACTCTTCTAATCTACCAATAGGATCCACAACCTCCACTGGTTGTTCCTCAAGGAAGTACACCTCATCTGCCTAGGTTTTCGTTGTTCATGCATCTCATTATGATGTTCACTCATTTCCTCTTGCTCACTGTCATTGTAAATGGAGAAAGAGATCCTCTCCCAATCTTGAAACTCTAGTGCATCATTGTTCGAGGGCTCAAGGAGTATGTATTCATCGCTACCGTATTCTGGGATGTGCTCTTCCTCCACATGAGCATACCTCCGTAGTGCAGCTGCCAATGGAAAAAATTCATCAATTGATGGCACCTCATCAAGGGGACCAAAGTATACTACACAATTTCCCTCAAAGGGCTCGGCATAAAGCCTATCATTCATGGTGTGAAAATTCTCTTTGAGAGGAAGAACTTCTTGATGACTGGTGGACATCATTCCCACTTGATCTACTTCATCACTCAGAAGTCTGAGACTGTATTACTTTCCTTCTTCTATTGCTGCCCCAACATCATCTTGAGGTCCACCTTCAGCTGAGTTGTCACTTGCCTCAAACTTTTGGTCTTCTTCTTTGATATGGGTAGTAAGTAGAGTAGGTCGGGTACTTGGCTTCCTTTCTTGTTCTTTGACTTGCTTGATGGCTTCTTGGCACAGTTCGCATGTCAACTCTGAGTGTGATGAATCATGAAGTCTACACCAATTTGGTAGTAGCAATACCTCCAAATCCACTTAACATCTTAGTTTGGACCAATCCTTTGCTAATCTGGAGATGAGCTGGCCATATCTTTCTGCTACCTAGTCCTCATCATCACTTGAAAAAGAAGCATGATGGTAGACAGCCATGGTGAGTGGTTGTTCCCTGATAGGGTAGGGGTTGCATGAGACTCTCACAACCCCATGCTCAGGTCTTTGTTCTCAAGAACTTCTAGGTGACTCCTTCACCTTAACCTTTAGGTCCTATCACAGATATAGGCACCCTTGGTATCACTGGCCAACCCCTCTATCAATATTCCTCCATACTACCAAGCCATTCTTGGTGCTTTGCCACTTTCTCTCCTTGACCCTTAATTCTTCCTAAAGGCCAATTTCTCTCAACATTCAATTAGATACTTGCAAAGGTGTAATAATATTGTAAAAGATTCAAGGTAATCTAACCAGGGTTCTTATGCCATCACAAGACTTCAATTAACCACCGCTTCCACTAAACCTTCTTCTAGGGTTAGGAAGGGCTACAAGCCTAGAGCCCCAATTTGGTCTCTTATTCCGAGTAAAATGCACTTTTCTTCAAAACCCACCAAAAGACCTAGGTTATTTTCTTGGGATTGGTGGTTCCTATGTCCACACCTTGAAGATTTTTAGGGTTTTAGAATAGCACTGCCCGTACACTGCTCAAACACAAAAATGGTTAAAAACCTAGGGTTTCCTAGCTTTTCCTGGCTGATTTTAGACTGTCAAAGTTTCCTCTCACCAAATGGATTGGTGGAGCCTCCTCCTATTCACCAAGACTTTCCAAGACCCCCAACTAAATTCTACAAAAGGAATTTCTTCAAAATTTGAGCACCTTTGCAAGTTGTGTGACTTTTACTCCTAGTCTTTCTTAGTCAGACCCTGCCTGGCTCACCTAGGGCAAGACCTTGCCAGCATCTCCTGCACTCAAACAAAACCTACCAACTTCCATATGTACAAGCATGGTGTCTAGGCATAGTTTCCAAAAGGTCATATGGTTTGTATGGTGGAAAAGTGCTCTAGCACCCCATTTTCTAAAAATAGTCAAGTTCAGAGTAGCAACAGGGAAAAAATGAACTATTTACAAACAGATACCAAAACTTGAACAAGAAGCTATCTAATGAATACAAAATGCTTGAATTCCAACTACACTACATCCTACAACATAATAGAAACAAATATAATCCATTAGAAGTCTTCCAAAATGCAATGTTTTAGAAATTTAAACTCAGAACGCTGTTTTCTTCAATCACACAAATTTTCACCAAAATATTCAAGCTTCCAACCCTGCTTCAGGGTCGAGATATCCCTTAAATAGGTTCCAAAAATAGTTGAGCTTCTTGGTTTGAGCCTTTAGATGACCTAATGGTGTAAATTATAAAACCCACTGTGTTTTCTAACCTTTTGACAAGGTTGGAAACCTAGCCAAAATGATGTTCTAAACCTATTTAACTCTTGTCAACCTCCTTCCAACAAATCAAAAACATCCATAAGATCAACACTAAATGGTCTACATGACCTTATGACAACAAAAAAAAAAATTAACTCTCTAGGTTTCTTCTTTACCTAAGAAACTGCATGTTGCTCTTTAGGTGCTCCTGCACCATTCTCCCCCTCTTAGCTCAAACAACTAAGGATTGGAAGGAGAGAGCAATGACAGGTCAATGCCAAGCTTCTTAAACTGATCTTCTTGTACCCATGTAGCTTCTGAGTTAGGCTTGTTCTTCCACTTGATAAGGTGCTCCATGTACACCTTGTTCCTTGTAGAGTTTTGCACTCTTGACTCCAAGATCTACTCTGCCTAAGGCTTCTCTTGATTAGGTATGGGTACATTACTGATGTCCTTGAAGATCTCCTAACCACCCTGATCCAAATTCTTGACTCCCCCCTTATACTTGATCAAATCAGCAACATTGAACACTGGTGAGATTCGTAGATCAGTAGGTAGCTCCACCTTGTATGCATTCTGCCCATACTTGGCCAATATCTTGCAGGGACCCACTCTCTTCATCTGCAACTTGGTTGAAATTCCCTTCTGCAACCTTGACTTGTTAAAGTGGACCATAACATAGTCCCCTACTTGAAATTGCACATCTTTTCTTGACATATCTACCTGCTCTTTCAATTTTTGGGTAGCCTCTGTGACTGTCTTCTTGACCTGCTCTTGAATCTCCTTCATGGTCTGACTGAAGTCTTCTGCATGGCCACTCCTATGTTCCATAGCTCCAAGATCTTTGATCTCACAAATGCCTCTTGGGTGCATCCCAAACACAACTTCAAATGGACTCTTCCCCGTGGTCCAGTTTACACTATCATTATAGGCATACTCAGCTTGGTAAATAACCATATCCCATGTATGTCCATATTCTTTAGTTAAGCACCTCAAAATATTACCAAGCACCCTATTAACCACCTCTATTTAACTTCCCCGTGGTCCAGTTTACACTATCATTATAGGCATACTCAGCTTGGTAAATAACCATATCCCATGTATGTCCATATTCTTTAGTTAAGCACCTCAAAATATTACCAAGCACCCTATTAACCACCTCTATTTAACCATCGGTCTGAGGATGGTAAGCTGATCCAAATGACAAATTTGTACCCAATCTATTCCATAGAGTCTTCCAAAAGTGACTCATGAACTTCACATCCCTGTCTGAAACAATTCTCAAAGGCAAGCCATGGATCCTCACAACCTCCTTGAAGAAAAGATGAGCTATGTAGCTAGCATCATCAGTAGTCTTGCAAGGGATAAAATGACTCATTTTGCTAAATCTGTCTACCACTACATAAACACTGTCAAAACTAGTCTTGGTCTTAGGAAGGCCTACCACAAAATCCATCCTCACACACTCCCAAGGTCTATTGGGAATGGGTAGGGGTTGATATAAACCAGCATTGCTAGCTCCTCCCTTAGCTTTCATACACACAACACATTGTTCCACATACCTTATAACATCTCTTGCCAACTTAGGCCAATAATAGAATCTTTGTACTAGCCCTAAGGTCTTATTTATGCCAAAATTCCCACTAAGACTGCCATAATGCTTTTCTTGAATCATATTTTCCCTCATTGAACCTCTTGGAACACATAACTGATTTCCCTTAAACAATAACCCACTTTGCAATGTATACTCAGAGTATTGGCTATGGAAATGGTTCTCAAAGTTAGAACATACCTTATAGACCTCTGAAAAGTCTTCATCTTCTCCATATAGATCCTTGAAACTCTCTACGCCAATGCTCTTGATCTGTATCTCTTGGACTGTCAACAATCTCCTGCTCAATGCATCTACCACTTTGTTTAGTTGTCCTTTCTTGTGATTGATGGTGAAGGTAAAAGCTTGGATGTATTCCATCCATTTCAAATGCCTATTGCTCAACTTCTCTTGGGTGTTGATAAAACTAAGTGCTTGATTGTCAGTAAAGACCACAAACTCCTTGGGTAGAAGGTAATGCCTCCATTTCCTAAGTGACTGAACCAAAGCATAAATTTCCAAGTCATGGGTTAAATATTTCTTCTTTGCTTCATTGAGCTTCTCACTAAAGAAGGCTATAGGGTTGCCCTCTTGACTAAGCACACCTCCTACTACCACTCCACTTGCATCACATTCAATGGTGAACAACTTGTCAAAGCTAGGTAATAAGAGAATTGGTTGAGTTGCCACTTCTTGTTTCAGTTTCTCAAACCCTTTCTCAGCTTCTTGTGTCCACACAAACTTAGTTTTCAAACCACCCTTGATTGTGTCTAGAACTGGTGCACATATGCCACTAAGTTCCTTATGAATTTTCTATAGAATTGAGCCAATCCATGAAAAATCCTTACCTCTGTCCCTGTGGTTGGTGTAGGCCAGTTTAGCATGGCTTCCACCTTGGTTGGATCCATCTTTAATGAGCCTTTGGACACTACAAAACCCAAATAGACAAGCTCTTGCTTGAACAACTCACACTTCTCAAGATTGATTGCCAACTTCTCTTCTTGTAACCTTCTAAGTACTTGCTCCACATGTTTCAAATGCTCTTATGCTATCTTGTTGTATATGAGGATGTCATCTAAATACACTACCACAAATATCCCTGTAAAATACTTGAGTACTTCATTCATGAGCCTCATGAATATGCTAGCAGCATTGGAGAGACCAAATGGCATCACTCTTCACTCATATAGCCCATCATTTGTCTTAAATGTTGTCTTCCACTCATCACCATCCTTAATTCTGATCTAATGGTATCCACTCTTAAGATCCAACTTTGTGAAGAACTAAGCACCTCCAAGATAATCCATCAAGTCTTCAATTCTAGGGATAGGAAACCTATACCTAATGGTGATCCTATTTATTTCCCTAGAATCAGTGCATAATCTCCACTTACCTCCTTTCTTTTTTACCAAAACCACTGGCACTGCACATGGGATGATGCTCTTTTGAATCAAGCCTTGATCCAATAATTCTTGCACTTGCCTAGGTTCTACTCAGGTGTAAGTTTGTATGTTGCTTTGTTGGGAAATGGGGCTTCAGGTATGAAGTCAATTTGATGACTTATGGCTCTCTTTGGTGGTAAAGTTTCAGGTGTACCATCACTAACTATGCTCTTGTACTTATCAAGCAACCTTTGGATTGCTTCTGGTAAGACTGTCCTTTCAACCTTGTCTTCTTCTTTAGGTTGCAACACAACCACATATCCTTCATTCCCTTGGTGTAGGTCCTTAAGGAACTCCTTACCACTACTCAACATGATGTTAGGTGCCTTTGACTATCCCTCTTCTTCTTTTGACAGTGACTAAGCTTGAAGGTCCTTCCATCCTTTTTGAAGGAAATAGTATTCTCTTTCCCATCATAAATAGCACTTCTATCATATTTCCATGGTCTACCCAGTAGTAGATGGAATGCATCCATGGGTAATACATCACAAACTAACTTGTCCTTGTACCCTCCAATGGAAAACTCCACCGTTACTTGCTCATTCACTAAAACACTCTGCCCTTTGTTCAGCCATGTGACCTTGTAAGGGTTAGTGTGGGGTACCTTCTCCAATTTTAGTTTTTCTACTACCTCCTCTAAGATTATATTGTCTGTTGAACCTGAGTCTACTATGACCTTGCATACTTTACCAAGTATCTTGCACCTTACTCTAAAAAGAGCTCTTCTTTGTTTAGGTTCTTCCCTAACCGGTTGTCTAATCAAGACTCTGTTAAACATCAGATTCTCTCCTACCTCAGATTCTATATGACTGATCTTAGATGCTTTGGGAATCATGGTGTCCTCTTGTACATAAGCCACTCTCTTTTCATTGCTTGATGAAGATGCTTTCTCCAGGCACCTATAAGCAGGATGACTTATTTCACTACAATGATAACACTTCATGTTTGCAAAATAAGAATTGCTCCTGCCTGCTCCTCTTCCTCTATTTGAACCTCCTTGAGGTCCTCTTCCTCTGTTATATCCACCTCTGGAAGATGTTTCACCTCCATGCTTAGTGAGTTGAGATTCTCCTTGATTTCTTTGGTCACTGCCTCTACCTTGGTAGCCACCACGCTATCCTCTTTGATCTCTTTGATCTCTGCCTTTGCCTCTACCCTTAGAAGTCTGATCTTGCTTCCTCTTGTTCCTTTCCTCAATCTTGATAGCCAATTGGTAACATTGATGTACTATTTTAGGACTCAAAAGAGCCATCTCCTCTTAGATGTTCCATTTCAAACCATTAAGGTATCTACCTACCTTGAGACTCTCATCCTCTGTCACATTAGATCTCATGCAAAGTTTTTGAAACTCCTCAATGTAAGTGTTTACATCTTGGTCTTTCTACCTTAGACTTTGCCTCTTCTTGTGCAATTGAATCTCATAGTCATCTAGCATGTAGGCTTCTTTCACCTTGGAAACCATTCCTTTCCAAGTTGATATGGGTTGTTTGCCTTCTTTTTCCCTCTCTGTCTGAATGAAATTCCACCATGTCAAGGCTGATCCTCTCAATCTTGATTTAGCAACCTTCACCTTTTGTGCTTCAGTGACTCCATCACACTCAAAATGATTTTCCATGCCTTCTATCCAATCCATGACTAGATTAGCTTCCATCTTTCAGCTAAAAAGTGGTATGCCTTCAAGTGCTTTGCCACTCAAAGCTTTCAATGCCTTCAAGAAAGGATCCTCCTTCAAAACAAGTTCAGGTTCAGGGGTCTTAACTTCCTCTGCAACCTCTTCCTCTTTTGGTATCCTTCCCTCAAACTGTGCACTCCTCATTGCTTGCTCAAGTTGGGCTATTCTTTCCCTCAATTGTTTATCGTCTTCCTCCTACTCTTCAACCATCTTGGTCAGTTATGCATTTGTCACCATGATGGAAGAATCACTAGACTCAACCTCAAACATACAAGATTCTTTCCCAAATCTTTAACTTGCTCTGATACCAATCTGATAGGTTAGGGGTTGGATGAGACTCTCACAACCCCATGCTCAGGTCTTTGTTCTCAATAACTTCTAGGTGACTCCTTCACCTTAACATTTAGGTCCTATCATAGATATAGGTACCTCTAGTATCACTGGCCAACACCTCTATCAATATTCCTCCATACTACCAAGCCATTCTTGGTGCTTTGCCACTTTCTCTCCTTGACCCTTAATTCTTCCTAAAGGCCAATTTCTCTCAACATTCAATTAGATACTTGCAGAGGTGTAAGAACATTGTAAAAGCTTCAAGGTAATCTAACCAGGGTTCTTATGCCATCACAAGACTTCAATTAACCATCGCTTCCACTAAACCTTCTTCTAGGGTTAGGAAGGGCTACAAGCCTAGAGCCCCAATTAGGTCTCTTATTTTGGGTAAAATGCACTTTTCTTCAAAACCCACCAAAAGACCTAGGTTCTTTGCTTGGGATTGGTGGCTCCTATGTCCACACCTTGAAGATTTTCAAGGTTTTAGAATAGCACTGCCCGTACACTGCTCAAACACAAAAATGGTTAAAAACTTAGGGTTTCCTAGATTTTCTTGGCTGATTTCAGACTGTCAAAGTTTTCTCTCACCAAATAGATTGGTGGAGCCTCATCCTAATTACTAGGCCTTGCCAAGACCCCCAACTAAATTCTACAAAAGTAATTTCTTCAAAATCTGAGCACCTCTGCAAGTTGTGTGACTTTTACTCCTGGTCTTTCCTAGCTGGACCCTGCCTGGCTCGCCTAGGGAAAGACCTTGCCAGCATCTCCTGCACTCAAACAAAACCTACCAACTACCATATGTACAAGCATGGTGTCTAGGCACAGTTTCCAAAAGGCCATATAGTTTGTACGGTGGAAAAGTGCTCTAGCACCCCATTTTCTAAAAATAGTCAAGTTCAGAGCAGCAACAGGGCAACAATGAACTATTTACAAAAAGATACCAAAACTTGAACAAGAAGCTATCTAATGAATAAAAAATGCTCAAATGCTAACTACACTACATCCTACAACATAATAGAAACAAATATAATCCATTAGAAGTATTCCAAAATGCAATGTTTCAGAAATTTAAACTCAGAATGTTGTTTTCTTCAATCACACAATTTTTCACCAAAATATTCAAGCTTCCAACCCTGCTTTAGGGGTTAGATATCCCTTAAATAGGCTCCAAAAATAGTTGAGCTTCTTGGGTCGAGCCTTTAGATGACCTAATGATGCAAATTATAAAACCCACTATGCTTTCTAACCTTTTGACAAGGTTGGCAACCTAACCAAAATGATGTTCTAAACCTATTTAACTTTTGTCAACCTCCTTCCAAAAAATCGAAAACATCCCTAAGATCAACACTAAATGGTCTACATGACCTTATGACAACAAAACAAAAAATTAACTCTAGGTTTCTTCTTTACCTACGAAACTGCCTGTTGCTCCTTAGGTGCTCCTGCACCATTCCCACTCCTCCAAACTTTCATTTTCAGATTCTCAATCACTGTCATTGACAAAGGAGAGGCCTTCTAATTTGATTTCACTTATACCTTCATCATCATTTTTTGCTGCTCCAATGTTGTCAACCTTTTCTTCTTCCTATTCTTCAACATCTTCATTGGTTGTCCCAACATGCACGACTGCAGACTTCATTGGTTAATCATCACCTACCAATTGCTCTTCTTCTAGAGTGGAGGATTGCCTTTGATTGGTGGAGGGAAGACCTTCTAAATTAGTTTCAATCAGACTTTCATCAATGCACTTTGCTTCCCCAAGACTTTCAGCGCCTCGCTCTTGGTTTTCATTTTCTATGTCTGTTGTCCCAACACCAACTTGTGTCCAAATAGTTGGTTCATCTTCAAGGTGTTGTCCTACAGATGTTGATAGCTCTTCTGCCTCATTGGATGAATTCTCCTCATTGAGAGTTGGTTGCTCCAACTTGTTCGAACAACCCTTGGCTTGAGTGATGATGTTGTCACATGATGGGCATATAAATTCTGAATGTGGTGCATTGTGAAATCTACACCAACTTGCCATTAGTACTTCCTCCAATCTTGGTCCATCCTTCCTACTCAAATTTTCTTGGATCGGCTCCTTGAATGCTTTGGCCGCTATAGTTTGCAATTCTTCATGTGGGTCTTTGGGGGTCAAGGGCTGGTATATTTCCCAAAAGGGAATTTCTCCCTACAAGATCCTTTCAATTCTGCTCAAGAATGTGAGACATCCCAACTCATTGTGCCTGCAAGTGCAATGGATCCGACATCTATCCACTAATGCAAATTGTTGCAATGGCTTCTTCAATCTCCTATTCAAATCTGCATGAAGCTGAATGATGTCAATTTGTGCATGCTACTCCATTTTGACTCAGCTTCTACTTGCCTTTAGAATTTTCTGATTTTTAGCATTAAAAGAGATCTCCCTATCTCATATTTCTTCTTTGAAAGTGCCCTTTTCGATTTCCAACATTTAGCTTTGTAGCCTCAACATGTCATGCCCTCCCTCTAGCACCAATTCTATTGATGTGTTTTTTATGCACTTCTCAACATAGGCAATGCGTAGGTGCACAACCTCTCTTGGAAGAAAATCTTCCACAATCAGATTACAAAACACTATCCCAAGGTCTCTAATGTTAGGTCTTGACAGTGCTTGGAATATCTCAGTTGTTTCATGTGATTTTTTGGAATCACAAGGCGGTCTTACGGATGAGTTACAAAGCATGGGAAGTTGGGTCTTGAAATGGAGTTCCTAAGATGGAGAAGTTGTTGTACATTTGCTGTAGGTTCAAACAGCAGTCTTGAACTCCATTTTTTATCATTGGATTTAGCTGTACAATGTGCAATGAACCTTGGCATAGGTCACCCATTAAAAAAAGGAAAAAAAAGGCAGGGAAGAAAGAAGGTTCCTGGATCTGAAACTACGAATGAATAGTGATCATGGAGGCTACTACAGTAGACAAACTCCCTAAAACTAAGTTTTGGTTGACCAAGAGAACCTACAACTACACAAAACCAATACAATCTCCTAAGGTCTACTGATTTTCAAATTGCACATGCACATCATGAACATGCAATCGAACTAAGTTGCAGCAATGGAATAAAGAAGCCTAGGCTAACTTTACACAGTAGTTTGTCATCAACAAGTGCTAAAAGCATGGGTTGAAAGTTCATCAAATACCATAACAATTTCCATTATCACTTCCATTCAAGAAACTAACACTAAAACTAACATGGAAGGTAGAACCATGCATGCAAGATGAGCAAAATCAAAGAGAACATCCATAAAATCATGCAATGTTGTCTTTTATTGCTGCAAATGCTTTCTACACTAGCTCTCCAACCCTTACAAATGAGGGGCAAGCCCCTATTTATAGTTTTCTAAAGCCCAAATGAATGGATAGGATCAATTTGCAATGAATGGCCTAGATTCAATTACATTAGGGTTTCACCTACCCCTCATTAGCCAACAATTTTAAAATACATCTTTGTCTTTTCCTGGTTTTGTCATCTAGTGCCAAGATGTTGTAGCAGTTTTGTCATTTAGTTGATTTCCCTTTTACTGTAGCTGAAACTGCATGAAAGTTTCCTTCTTACTTGATGTGTTTGTAGTGTTCTTCCTTGGATCAAACAAACTCGTTGACGATTGACATCAATTGATTGGTTTCCCTTGATTCGGGCGGACATCTCCCTTATGCTTTCTTCAATGCCACCCCCTTGCATTTATGAACTTGACTTCCTTCGCACATGCCTTCTTCTAATGTTGACCTTGTTGGTGGGTGCGAGGGGGAGAGGCGAACATGAAATGAATGGTGACAGGAGTTATGCAGATTCGTTGTTCAGCTTTCTCAATGGGTCTTCCTTGACGGACACACGGAAGGCTTCTTGAATCCTGCATACATGAAGTGTCATGAGTGTTTTCATAAATAAATCAAGGAAAATGTTAGCCAAATCTTTGAAAATCCTTGTTAGATTCATCCATGCATCATCAAAAGATCATAATATTCATATTTTGAGCTCATTTGGATCATAAACATCAATGCAGACCCAAGGGTGGGGGTGCCACAAGGCAGACCGAACGGGGGACAACATTCCCCAAGGGAAGTTCTCAGAAGCGACGGATGGCAGACGATGGATGACGGGCGACAAATGACAGATGGTGGTGGACAAGGTATGATGGACGGTGGTGGATGACGAACGGCAGACAGTAGACAACGAACGACGACGAACAACAGATAATGAACGACGGACGATAGACTATGGGTGACAGACGACTGACAGATGATGGGCGACGACGGATAGCAGACAACAGACAACAGATGATGAACTATGATGGACGACAGATGATGGATGAAAAATAGCGGGCGATGAATGACAATAGATGACGGGTGACTGATGACAGATGATGGTAAACGACGGAAAGCATTCTGGAGGGGCGGACCCGGAAGTGACAGAAAGCGGATGATGGGCGACGGGTGACGGATGATGGACGATGGACGGTGATGGACAAGGGATGACGGATGGCGAACAGCGGATAGCGGACGACAATGGACAACAGATGATAGGCAACAGACAATAGACAACGGGCATGGACGACCAAGGGATGACAGCCGATAGCGGACAGTGGACGATGAGCGATGACAAATGAAAAATGATGGACAATGGGCGATGAACGACGATGGATGATGAATGACAGATGGCATACAACGGATGACGGTGGACCTGAAAGGACAACGGGTGATGGACAAAAGGAAAATGACCAACGGTGGACAACATTCTAGAGGGGCGAACCCGAAAGGCTGGAAGGACAGCGGGCAACTAACAGAAGGCAAATGGCCAATGACGAACAACAATCTGAAGGGGCAGGCCTAGAAGGCTGGAAGGATGAGGTCTAGCCAACGAAAGGCAAACAGCCAATGACGGACAACATTCTGGAGGGGCGAACCCAGAAGGTCAGAAGGACGGTGGGCAGCTAATGAAAGGCAAACTATGAATGACGAACAACATTCCAGAGAGGTGGACCCAGAAGTGACGGGCAATGGACGATGGACAGTGGCAAATGACGATGGACCCAGGAGGCCGAAAGGACGGCGGGCAATGGAAGGAAGGAAAACGGCCAATAGCAGACAACATTCTAGAGGGGCAGACCCAAAAGTGACAGACAACAAATGATAGGCAATGAATGATAGACGACGGTAGATAATGGTGGACCCAGGAGGCTAGAAGGATGGTGGGCAGCAAACAGAAGGAAAACAGCCAACAACAGATAGCATTTTGTAGGGGCAGACTTGGAAGTGACAGACAGCGGATGACAGTTGACAAACAACAGATGACGACAGACGAGGTGCGACAGACGGTGGCAGATGACGGAAAGCAAACATTGGACAGTGGATGATGATAGACGACAGGCGACGAACAACAGACAGTGGGCGACGAATGACAATAGATGATGAACAACAGACAACAGGGGACAGATGACCGATGGATGATGGCCGATGGCAGATGACGGATGGCAAACGGCCAATGGCGAACAACATTCTGGAGGGGCGAGACCAGAAGGCCCGAAGGATGAGGTCCTCTGGCCGATGAATGGACAATAGACGATGAACAATAGACAACAGGAGACGGATGACCGATGGATGATGGCCGATGGCGGATGACGAATGGCAAACGACCAATGGCGAACAACATTCTGGAGGGGCGGGACCAGAAGGCCCGAAGGATGAGGTCCTCTGGCCGTATGGACATGGCAAATGCCAAAGGGAAACCCACCAAGGGAAACCCGAGGGGGCAGACCCAGAGGGTCCAAAGTACACCAGTAGAAACAAACTGCCAAGGGATCTCAGTAAAGGAAAAAGACTTAGCAAAAATCAGGTAGGTGAAATTGGTCAAGGGAATTTTGTCATTTGAAGGTGCATGATCGATTTTGGCTCCAAGAAAGGGGCATGCAAAACAATATGGGAGCAAAGTAGCCCGTCAGGAGCAAAAAGAGGGGGTCCCTACCCACGGCGGGGCGTGTGTGCAAAACATGCACAACACATGCCAAAGGAAAATCGCATGATATACATCACCTCACATAACAACCAATTATTCAAAACCATGCTCCTGCCAGAAATACTAACCAAAGTTAGTAGGAGCCCAGCTAAAATGAGAAAACACCATATAGAGCTCATCATTTAAATTGTTTAGGTCTTCCCTTAAACAAGCCATAGCTGAGGGGGGGGGAAATCAACTTTTCACCAACACTGTATCCCTTCAATATCAAGACCCACCACTGCCAAGCTGTTAGCAGTCACATTCCCCTCCCTATAGACATGTTGGATAGTAAAGTCTTGGTGACCAATTAGGAGGAAGCAAATGTCCTCCATAATACATTTTAAAGAACACCCCACAAACATCTTTCCTTTAGTGGTTTCCACTATTAGTATCGAATCACCTTCAATTTCCATGGTCTTGACGTCGAGTGAGAGCGCAATTCTAAAACCCCAAAAAGGGCCATACCTTTAGCTTGATTGCTAGTGTGATCTTTCAGTTTCCCAGCATAAGCAGCCACCAGGCCACTGACATTATCCCTAATAATACCACCTCCAGTTTTCATACCTCCCCTAGTAGCCCCATCAAAATTTAGCTTAACCCAAGGTGGCTTAGGGGTTATCCATTTATTATTCTTCCCAATGATCATTTTGGAATTATCAAATCTTTGGAACTCACTAGGAAATTTCCAAATAGTAGCTATGCTTTCATCCCAAGCAGTCAGGGGATTACTAGGCATCTTCCATTTATAGGTTGAAATGTTATCCAAGAGGAGCTTATTAAGGATTATCAGCAAACCATCTACATTTTTCACCATCTCTCTGAAAATCTTGTTATTCCTTTCTTTCCACAGACACCAGCAAATGTGAGGTGGAATAAGCTGTAAAAGTAGTCAGATTAATGGATGTTTGGAGGGGCATTTACAATTTAAGATAAATTGGTGAATATCTCTATCAAAGACCTAAGAGATGTTCAACCTTTGTAAAACATTCTACCAAACCTGGGAAGCAAAATGGCAGTGAATAAAAAATGAGAAATAGTTTCTTCTTCCCTTCTGCAAAGAGTACACCAATTAGGGAATTGAAATCCCCTCTTAACAAGATTATCAATAGTTAAAATTTTACCATGAATGGAAGTCCACCAAAATAAATTTATTTTAGGAATGAGCTGATGAATCCATGCCTTCTTCCAACAATGCTCATCACTATCAAACTTAAGAAGTAGTTGGTAAGTAGACAACATTGAACTCTCCTGAGTGGCTCTTTATCCAAAATATCATGTCCTCCTTGGGAAATAAAGGAAGTCTAACCATATTTAGAAGCTCCTAGAGCTCCACAACCTTAAGAAAAAGGTTTGGCCAATGTAATAAAATCAAATTCAAAATTTTCCATTTAGCTCTGGGTGAAGTATAATCAACAATGTAAGTACCAATAAGATCTTTAGCATTCTCCCTTAGTATATTAAAATGACTGTCAGCAAGGGGTCTTCCCCCAATCCAGCAGTCCTCCCAGAATCTAATTGATCTCTCATTTCCAATTTTCCATCTGACCCCTTCCTTCAAAAGGGATTTGCAATTAAGAATGTTGTTCCAAATTTTAGAGCCAGAAGGGAGACCAACCAAGTCCAGGGCTCTAAAAAGAATTTCCTTGATTAAGATATTTAGCCTTCATTATTCTACACCATTTAGCCTTCTCCTACACCAAATTCAAGCCAATCTTGGCAATAAGAGCTTTATTCAGATTAGTGATCTTCCTAATCCCCAGGCCCCCTTGACACTTCAGATGACAGACAGTGTCCCAATTCACAAGGGCAAGCCTTTTCTTCTCCTCCACTCTCATCCAGAGAAAGGATCTTTGAATTATTTCCGGATTTTGGGCCATGGAGCCTGAAATCCTAAAGAGAGAGGAAGTAGATTGAAATTCCTTGAAGGGAGGCCTTAAGAAGTTGGAGTTTACCAGCATTACTAAGAAGTTGACCCTTCCAACTATCAAGCTTCTTTTGCAATCTCTCCAAAATACTATTCCAAAAGTTGTGTGACACCTCCTTAATAGTTAATAGCAGACCTAGGTAGGTTCCAGGAAGAGAAGCACTAAGACTACCCAGGATGGATAATATCTTAGCTTGGAGATTAGCCTTAGTGCTGAAGAAATAGCCTTAGTGTTGAAGAAATAGACACTACTTTTGTTATAATTTATGCATTGACTAGAGAAACCAATATAATCCTGAAGAAGGAACTTCCATTCTCTAGCTTCAATCACTGAGGACTTTCCAAAAATAAATGATGGAGAACAAAGGGGGGGAGGGTGGAGGCAGCTTTGATTCCCTAAATCTTCCCTGAGTCGAGCGGGGATAGAAAGTTCCTACCCAGAACCTCAACCACCATAATGAATAGGTAGGGAGAAAGGGGGTCCCCTTGTCTAAGTCCTTTTCATGCCTTAAAGAACCCCCAAGGAATCCCATTGACCAACACTGAAAATTGCATAAATTCCACACACTCTCTAATGATGCCAATCACTCTATCATTAAAACCAAACTTAGCAAGGACTAAATACAAAAACTTCCATCTAACCCTATCATAGGCTTTAGAAATGTCAAGTTTGAAAGCCATACCTTGGTTCTTGCTTTTCTCCATAGAATGAATTATTTCATGGGTCATAATAGCAGCATCCAAGATTTTTCTTCCTAGCACAAAACTATTCTGACATCTACTGATGATTTTTTCTAATAAAGGCTTCAATCGATTGACAAGGACTTTGGAGAAAATCTTGTACACATAATTGAATAGACTTATAGGTTTGAAGTCAAATGTGCTTTGGATCTTGCACTTTAGGGACTATCACAATAAAAGTATTGTTCAATTTCTTTAACAATTTACCAATCCTGAAGAAATATTTAACAACCATGGTAACATCGTAGCTGACAATGTCCCAATACTCTTGAAAGAAATCTGGGGGGAAACCATTAGGTCCTAGAGCTTTATAGGCTCCCATAGCAAAAACAACAGTCTAAACCTCTTCCTTAGTCATTGGGGCATAGAGTTGAATATTGTCATGCTACTTATACCATGCGAGAGGTGCCCCAGAAGCCTTGCCTGAAGCTCGACAGAAGGGGAGTTGCCAACATTTGAGTAGATCTATCTAAAATATTCTTCAACAACCTCCCCAATTTTGTCAGCCTCCTTGACTTCTTGGTTATCATCATTCATCAAACACTTAATGGTATTCCTCTTCTTATGTATGTTGGTTGTCCTATGAAAAAAAAAAAAGAGTTCTTGTTGCCCTCCTTTAGCCATTGGACCCTAGATCTTTGCTTCCAGTATATTTCTTCTTTACTTAACATATCCTTCCACTTTTTTCTCCAATTTTCCTCCACAACATGTAAAGGTTGCAGAGAATGGCCCGAGGCCATAATCTTTTGGATTCCCTCAAGCTTATCCTTGACCATCTTTTTAGTCTTGAAGAAGTCACCAAAAATTGCCTTGGACCAACCTTTAACTTCTTTTCTAATTGTATAACTTTAATTCAATAAAAATATAATTGAAAGTTCATAATATACCACAATTATTTACCATAGGAAAAATTTGCAATTTAAACAAACAAAAATAACACTTAATCTATTAACTCAATCACTCACTATAGAATTGGGTATTTCATTCTTGTGTTTAACCATAATTTGTGTGTAAGTATTTTTGAAACCTAGAAAAGTGAAACCTTAAGATTCCACCTAGGATTTCAATGGTTTATTTTCCCTTACATACATCATTTAGAATTTCAAGTCATGGGGGTTTGATGGACTTAGACAAGATGTAGGACTAATTTACAACTTGAAAGGTGAGTCAACCTGCTCTTGACCAAACTTGGAATGAATTTGGGAATGAAATGTAATTATCTAACTAGGTTAATGATGCAATTAGCTATTCTAATGCAAATACAACAGATCTAGAAAGTCATAGAGAAATTTAGACTTAAAAAATGGACTAAGCAAAGCATGCACCTATGATATGAATTTGGAGATGATTTATGAGGACCAAGTTTCCCTAGAAGATGTCCTAGTTGGTGAATTCTATATCTAATTTCATAGTCCTCTAGTGTTAGATTAGAGCCTCTTTTTTTCACTTGTTGCACTATCAAATCACTATCGAATATTGTAGTAACTAGGGTTTCATTAGTTGTCAAGGTGTAGGGTTTCATTGCAACAATGAAAATTTGACATTAAAAATTCTCCTAATCTTCTTCAGATCTTAAACCTACACATTCAAAGAGATAGGAAGGGTTGTGCCATATAGGGGCTTGTGTTAATTAATCCCCATGTTAGTGTTTCCACTTCCACAATGGCAATGTCAATGATAGAGATCTTGTCCTTTTGAGGGATAAGGCTAAATGATAAAATGAATGATGAATCAACAATGACTTGTAACTCCCCACTCATCAACGGCTTCCTTGAAGGAATGAAGTCATGCACATCTCCTCAAGGCTTTATTGTTGTTGGCTTGATTTTCTTGAAGACCTACAAGGGTTAGATATGAAAACATAAACATGAACAAACTCATATACACTTTGACATGATGCTTTGATGTTGAATTGTTGCTATAAATTGGGTCTTGAATGCTCTTGACTTGATCTTGATTGTTTGATAGTGCTCTCAGTTTCCCATATTTTTCTAGATGATCTCAAAGTGATGCAATGACTAGGTATTTATATGTAATTATTCTAATTTACCAAAAATTAAATCATAATATTCAACATTGGAATTTGAAATTCAAATAATAAAGTGTCAACTTTCACATATTCAATTTTGGAGGACAAATATGGGGATTAAGTTTCCCTAGGCGACTATGTCCCAACCCTATTTTGTGGGACTTAAGGTGTCAGGAACAAAATATTAAATGAATGCATTAGTTTTTTACTTGCAATTTGTCAAAAAATGATAAAATGTGCCTCAAAATGCATAATTTAGGAAATTAGGTGTACAATTAGGTCCAATTACTTAAAGGGGAGAAAAACATAGTGTGAAATTATCATGGGTAAAATTTACGACGCTAAATTTAGCCCCCACTCTAGTGAGAGTATGAACTTTACACTTAGACTAACACTAAAGTAGAAAATATGTCAAGAGGAGTGTGATTGTCCAAATGTTGAAGAGATAGGATGACAATGAATTTAGGGGGAGCGCACAAGCCCCAAGGATTAAAGACCCCATGGTAAAACAACATAAGCACAAAGGAACATACATGTATGTAATGCAACACCAAAACATACACAATGTCAACACAAAATGGAAAGGAAGGGTATGAATATCACATACTAGCAAGCTACTTTATGCTAGGTTCCATACCCAAGGCATTCATGACTCATGAGATAATAAAGTATGATATTTACTAGGTGAATCACAAATTGAAGACACCATAGGTTAGTGAAGTAGAATATTCACTAGTTGAGCCACCGCAAAAAAATAGAAAAATGAGAAACACAAAAGGACTAGTAAGGGCCGATTTTCACTAGGTGTGTACCCATTGTCAGACATAACAAGAATTATACTCCCTAATAATTCTAATAAGGTGATACCAAAATGATAAAAATTCCATGTCAACACCTCACTAAGTCCAACACATGTGAAGAAAGTGAAGCAAAAATACGAACATCAACGCATCACTATGTTTAGTGTGTGTGAACAAAGTGAAGCACAAATGCTAATGTATGCTCCCACTTAAAGAAATTGCTAAACACGATGTGAGAAATTTCTTTAAGATATAAAATCATAAATGTCACGTGATAAGGTCATGAGAGCTTATTTGCAAATTCCTATGTCAAATATATGTTTCTAAATAAAGCTACCTCATGATAAGGAGTTTCCCCCAAATGCAATGCCACAAAAAACATAGAGATGAACACATAAGGGATCCATAGATCTGAGATTAGTATACATATTTCCTACAATAATGTAAATGAGATTGGAACTGGCATCATTGCTCAAATACTCATGGAAAAATGAACATAATGGAAGAATGACACTAGAGAGAGAGAGAGAAACAAACTTTTGGTTCAACATGGAAGAGACCTAAATATCTTAATGCCTTGCATCATCCCCAAAAGGAAAACACAAGAAAAAAATAAAAGACAATTTTCACAACATAGAGAAGAATGGATATACAAATAGAAGAATGCCATGATGGATTCATTTCCTTTGTAACCTTGCGCAAACATAGCAAAAGGATCATCCAAAGAAAACTCACAAACATAAAGACACACCAAGAAGCACATCACAAGAAATCACATCACATATAAGAAAACACAAAGGACACATAAAATGAACACAAAATGGGTACAACACATGTAAGCCAATCTAAATAAAATCATTTGCATCCCAAGCTTTCTCATTATATATGGAAGGCAAACAACTAGCCAAAGGGACTACAACAAGTGTTGTACTAGAAGCATCACTAGGTTGAACATGTGGTGGATCACTCTCATCAAGAGAATCATCATGGTTTCCCCCATATAAATCCATAGACTTTGAGAACAACAAAGATAATTCATTATGCACTTGTTTACCAATTTTAGCATCCTCGTCTTCATCATCTAAATTTATCACAATGGGAGGTTTAGTGACAATGCCAGTTATATATTTTTTTTCAGTTTTTTTTTGGTTGGGTCATGTAAGGTTCAATTTCATTTTTGGTGAAATTTACAATTCATCTTTGATTTGTTTGCAAAGGATTTTTATCAAGTAATGTTTTATTATTTTTCCAATTGATGAGCAATAGCTCACAACATCTACACTTACGCTCTTTAGCATTTTTATTTCTTCTTGTTTGGTTTTCCATTTGTGATGGTGTAAAAAAAGATTTTTTAACCATTGGTCTCTTTTCTTCTCTTATGGGAGTAAATGAAGGGACCATCAGGGGTTGAGAAACCATTGTCTCCTTAGGTCTATACACTTTTTTTTCCTTCAGAGGGACAAAGGGAATCATGCAATTGTCTCTTTGTCTTTTGTATGATATAGGTGTAGGAACTATAGCATAGATACTTTTTTACTTGGAAGGATATTTTCTTTGGACATTGGTCCATCCACAACCTATGGGGTGGGAGGATTGTACAACCATAGCTCTATAAATTTCAAGAATATTTCTAAGAGATAACTCTATTTTATGCTTTAACTTAAATTTTTCATATGACTTGAAAAATAAATCCTCATGAGGATTAATAGGTTCCATGGGTCGAGGAAAAAATTAACCCAATGAGAATTTTCCATGAGAAGATAACTGACTAAATCCACTATGGTGCAATGTGTATATTTTATTTTAAAATGGGAGCTTTATACACTTGTGGATAATTGACAGGACAACATTCATGGAGCATAGTCATGGATAACCTAACTTCACATGAAATTGGTCCAACGTCGAGATGATGGAAAATGATACATTTGGTTTTTTTGGTCCAACTTTAAGTGGAAGAGTGATCAAACCTATCATAGGGTCAGAAAAACCATCATGATTTTTCAACCATGATTTCAATTGTTCATAAGAATCTTGATAAATCCCATGCACATACAAGAATTCCTTAGTGATCATGTTCCCTAAGAACACAAGATCAATGAGTATCTCTTGTGTAGGTTTTTCATTAATACGCCTGGCAATATAGAGAGGACCACCAGGCACATGTATAGATGCATCAATATGGGTGAAAGCAATGTCGGGTAACAAAGTGGTTTGGCCTTTATGAGGTTGAACATATATTAAAGTAACCATGTTATCTAAACCATTCTCATCACCATTCTTATCATGATTCTTATTATCATCCATATCATCAATCTTATCATCACAAGCTTACACAAAGTTGGATGTATGATTTGGAATTGGAATTGTGAAAATTGTAAGGAAGCTAAGGTAGTGGAACAACTTCCTAAACTAATCTTGAGAGGAGAATAATGATTTTTTTTTACAAATCCTTAACAATTACAACAAATATCATGCATATCACAACATAGTGAATTACGTGGGAAAACCCTTTCAAGAGAAAAACCCCACAATACAAAAGTTACCCAATATATTATTCAAAAATCACAAAGATTACAATATACTTGAAAAACAAGCTTCTCACAGGAGTATCATTAACCAGAAATCCATAGGCAACATGATCGCTATCAAAATCTCAAAATACATCACACTACATAGTCGTAATACAATGCCCTAATAAAATAGGGTTTCCTTCTAGGGCAAGTCGAGCTAATAAAATATCGATTGTCAGATCTAAGACCTAATGATGAATGAAAATATTTACAATAATAAAATATAAAGAAAATTTTCCTTTCAGGGGCACTACCCTTGAGTCCCCATCGGGGCACATTGCCCTCAAACCCCCAGCTAGGGGGATGATCCCCCTATACCCCTCACAAGGGGGAAACCCCCTTGCACCCCCCCTCCCCCTCAGTGTCACTGACATATCAATAATCAATAGCACCTTATGTAATTTCAAGGTTGAGACACATTATCCTAACAAATCTCCCACTTGTCGAACACCTTTTAAGAGAAATGGGAGAGTGTAAAACATCATCT